>WEKX01000957.1:1028812-1072063 GCA_013390025.1 Pitta sordida | reverse complement strand
CCCACACGGAGCGCGCCCCCGAGTCGGGCGGCGGCGGCGGGCGGGCCGAGGACGCGTCGCCCCTCGCCGTGACCTAGGCTGCAGTTCGCCCTCCCCTACAGGCGACGCGCGGCACCAAGCGCCTTAACCGTCCTTATCTGGGGGTTGCGCGGCTGCTCAATGAGCGTGTGGCGAGGGCAGCCCTGCTAACGCCTACAGCAACACACCGGCGCCCGCCCCGTGCGCGGCGCAATTTTTGGAACCTCGCACCGCGGCAAGTGCCCGGCGCGTCCCCAACAACGCCCGGCCCGTGGCTGGGAGAGCCTGACCGAACTGAGCCCGCCCGGGCACCGCCGTGACTGCGGCCGGCGACCCGTGCGGTGCTGCGGAGCCACAGCAACCAACACCCAGCCCGGGGCACACAAACCCCTCACCTTCCATCTGAATGAGAGTTACCGCGGCTGCTCTGCTCACCAGCGGGGTCAGTCCGACCCGCTGCTGCCACATGGATTCACTCCAAACCCCGGGAGCTCTGCATGGAACCGCCTTCCACTCCGTGTCACGCCTCCCCCAAAAAATCTCCCAAATACAAGCCCCTGGATCCTAACTTCTCCCAACATACATTCTCGAAACAGCTCCTGCACTTTGCCCCCTCACAGTATCGGATCCTTCAACCGTGCTATTTTTTTAATTCAACATCATTTGCACCGTGCCGACAAGATCTAGTATCTATTCATACGCCAAAGGAGAATTTTCCCCATGCTTTTGTTCAGCCGTGTTTCGTTTCCACATTCATCTCGCACACTGGACTTAATCTACCATCGACAAATGCGCAGCCAGCTGCCCACAGCTCCATCGCTGCCCACTCTCTGCCACATCACTTGGCTCCTCCCGGCTGGGATCCGGCAACAGAGCCCCACAGGAGGATGGGCTCCAGGTCCTCATTAGCGGGCAGATGCTTTTAGGGAAAGTCGATGGAACTCTGAGTGCCAGTCACCATTCACAGCTGTCTGATCAGAGTCCCATCACATCAGCATCCTGCACAGAGAGAAACCTGCTGCCTGCCATTACAGAGACGTGCCCCAGGGATAAATTCAATGCCGAGAGAGGAAGGGATCCATCTCCTCCTCAAATTGCCTGCAAGGCACAAAGAGAGATGGGAACTCATCGCTCAAACATTAAAGGAAACACATGCACAGGGAAAAGAGACCCTGCAGTTCACCCCCAGGATGAGGCTGGGAGGACAAGATAAGCCTCCCAAGACTCTTTACTGTGGTACTTACAAAAATGGGGGCTGTTTAGCACCATGATTACAGTGATGTAATGATGACAGCTATTGAGGACACAGCCACTAGGGTGAGCAGATGTTATTCCCAACCATGCTGGAGTCATTTACCAACCCAAATGTGCCACCTGCCTCAAAATGCTGAAGGTCAGAGGTGAAAAGTTGAAATCATGTATGGATTGAGAAAGCCACTACAGACAGGTAACAGACAACCTGGGGCATGGCTGGCAAACCAATGAAGGTGGAACTGAATTCCAGCCCTTGCTGCATTGGACTGACCGCACTGAAGAGCCCACCCATTCACCAGTGAAGAAGTTACTCAGCTCTGCCTGAATTAACACACCGAGGAACAGGAGGAGCCTCAGATGAGGGGAGACTGTCAGGGCCAGAGCAGTACTGGACCCTGTCAGCAGCCACCCTGCTCCCGTGGTCCCGCAGCAGGGCCTCTCTCCCTCGGAATCCAGCTGGCCGGCACAGGAAGGGCAGCTCTTCATCCGAAATTCCAGATACTGCTGCAGTGCTGATAACTACAGAGCTTTCCAGGCCTTTAGCACAGCACAG
This sequence comes from Pitta sordida, assembly GCA_013390025.1. Classification (NCBI taxonomy): domain Eukaryota; kingdom Metazoa; phylum Chordata; class Aves; order Passeriformes; family Pittidae; genus Pitta; species Pitta sordida. The sequence continues at coordinate 1,070,238 of WEKX01000957.1, read as the reverse complement.
GTTTTTCAGCCCATACTGGGGCTGACACAAGCCCCCACAAGAGCAATCTCAGAACCAGAAACACACAGCACTGTACGCTTGGTCTGACCCCTGAGGTTCCCCCAAGACAGTCAATTGATGCCTTCTAGTAATTTGGTCTAAATTGGAACTTATGTAGTTTTACTAGTTTTCATCTCTGCTACAAATTTCTGCAAGACAGGAATGTTGACGCAAGTTACGGATCCTGTTGTTTACAAAGACTGACAGAAGAGGAGCCGTAACACCTGGGAACAGGAGCCAGAGCTGATCCAGAGGCCTTGGAGATGCTCTAAAGAGCCAGTGACATGTCAAGGGACTGAAAGGTTAAGCAAGGAAGACAAAGATGGGAGGAAAACGGGGTTTGTCACAACCTCACACTCAGTACAGGAGGAGTGTTGAAGGCGGAACCAGGGCAGAGTTAGAGAAGGACACGAATTTTAGAGGCGTGTTTGGGGTGGAGAGAGGAGCAGGATGAGCTTGGAAAAGTAGGGGGGTGTGTGTGTAACAATGATGCAACCTAAAAACCATAGTATAAAAAGCATGTAACCTGTTGAGGCTCAGGGTGTGTAATTTGGAATGGAGTTCCTGCACACCCAGCTGCTGAAGTAAAGCAATGCTTTCTTTCTAATACTCAAAAAGGAGTACGTATTCTCTGGCCTTTCTTGGCAACACAATAAAGCAAGTTGTGCCACCCCAAACTCAGCTCCATTGGCATCTGCTGCTGCTTTGCCAGGTCTCAGTACTTTCTGTAGGCACCATGGGCTGTCAGCAAGACTTTCTCCTGCCTCTCTCCAACTGCTCTCAACATCACTCTCAGTAAAGACGGCTCTTTTTGGTTCCCAGGATGCAACACAGTCTTTCCAATACTGACAATACTTACTTTTTTTTTTTAAGAGATCAACAAAAAGTTCCTTCAAAGAACTCGAAGAATCTGTCCATTAATACCTGGGTATTACACACCTAAACATGCTCCCATAAAAGGGTAAGAAAACTGCACAATCCAGCAGCAGCTGATCCAGAACAATGAATGAATCACAGCCTCAGGCTACCCTGACAGTCCGGACAAACTGGGGGGAGACAGACACACCCTTTTTTCCACTCTGCACCATGCTCACGCAGCAGAGATGTGATGGCTGCTGCATGGAGCTTTACTCCATGGCTCTTGTAGGGAAGCAACAATGGGCTAAGCAGCACATCCCCATGGAGTGGCTTTGCTCTGCTGGACCTTGCACACCTGGAAATGCTGGAGAAGACTTCTACCCCAGTTATGTCACCAGCTTGCTTCATGCTGTTTCAACATGCTCATCTCCACCACTGGTAGGTGACACAGCTTGACTATTTCACTATGAAGTCTGATGGGAAGTTCTTCTTGAAGAAGGGAAGTGAAACAGAAGACAAGACTTCTAAATCTCAACATGGAAAAAAAAAAAGTGACATGGTCTAGTTGGTGGGGAGTTGGACTAGATGATCCTGAGGGTCCTTTCCAACTCAGAATAACCTGTGAACCTGTAAGTGAATTCAACGAGGCTTTTTGAATACTTGCTTAGGTTGTAGGTTGTCTTCTGAATTCATAAACAAAGACATGGAGAAGCACTTGAATACTTTAAGTAAATTTTATATACTGCTGAAAACAGAAGAACACTTCAAATTACATGCTGAGAAGACCGAGGCAAGCACTGATTCCTCAACAGGGCACCAGAGATCAAGCAAGAGCTGAAGCCGGATGATTTCTGCAAATTTAGTTTCAAATTGCAGATATTTTGGGTTAGCACAGCAGTAACAAAACCCCTGGCAGACAGAGAAACATGAAATGCTGACTGCTGTATTCCACCTGCACTCAACTACAACCAAACCAGATCCACCTTGGATGTCCATCTCCTCCTGTCATGCCAGCAGTTAACGTTTCATGTTCCAAGGCAGGTGACACATCTGCACTGGAAGCACGAGTACACCTCCCACACCCAACAATCCCAGCACAGAAACAGATCATGAGTTATGTACAACACAATATGCAAAACCATCACTAGCAAACAAGAAGGCAGCGTAATTGGGTTTACTGGCATGACTACAAGGTGTGGTCAAAGAGCTGAACAGGGGACGACTTGAAATTTTTTTCCTGGGTTCTTTCTCTAGATACATTGAATACCATCCATTCTATTACAGACACCACCTTCAAAATCCCCACAAAATTTTGGGCATTGGGCCATTGATTCACCATTCAATACAGCAATGCCTCAAGAGAGTGTCTGCTTGGTTTGGATATGTAAGTTTTTATATTAGAACATGGACCACAAACTCGTGGAGTAGCTTCCTGGAAGAAAAATGACCTATTTATTTCTTATATATCAATAGACTTTTAAATCTGTGAAGTTTAGAAAATTTAACTAAATAATGAAGGAATTTACATTACCAAACAGAACAATCTTCTAGTGACTGTTTTTTTCTAAGATACTGATGAGAAGCCAGATACCTATTTTGAGTGGTTGTACTCGATGAGAATAAGAGCAGCCACTGGGCTGTGTCCAAAGAGCACAGAGGGAATCACAAGTTGCAGAGTCACTGCTGTGGAGCACAAGTGGCTTTTCTATGCTGAGCAAGGTGAAAGCTCCAGACAGCACAGCAGGTAAATCACCTCTGACACAAACTACAGTCATGCTTAGACTCCAGGGAAGCAACACTCATGGCAATACAACAGGAGATTTTGTAGTTGAAAGCACAGTCACAACTTACTTCACACTTTTGCATCTCAATTACGCCAAACACTGCTGAAAACCCGCAGCAGCAGCATTGTCTCAAGAAAGTGGTTCTGTTCATGCAGCACGTTACAGGTGTGGATACCTGCATGGCAGCACTCAGTGCTTAGTGTCTTCACATCAACCAACACAAAACCAAAACACCTGCAGCACCACCAACTGTTACTGCCTTTGGATCCTCACCTCAAGCAGTTAAACACCTTAGTCACAAACACTGACACTATTCCATACATTTGCATTGCCTTCAGCTGAGCACTTGCACTTACAGCAAGGTAAACAGTCAGTAAGGAAAGATGAATGTAGCTCTGTGAGCACAGATGAGATCATGCCACGGCATCAATTTGGGATCAGGACTACCACATCCTTGAAGCTTTGGTGGCCAGTTGCACATCAGGAGCTCAAGGCACAATGAAGCATCATACAACAAATGCTCTTACAGAAAAGCAGCAAAAGTATGTTGGAGGAAGGAAAAAGGCCATTGCATTGCCCTGCTTTGTGTTTCATAGGAAAACAGAAAGCTTTTATTATGGCAACTAATACATTCCTAGCACAGCCATGTGCCTTATTAACAGACCAGACTGGTTCACCTAATAACATTGCTTTCCCCTCCATTAGAGGCAAAAGGCTGCTACAGTGCACAGAGCAAGTGAGAAATCACACTGGTAATCTGCCTTTAGGCAGAACTATATTAGCTGGAGCACCTCAAAGCTCCCAGCACAGAAGCACTGACCCTGACTCCACTCATAGGAATGGAAAAGCTTGGCATAGTCTTATATTGAAACAGGAGTGCTTCCAAGGGTTTAAACAGCATCTGGAAAAAAGGCAAGCACACAACCTAGCACATAATCACCAACAGTCCTCTTTGCTCCTGCAGGACTCACAAAGACTAGTAAGAACTGTGAGGATGCTCAAATATCCCAACATTCTCCTTGATCACTGGTTTCCAAGCTTCTGAACATCTGCACATCCAGATTACACCATTCAATATAAGCTTTTATGAGGAACAGCAATCCTGTGATGACAGGCTGCATGGGCAGCCTCAGGAGGAGGGCAGCAAATAGATGCAGACACAGCCACATCCCACATCCCACCAGCTGCTGGAATGTGAAAAAAGCTGGGGATCAATCTGGGAGGCAGAGCAGCCACTGTGATGAGGAGTGGGCAGCAATTGACTTGAGTGGGGTAGTTACTAGTTGCTGGCATCTCTTGTTAGATCAGTTAATGAAGCTTTGTTCTTGCCTTATCCGGGAAGAAAGGAACATACGCCATTAAGAATCCAATAGCATTTTCAGTAGCCACAGCCTTTGTAGAACTCTGGAAATACTCTAAGACCTAAAGCTTTCACAGCACCTCTCAGACTCGCACAGACAGACTGCCTGCTCAGCTTGTACCACACACTCCTACACCCTTGAGAAGTCTTCAGATATACACAATCAGCAAGAGCCTAATAGTATAAACAACTAAGAGCTCCACTAAAAAGAGAAGTTCAAAACATGTTTGTCAGCCACAGAAAGACAGACTGTAGCCCAGAAAAGTGAAGAGGTGGATGCCAGGAAGAGAAACAGGCCAGATGTGGCAAGAGGGAATCCATCCTCCACAGAGAAAGGCATCACTTCAGTCAGAATCTTACTCATACTCTTTCTGACCCATTCAGGAGAAAGCTCAGAGGATGACCCTTAAAGGTACAGGTTAAACCACTTCTCAGTCTCTCCTCCACCAGTGAGACGTGCAGCTGAGATAGATCTAACCCAGCATTTCCACCAGCCACAAGATCTAGCACAGCCCACATGGCAAACGTGATGCTTTCACAGCTTACTGTTCTGCAAGGCAGGTCAATGAAGACTCACAGCTACTGGTTTAAGCTCTTGGCTCCATCAATTTCTTCTTTTACCATTCCCTCTTAGTCCCTCCAAGGTACATTTAATGGCTGATTTTCAACTCATGTCTAACAACTTAAGGGGAAATCTTCCAGACATTTACTACCAGTGCTAGACCAGTGAGTCCAACTAAAACCAGGAGCCCAGAAAAAAAGTGCCGCAGGAACACAGAAGAGACAGTCCCATTTCTGGTGTGCTCACCCAAGTGATGTAGAACCAGACCTCACACTGGCAGATACGTACCAGTGCCCACGTGCAAGAGGGGCAGCTGTCACCGTGCACTCTCTGCTTGAGCCACTCTCTGGTCCTGCAAGGGGACAGGGACATTCGACTCAAGTGACACGACTGGCCGAGGCCTCACACAGCTCCAACCCATGCAAGACTCTTGCAACCGTGTCTCTCTTACACTCAGCTCTCAGCACAGGTTTTGATCAATTCACGCATCATTTTTAGTATCTTTTAACAATTAAGTCTCTTCTAACATTTTGATCTGTCTGGTCTAGGAAATAGAAACCAATGAAAAAGATTCTACCCAGGCCATTTAAAAGGTAATGCTAAGTTAGAGGGTAATGCTTTCCACATGCTTCAGAACTAAACCCCACGTCACCTAAAACACAGGAAATAGAAATTATTTAATATTCGTCTCCTCAACTCCTTTTGACCCATGTTCTTTCCCTTTGCCTTTCTGGCTGTCATCATCGAGATCTGGATCAACAGCTGATGCATCACTCTACTGAGCTCTCACGAGAGAATAAAACATCTGTTTTCCTCCCTCAGACTGAAAACAGACGCCTTTTTAGCCGTGTCCAACAGATACTCAGTTATATGGCAGCACAGTGAAGCACAATGCATCTAAATTAGGGCATCCCCTTGGGCCACATGGGTGCCTGACATGTGGTCAGGAACCCAAAAAGGCTTTGCAAGCTCAGGCAAGCTACCCATCCACAAGTATCCAGGGTCTGAGACACCTGCACACAGGCAATGGTAGATTTCTTGCCTTGGCACTCAGAGGCTGCAATGTCTAAAGAACTGCTCTGGAGCAAACACCATGTGCACCAAGCCCTGTGGCTCAGCTGTGCACTTACAGCTTTTCTAACAAGCTCTCTGGAAAACCCATACGAAAAACATTCCTTATCATCCCACTCACCTGACACTCCACATATGAAACAGGTGACGTTGTTTGAGCGTGGGACAACTGTTCAACAAAATCCACCTGGAAAGATTATACTGGCTACTGTGGTCCTGTTGGAAACCTGCTGCAAAAAAACTTCTGCAGTTGGTACCTGTGAAAGCCCAGTCAGAGCAGACTGAGGTGAACAGCCTGTCAATCACTCAGGACACAAGGCAGCTGAAGCAGTACCTGTGCCATGTCTGTTCCTGTGGCCAAAGCAGTCCAGTCTCCAGAACTGTTCAATCGGAGAGACATTTTACAGATTTAAAACAAAAAACAAACAAACAAACAAAAAAAAATCCAAGCAAACAACCTACCACCACCACCACAAAAAAATTCCCAAAACAAGAACAACCAGAAACATCTCAAGGGAAGAGAAAGGATTTCTGCATCCTGCAGTGCTTGAAAGAGCAAGCATTTTGTTACAGGAAAAGAACAAGCCATCTGAGCAGCTGACAGCACAAGTGGAAAACCAATTGGAAAATTACAGGGACCAACCACACACACTTTGGCTTCTATATCCAGCTCTAGAAACATTAAGTCAGGCAAATAACTCCTATCAGTGCTCTAGAGCCACAGCTACACAAACAAGCATCCCTCACGCTGGAGGTTTCCACAAATTCTCATGTATTAATACAAGAAGGGTATTAATTAAATGTTCAAGTAAATAATTAGCTCTTGGATCAACTAATCTCAGACAGACTGAAATACATACATCAGAGGAACAGAAGCTATAAATGTAATGCAAGAAGCCACTCGGGGTTCAGTGCAGGGCACACGAAGAGCTGACAGATACCCCCTGCACAGGCTCTACTCACCTTTCACAATGTTCTCCTTCACAATTCTCATCCTTATTTTCACCACAACAAAGGGTAAGCTGAATCATGTATTTAAATAACCATTATGATTGTGATTTTAGAAGCTTGTTTTGTTCTCACTGGACACTTGTTAACAAGAACAGCCCTGTAGCTTTCTGCTGAACAGGGTATACGTACATACCACATATTTATACCAGCAGTTAATAGCACAGCCTGTCTTTATAAAAATGCAGAAACTTGATTCCATATAGTTTAGTAAAAGAGATTGTGTCATGTTTCAGGGGTTTTTTTGCCCAAACATTTCAGAAACAACAATGAAAAGCAATTTTGAATAAAAAAATGCAACCTGCTGAATTCCAGTCACATTTCACACCAGAGAAGAAAGGGAACAACAATATTCTAAATGTTTCCTTCGTCTGTTAAAATCAAAAGGTTTTATGAAAGAAACATAGAAATATTTGTAATTTTCCAAGGAAGAGACCACGTAAGAGACTCAGCTGTCCTGTTGGTCATCACAAACACATTCAAAGGCAGATTTACTTAGTTTTGTCTCCAAGAGATTTTAAGGGAAGTTTAGTAGAAATTTCTAAAGACACCAGTTTAAACTGAAATATGCAGCACCCAGAGGGACTGATACCTCTAAAAACGTGTCCCTCACATCTCTGAAACCTCTTCATGCTATACCACCTTATCTCTTTCGATTCATACAGGCTAGAAGTTATGCCAGCCTTCCTGCTCCTGTAACTTCAAAAGTAGCTTATTCCCTTTGAGACACCTCTTCCAAACTAGAGTGCCCCATCGGTATTATTTTTTGTTTTAAATAAAGCAATAACTTTTATGCAGAAGATAAAGCACGGTCACTGACAATTCCCAAAACCAAAGCCCTGTGAATTCTGAAACATGACGGGCTGCTGATGTGATAGTGTGGCATTGTTAATCTGGCATGAAAAGGCTGTCACATTGCCTCTTCCCATTCCATTCAGCACATTCCATATGGAGTTAAAACAACACAATAACTCTTTACCTTGACCATAAGAATAGGCCCCACCAATAAAATCAGGTTAAAAGGTGTCAACATCATCCCCACTGCAGTGCTCAAATGAGATCAGCCAGGTCACATTTCTACAAAGCATTTTGTTATGTACTTCATTCTTAACATACAGATCTTCAGCTGGAACTGACTTCAAATGTTCATTAAAACCTGAAACAGTTTTAGATATTTTAGTGAGAAGCAGCCCTGCGAATGAGCTTCTGTGTCACCACCTCTAAGACCTTCCTGACAGACTGTGAAACAGCAAAACTGATTGTATTTTTCAAATCCTTCTCTAGGTACAGTAGTATAAACCAGGCAACAATTTGTAGCTCCCAAAGACTCCCAACTCCAATACTGGACTTCAACAGGGTTTCACACACAGGTGTAAATGATCTGCAACACAGATCAGGCAGCAAAATACGCACACAGCAAGTTCAAATACTGCCAGTCACAGCAGGAATTGGTACATTCTTCTCAGCAAAGAAATGGCATTGTGCTTTTGGTTCATTTATCAAGGTTTTGTTTAACTTGACATCATCTGATAAAAGTAAAAACGTCAAAGTCACACACACAGGGATAGGCTTCAATTACTGTTTCTCTTCAGATGTCTGTCAATGGCAACGTGGTTCAGCAAGGAGGAGGGATTGCTGCTGGCAACTCTCTTGGAGTCTGTGCCACAGAGACTGTTCCAGCTGAATTGGAAATTGAGTTTCATAGATAATAACTACATCAGACTAGAAAACATCATTTAGAGGATTTAAAGTATGACAACGCCCGAGGATAAAACCAAGAAACACAACATGCTTTGCTGATAATGCTGCTTGTAGTGCAGGCTAGAGATCAAGTGGCTGCTTAAGCACAGACATTGTAAGAAAAGCCAAGCAGCCGCTAAATCTTCCAGAAAATGAACATCACAAACTGATTCAGAAGCAGATCCAGCTACAGTTACATCTTTTCTTGCCCTTCTTTTTCCTGCTGTAGGTTAATAGCACTTTCCTACACCTTTGCAAGACAGGAAATATAAGATAGAGGTTTATCACGAGTTTTCATATCCTGATCTGGTGCTACAGAGCATTATCACTATCATAAACATGTCACTCTGAGGTCCAGCAGTACTGTACGTTGGGAAGAAGTACTATTTGGCTGCTTCCTACACATCTGCCTGCAGTGTTGGGACTGTGCCAGCATGCAGTCCAGTAACAAACGAAGTTCAGCCTGAGATCTATACATGCGGGACAAAAATACCCGTGCAGATCTACTCATACATCACCGTTTAAAGAGATTCCTCCCCCATCCTTCAAAGGACTTGGAATTTGAGCATGCACATACACATTCTGTTCCTTGTCTCCGAATTCATACATCAAAGAAAATGCCATGAACACAAAGCAACACAGAAGAAAGCACAGATCCTTCCTTAACTCTTTCTTTGAAGAGGAGACCTGCAAAAGATGTCCAGGTCCTGCACCATCAGACTAGCACAAACGCAGAATCAGGAGCCAGCTGTCTGCACTAACACTCTCCCCAGAAACAGAACAGGGAGATCAGCAGTCACTGCACACTTCTCACCTTTTGATGACTTAATTCAGACCTTAAAAGTCACCTAAATTGTATTAAGTAGAGAAAAAACAATTCCAAAAAAATATTTTTCACTACTAAGCTACTTCAGTCTACTGGGGAGATCACTTGCTCTTTAAAGAGTTGCCCAATTATGTGCTGACCTCACATGTGCTTTGATGGTTTCTTTATGTGACTCGTTAAATAATACAAGATAGTGAAAACTTTCTTTTGCAAGACAGATTAATTCAGTTGCATTATTTTTCCATAAAATTCTTCTTGATCACTAGGTAATTAGGACTAGAAGTCAGGATATGCCAGCATCAACATCTCCCTTTTATCACTTGTCCCCAGCAAGAAATACTCCAGGCAAAATACTCATGGAAAGCAACTCAAAGTCTCTCCTTAGGAGGGTTTGAGAAGGGATACAACACGAATCAACACCAGCAGTGATTTATTTTCCTTTTCACGTGTGTACAGTAGCATGCAGGCAAACAGCACCCTTCCAGCCTACACTGCCTCTGCAAGAACTTGAAGGAATTTTCTGATTTTACAGAAAAGAACTGGTGTGGTCCCAGCTGCCTCTGGGCACTACAAAGCAGAGGCAGGATCAGGCTCCCGAGCCCTTGGGCAGGTCTTTTTCCCCTATACAGGAGATGTGGGTCTGGTCATAGTTGCCCTGCAACCACACTGAGCAAAGAGCAAATGCAGCACCTGCCCCGCTCAGCAGGGAGCTGACAGACATGCGGTGCTCCTTCCTCACTGAATTTGAGAACACCCGCACAAGTCAAGCCAGCTTTCTGTCCACACAATAGGAGTTCAAGAACTTCTTTTGAGGTAGGCCTAAAAGTCATTGTTTGCTCCTTCCAAGCTCTCAGTGCAATTCATTTGGTCTCTCTCACTACAGCAGCATTGCTGCAATCCAGACCCATTGCATGCTTCCTCAGGCTGCCGTGCTAACCAGGAATACCAAACAGACATCTCGACGAAGGAGCAGACAAGGAAAGACTATGAGCACTAAATGGATAGAGCCACAAAACAAAGCACTGTTAAAACCACCCCTCACTCCTGCCATGTACATCAGATGACTGTAGGACACTGTAGGCACAGCAACCACCAAGGCAAACTGCAGCCCAGCTGACCTGTGCAGGACACTTCTGCTGCAGCCAAGAGAACAAGCCCCCAGGACCATTTCTCTTCTCCACTGCTGGACGTGCAACAAGTTCACCCAGAGGAGATGGGCTCAAGCCCTTTGTCTCCAAGGGCAAAATTCTCTATGCAAATAGATCAATCCTACCATTTTCCAATGGTGCCCTCCTCAGAAATGCCTTCCATTCATATCATCACATTCTTGACCACAGCAGAAGCTCCTAGTCACTAGTCAGGGTGCGACATCAACACTGTGACCCACTTGTCTGCCATAGCATGAAAGTCTCACAACCGTGTCTCCTTGGTATGACTGCAGCTGCAGTCACCCCATCTGCCAGTGTGCTGTTTTCCCTGCCACACACTCCCTTTCTAGAGATTACAAAAACCATTCATGCCCACAACAATGCCTCTAAAGCTTTAACCCACATCTCCCCCCACCTCTTTGATAATGACACTGCTACAGAACTGGAGCTGGAAACCAGAGCAACTATCATAAAATGGCTAAAGATTCCTTCAGACATTCATTAAATAATGAAGATGTTACACCTCTAAGGGCACATAATCCCTCAGTGAAAAGGAGGCATAAGCAAGGCCTCTGCCTTTGAGCAGATTACCCAACAGGCCAGTGAGGTTTTGTTCTTCTCTATCCTTCAATTACTTATCACCTTTCTGGGATGAAAAGGGAGGTGTGCCCTCATCCCAGAATCCCATCAGATCTTAGAGGGTGCCTCAGCACAGACAAAACTCTACCAACACACTGCAGAACAAGGCACAAATTACCAGCCTCATTTGACACAGGTGAACAATTGTAGTGGAAACCATATTGAAGAGATTTTGCCAGCATGAACTTGAACAAGGGTGGTGATCGACTTTTCCTGTATCCTCCAGGAAAAGGATAAAGAGAAATCCTCTTAGATTAGCTAGAAAGGAAATTAAACATGAAGAGCAGAGGGGCACTGGAACAGACTAATTCAGGAAGCTGTGAAATCTTCAAAGGATGCATATTAAGCACAGGTTAGATAAATATTTGTCAGAAGACATCCCGATAGATTTGTTTGTCTTCTGTGAACAATAAACTGGGTTTGACTATCTCCAAAAGTCTCCTATATTACAATACCTATAAAGCCTCAAAATTTGCTCCTTGCCATTAGAAGTATGTTATCAGCAATGTAATGTGTTAGTTAGTAAGCATCCTCTATGAACAATAAAAAGCACAGTGATAGACTCTTATTACCAATCAGTGTAGAAATACATTATACTGGCTAATAGAAGTTACTCCTCAGGGTAGGCTGGACACCTCGGTTAACAAAACCTTCCAATACTGTCTTAAATCAAGACAAATCTAACCATGATGTATATAAAGGCTATTGTGAATCTCAGACTCCCTCTTCCGGGTTTGAAACTCAACCATACCCATCCTTTCTTTCCCTGCAGGACCCCTAGCTAATTCTACACCAATGACACCAAGTTAAACACAGGCACAATCAGAATTTTCACAGAATCACAGAATTAGCAAGGTTGGAAAAGACCATAGAGATCATCAAGTCCAACCTATCACCTGCTGCAACCATGTCCCTCTTGCAGCCTTTAATGTAGAGCACAACATCCTACAGCCAGGGGCTGCATCTTTCCTCCTGCAAACACCACAAGCAGGACAGAAACAAGCCCAAAAAGTCTCCTGGTGTCTGCAAGGTATCTAAAGAGCCATCTCATGAGCCACCCTGCAAATACACTGGACTGCTATTCTGACTACCTACACAGAAGAGCTTGGTTCTGGTGCAGACCTGTGGTTTGCAAACATGGATTTTGCCATTACCACCTCTTTTACAGACTCAGCAACCAACAGAGAGAGAAGGGTTTGCTGCAAGCTGAATCAATAGCAGGCTCTTCACTATTAACCACTCTCCTCTTATTCATACGAAATAAAATCCACACAGCTCCTTCAGAGGCCAGACTGGGAGCAGTAACGATTGGCTGACAAGGATCTGCAAGAGAAGTTTTTTTCCCCTGAAATCTAGACTATGCAATTTGCTTGGGAAAGGGAGAATGGCAAGGCTCTGCCCTCTAGTTATTTCCCAAGAGCCCAAAATACTGGAGCCACAATTGCAATTACTGCTACTATCTGCTGCTAAGGCTGCCTGCTCAGCAGCAACTAAGCCCTTCCCATGGCTCCTGAGTGAACTGACATGGTTTCAGCAACTGGGCAAACAGACCAGACTCAGCACCTGAATCCCGTCAATACACTTCTCCCTCCTTTAAACAACCTCCCTGAGACCTGGAGGAACAAGGCATCACTAATCTGGAACGAGAAGCATCTGCATTTGACATTAGCTAGAGCACCTGCATATACAACAGGGAAAACACCTTTTCCCCTGGAGCTAATCCCTGCAAGGGCACCTGCTTTCCCAGAAAACTTTACACCAGCAGAAACCCAGTTTCCACTCAGTTGCTCACAGTTCAGCAACCCAGACAGATGGTCTGTAACTTGTAATTGAAATCTTCTGACACACAAAACCCACCTGCAGTAGTTTAATCATGTTTTGATACCTAAAGGGCAAGTAACCCACCTAGCTTCTCTTCCACACATTGAGGAATCCTTCTCAACAGGAATTTTTGGAGCACCCTCCATACTTTGGGGAGTGACTTACAGTTTCATAGAAACATAAGGCAGAGAATTATGTGTGAGAAAAATAACCAGGGATTTCCTCTCCCCTACTGAGTCACCTTGGCTGCCAGCCTATTTCAGTCACACAGACAGGAGGGCTCTCTCCCACCATGTCTAGTTTTCCCAACTCTGGTTCTGTACCTCTCCCTCCAAAGGCAGGTGACAATTCTGCACACCAGGCTCTTGTGCTCAGTCACATCAGAGCAGGCCAAGGAAGCTCCAAACCAGCCTGGCAAGCAAAAGTTTCAAACTGCCAGAGCTGTGGTGGGCAGAGCACCAACATGCCCCATGAGCCAAGTTACCTAATGCAACTGCTGGTGCAGGAAAGAGGGGTGGAGGAACAGCTCCTCCACAAGAAGCAGGAGGGAGTGAGGAAGACCTTCTGCTGCTGACTTCTTCAGCAAATACACCTGTATCTTCAGGGCAGTTTCATTCTGAGGGCGGAAGGGAGACAAGGTGCACTGCAAATATCCTGTACCAGTTTCAATCCAAATCTCACAACATCTTACTGCTGCAGCTCCAGAAATATGGAGTGGGAAAGAAAACCTTATTTCTAAGTCAGAAGAAGCAGGAGAGAGAAATAGTCTTACTGTCTAGCCTTGGGTTGTTTGCTTTAAATTGAAGAATTTTTTTTAATTGAACCGCTGATATGGTTTGGAGAACATTGTATCTGAGAGCAAGGGCTGCCAGCAAGAATCAGAACAGGCTCCGGCTTGTAAACAAAGGACATTGGTCAGTAGCCTGGCTCCCCTGGGCTTGTGGCACCTGCCTGCCACAACATGTGGCCATCAGGACCAGCCTGACTGAAACAGGGACAGAGGATAGTGACCACCTTCACCACAAGCTGAGAGCTGTCACAGAGGCAAGCCATTTTCCCACTTCTCCTCTGGAAGCTGTGTTCAATGTACTGTGAGCTGAGCTTCCACACCTGCCCCACACACTAGTTCAGAGCCCAAAGCATATTAAAATTCACCGGCCCATTGCCAGATTTTTCCCTGCAGTATTGCCTTCATATTTTACCTGTGAATTAGGAACTAAATACCATCTCTGCTTAAATGCGTGGTGACTAAAGAACCATCAATATTTAAACTACATAACCCAATTCCCTTGACCAAAAGCAAGACATTTGTGCCAAGACTGTAGTTCAGCCAGGTAAGAGCAGCAGGCTTCAAAGATGGGATTAGCCATTTTGTTGGTCTGAAAAGTAATTCCAGATCTTTTTAGATGAAATGCACTACAGAATTTAAAAATTTATATTAATCTCATCCTTCCAAAATAATTTTATTTCCTTTTGATCCAGCATCAAAGACTTTCAGGACATGTGCATCATTAACTTGGCCTATTAGAAGAGCAGGGAATCTCCAACTATTTACACTATATGTAGCAAAAAACCCCATGTGTTACATATGTCTAAACCAGATCTTGCAAGATCAGAGGAGAAGCAGGGGGTTCCTCCTAACAAGCAGGACTTACAGGAAGTTTTATGCACAGATAAGTTCTAGTGAAAGCTTTAGACAAGAGGCATCAAATAGCATTATCTGTGTTGGAGTCCATTAAATTCTCCAACCCAAATACTCCGGACAAACACAGCCCCTATTGAAAGACAACACTGCACAAGGCATGGGCCACCACCACAGTTCAAGAGCCACCAGGCCTAGAGATTTACATGTGAGGCTCAACTGTCCACAGTGCAGACAGATCACTTATTGCTCATTGCTAACAAGTGATCATCCTGAAATAGGAGATCTACAGCCCCTGGAACAGAACATTTATCTCCCTGTGATTCTCCCCTTGCACTCCTGGTGCATGGGCACAAACCTGCTTTCAGCAGCTGGCTGAAACTCACTTCATTAAGGAGAAAATTAGCTGTGCAAGTCAAATGAACAGCAAATGCTTCTTTTCAAGTTTCCTTTTCATCTTTTGATGCCAGATAAAAGAAAATAATAAGTTCTATCTCACAGGTATGCAACTGTTCCAAAAATGAGCACTGAGCAGCAGAGACTCAAAACAGACAGGCACAAAGATGAAACAAATATGCAGCTTAAACATGTCATCCACAGTGAACCTGTTAGCAAGAAAGAAAACATCCTGCAGCAAAGGAGCCCTTCCAACCTTACCTGGGTTCAGTCCCCTTCTCCCTCCCAGCCAAGTCTCAAGTCTGAGAGGAGCTGGAAGCACCTTATGTGGACACTACTACAGGTCCTGGCACAACCAAGTATCAGCTGATGGGCTTTTCCAAACACCTCATTCTCAGCTCTTCTATTTGCTACAGAACAGGAACCTTTCGAATACAGTGACACAACTCCCAGCTGATCACCCAGCATCAACCCAAGCAAATAACCTTCTGCTCAAGGACACCCCTTCGTGACTGAAGCCTTAATTCCACATCACAAACCAGCTTGTAATGTTGGTTCTATTCTATTCAAGTCAAATGAGATTGCAGATTTCCTCCAAGAACCAAGACCAGAATACAGGATGTCAGAACAAGCATTGTGTGGAAGCTGAGGGAACATCCTTCTCACACCACTGATCTAGGAAGGGCAAAGAAAAAAGCAAGGGCAAGAGACGAAAAAAATGACTGAAAACAGCATTATCTGTCTAGCATCAACCGACATTATTTTCAAGTACACAGGCAGCGAAGACTGTGATCTCTTTATCCTAAATTATTTTCAACAATAACAGATTTTTAGAGGCAGAAGGGGCTCATTAGGTCAGTTAATCTGATATTCCATGTAATATACATAGTTCATGAAATCCCAAGCAGTTCCTACTGCACTGAAACCAATTATTTTCTATGAATAAAGTATTTCTTCCAGAACAGCATTAGGTTTTAACCTGATTTAAGATCTTCAAATCAAATAAAAGAAAAAAAAAATCAGAACTCAGAATTGTGACTAACAGTTTAGGTTTTGTTACAGATACAGACAGTGCATTCACCACAGTAAAAGGCAGAGAAACATGAATATTTTCATCATCTGCCAAGAAGGCCCCCCTATCCCCCAAGTCACATGCAACAGTTTTCAGCTTTCTGAAATGTACAGTGATTATATGCTTTCTAGTAAGGATGTGTATATCTACAGAGTAAATAAAAACCCAGAGGCAACAGCCTCACTTCCTTGAAGTTTTCTATAGCTGCCTAAACAATAAACCAAACTCTGGCATGCTCCAGCCAGAGTTCAAACACCAAGAGAGGGCTGGGGTTATTCTTGTATCCATTCCTAGGGCAGTACAAAAAACAGTAATAGCCCAAGTTGTTTTCCCCCATCTTCTATTGTGTAAAAGCTTTGTATGAAACAGCACCTTTCAAAGATGCCACATTCACACGATGCCAAAGTAACTAGCACAGAAGCCAAAATTCCTCATATAAATTCACATATAACTGACTACAAAAAACCTATCCATGTGTTTTTACTTTAAAATCACCAAAACTATCACAAGGAAATACAGACTCAAAAGCTTCAAATAGGGGGAGTGGAAAATCATAAATTTCAACCACATACTCTGACTTCTGTAACAAAAGAGAAAACAAGATTAGTTATCCCTCTAGTGCCCATTATTAAAGGTCAGCCTCAAAGGAATTCTCCCAGAAAAAAAATTCCATAAGAACTAAAATTCAAATGTGAATTAATCCTTATTAACATGCACACAAGTAACACAGGCATGTTATTAAAAGCATTTGAAGAGTTGCTACTAAAAATAAACTGACATATCTTGCCCACATTAGCTGCGGTGTTCATCCAGAATTATGTCCCATCTCCAGAGAGCCCACACATGGCATATTGCAGCAGCTGGGGTCAAGCTGAGTTTCTCTGACTTTAATGGCAGCAGGATCTGGCTGTTAATTAAGTACCAGACTTCCCATTGTCCCAACCCTACCACACCTTTCCTGACTAAAAAACAGCAGGTTTTAGAGCATTTTTGTTTTAGTTGTTGCTCAGCCAAGTTTGGCTGTAGAGCCATTTTCTAGCATACATTTGCTTATCAGAACTGCTGCTCTCACTTATCACAAGTGCCCTTCCGATCTCAGGAAAACAATCCCCAGCAACACATTTCATTTCCATCCTCCCAATTTGAAGATGCCAAACACCTACAACTGCTGACAGCCGTGAAGTAAACAGAAGGAAAATAAATAAGCTCAAGGCATCTCCTTGACGTCCCAGAAGTTTTTCCTGGCTCACCTCCCACTGCGATGAACATCATCTACAAATCCTGCCCTCAGCCTCTTCTCTTTGCCTAAGCTTACCTTACCCCAGGTGAAGAAGGCACACCAGAACCTGTCTTCCTGTCTTGTTCCTCTGAGACTGGCACATGAGAGTCTGTTATCTTCCCACAAGGACAGCAGAGTCTATCCCACCCTCATCCTTCCCTGCCGCTCCATCTCTCCCCAGACCAGCAGCTCCCTTCTCCTGCAAGCTCCTGGCTCATGCATACCTGCTCAGACTCCCCAGAGGGCTTCAGCCAGGCCTTTTGAGCTCCCAGCATTAACCTGCCTGCACAACCTGTCTCATCTTTGAGACATGGCCATTTACACAGCTCCCAATGCTTTTTCCCTCCACGTCTCATCCATCCAAAGCACATCCTTTGCTCAGCAGTGTCCAAGAGCTGCTGCTACACCAAATAAGTTCCGCTGGCTGTGTGCAGAACTGTCAATTAAATGTTGTTTCACTGAAAAAAATTGAGCTCCAGCGAGCAGGGAAACAGAAGAAAGTATTCCAAAACCTCTTCTCCCATCACTGCCCTTTGCCCTGCCCCCCTCTACTGCAAAACTTTCCTTCGGGGAGTCAGACTGAGGCATGTGGCTGCTGGGAATGGACATACTCTAAGAGCTAAGACCTTGCTGCTGCCAAGAGGGGAGGATGGCAGCACACCTGAGAGAGCTGGATCCATCTAAAAACTGCAGGTGAGCTTAGGATCCACAGTCATGTCCCAATCCAGAGATACTGATGGCAGAGGGAACTTTGTTGCCTCCTCTCCCTGCTGCCCTCCATCCACAGGGTCGGTGAGCCCACGTGGCAGAGACACTTTGCCAGGCAGGAGACGCGGGACAATACAGCTACAAAGAAGCTTTTCTCTCTCTGGTTGAGAAGTGAACTGAATTCCAGCAATGCCAAGGAAAAGCAGCTCAGCAGAAAACCGCCAAAAGCATGGCTGCAAGCATGTGTATGATGGTGGAACAGCAATCACTTCGCCATATTCCTAACCTTTTAACATACACCAATACATTGTGGTACTAACTAATCTTTTCTGTGCTTCTTTTTAACATAATTCTTAGCTTTTTTCCAACTTTCTCTGCCTTTTCCTTCTCTTTCTCTATGCTTTAGCTTTATAGTTAATAAAAGTCATTTATCATTTGAAAACTCAACACTTCATCTCATTTGATTCGTAATTTGCTTCTGGGAAATAACCACCCTTATATTTACAGATTGTAACAGGCTGGGAACATGAAAACAGCAGGCCCACATAAGCCACCCCTTTGTGCCTAGTCCAGCAGTATTATATCAATGTTGGACCAGCAACCTTGGAATCATCACGAGACACACTCCTGCAATACAATTGTGATGTTAGTTAAAACACGGAAAACCTATAAGACATAAAAGTCTGAAGTATGCACATAGATTATAAAGTATATATTCCAGCAATGCATCTTGGCCCTCCTGTCTGAATCAACTTTCCCTTCATCTTACCTCTGTCTTTTATATTAGGTGAAATACCTGGGGAACCCATGAGACCTAAATTAGTTCACTGCTACAGTCACGAGAAACCTGCTTTCCTTAGATGAAAAGGCCAGCGAGGCACTCACAGCACCTTTCACATGACTTGTGTTTTGTAACAGAGCTACTGGCTAGAAAAGTCACCAACTCTTGTTCTTAAGTGTTTGTCCAGCACACTCTGCTATAATTCTCACGCACTACTTCCTCCTGAAAGCGGCCACCAGAAAATTCTCTGAAAGATGCCCACTTGGGAATTACCATCAGCACCAGATACCTCAGTGATAGCACAAGGATAAACAGCTGAAGGATAAACAGCTGAAAAAGATCATGTTAGTAACTAATACTCAATTAAGATTTATCCCTGATTGGGAACCTGAAAGATACTTTTCAAGTTTATTAAGTCTCTCAACTTGCAGCATTTCATGCAGACCTGAAATCCAGCCTATCCCATCTGTGTTAAACAGCTGGAAGTTCTCATGTGCTTCTCAGCAGCTCACCTTTCTGCTACATATTACATATACTTTCCCTTCCAGCTTTCCCAACCAATTGCAGCTCTGCTCCATTTATATCACTACTGCCTCAAAGGGAATTATCTTACCCTGATACCTTGTCTAAGATGATCCCTCTTTTCATACACCCATCCCTCTCTAGCAGTTCTGCACATTGAAGTTTTCCATCTCCACCTTCAAAGCACTACCACTGGGCCCAGGATGTCAGCTCCTACCTTCCCATCACACCACACAACTTTCAAACAAGAACCACTGCACTTTTCTCCACACATGCTTTCCTGCTTGGGAAACCATCTCATTAACTTACTAGAACAGGCAATTCCAGAGGGAAACAGATGAAACTGCATAGAGAGAATGGGACCTGAGCAACATAAAGAAAGCAGCAGAGCTCTTTGAAGGCAACAAGAAAACCCAGATCTTGATGGGGACTAGAGCTAACAGTCTTTCACAAGCAGACCTACTCACGTAACTTGCTCACATTCCAGCAACATTATACAGCTAAAAACTTCTCAAAGGCCTAAAGGGACAGAAGGTAGAGGAGGTGGACAGCAGCCTACCAGGAGAGCCACCTGTGCAGGCCTAGAAGAAAAGCTCTAGCCAGACAGACAAAGGAAGACAAATTATTCCAATCTGTAAGAGCAAGAACCTACTAAAACCTGTGTGCAGTTTCAGCTTTCCACACAGCACCCAATCATTGCAAGAGAAATTCCTTTTGGAGGTCAATCAGTACAGCCATGCACACAACAGCAGCGCATCAATGGCACCGTTCATGCCTCAGGATACAACGCTGCAGTGCTCCTCTGAGCATCCCAGAGCTAATCAAGGTACACAACTACCTTCTCCAAGTGGCTAATTTACAAAGCTATGAGTGTACCCCAGCATCACTCCTGTCTACAGCACTCTAAACAGATAGGATCATGCACAAATGTGTTTACTGAGGAGTACTGGCTTAAGTAATTTGGTGTAGCAGGACTGACTTCATCAGCTCTGAGCAAATAAAACTGCCTCCAAAATTCAGGTACACTTTCTGATTCTAGTATGAAAGTTAGAGCTGTCTCTATTGCTAGAGCTACTACAGAAATTGGGGTATTAACGGGTCTGGCTCCATCAGAACTTCTGTGATGGGTGTGTATAAGTAAAAGCCTGTAACATTCAGCTTCATATGGCACTGAATGAGCGGTGACCCCTTTATTTAAGCTCCCAACAGTGAGACCCGGAGTCCTCCTGAACTGTTAAAAGCAGACATTTGTTCCACATCACTGCACAAGTGCTGATGTCTCCATTTGCAGCAGGATTTCCAATTAGACCCAACATGACTATGTCACTTGATGTTAGTCAAATGGAGAGTCATGGCAATACAAGGCAAAATCTCAGTCTTTTAATGAAACACAGTTCTAACAGATAAAGAACTAAGATAACAAGCAGAAAGAGCTTATTTCTAACAGACAATTCACAGTAAATGCAGACATTACTCAAACAATGTAATTGCAAAACACAGAGTGGAGCAGCTTTAGTTTTGCCATTTGCTATCACCAGATTCTCCACCAGCAGCTCACTGGCACAAACACTCCTAACCCTGGCACGGTGGTACCAGCACAGTCAACTTCACAATGCTTCCACAGCCCAGGAGATCCTCCCAGGCCTGTGCACTGTCCCACCCACAGGAGCAGAGCCAGCCAAGAGAAGGGAATGGCCAGGCTGGATGAGGTTCTCAGCACTCTGGTCTAGTGGAAGATGTCACTGTCTATGTCAGGAGAGGGTGGAAGCAGATGATATGAAATGTTCCTTCCAACCCAAGCCATCTTATGGTTCTATGGCAGAACAAGGCTCTACTCCGTAATTTTCATGGTCTCCACAAACTTCTCTGCAGAAAGCTATTTTTGGAGATGAAAAGGCATTGATAGCCATAAAAATTTTCTTTCTCACACTTAATGCAAGATCCAATCCTACATATTTTTTCCTCTGGCTAAAAGTCCAGCTACTGCATCAAAAATTATCTTGCTTTCCATGCTCTGATAACTGCAAGTCTTTGCTCTGATTCTTGAATACTCAAATGTTGCTTTGTTTAAAAAGTTTTATGTCTGGCACAAAAGCAATACCAAACGAGGAACACAGCAGGTTTTGCCTAGTTAAAAAAGAGATCTCATCTAGGAAGAAAGTAATGAACGATCTGTGGGAGGTAACACTCATTTGGAGAAAAGCAGAGACTACAAATCTCCACTGTGCTCCACACCTTCCCTCCTACATATAATGATATGGCCACAGACCAGACAAGATAAGGGATACAAATACAGGAGATAGTTTCACACACAGCACAATTCCAGTCATCAGAAACCTGGAGTTCTGAGTGAGCTGAGCAGCAAGACAAATCTGACTGCACTACACTTCAGCTAAATTGTCACCGTGATACCTTCAGTGACTCATCTTAGGGTCAGCACACATACCCTTAAGACCAATCAAAAATGCTGCCAACACTGGCACCCCCAAAACATTTACATGGGAGTCAATTCATATAAACACTTCTGACACTGGGACATTTACCACTTGTGTCCTAATAAATTCTGTAAAAAAAAAACAAATAAGAAAAAAGTTTCAGGGCCTTGACTGTAAACAGTGATATGGTGGATGAAACCAGATGATGAGCCCAAAGGCACCTACAGCCTGAATGACAACGTGATCCTGTGAGCTGCTCCTACTGCCACACAGACAATGTTACCTTTCAGTCCCAAAATGTAACTGCTGAAGGAAGGCTGTCAGACCCAGAATCACATACATGAAACAGCAAGTAACCCTGCACCAGACTGCCTGGGCTGGTCCTCCAAAAATAGGTGCACTTAATTCTAAGAACACACAGGAAGGTTAAAAAAAATTATCCAGTATTTTTCAGTTTGCTCTTAAGAGATCATTCAATAAATTGTTCATCTAACATTCATATACTATTTCCTGTCCCACAGCTTCTGAATTCTTTGACCACTTATAGCTAACTTGAACCTCACCTGGTAGAGAAAACAGAGATACCAATGATGATATGCTCTTACAAATAAATACAGTAACCAAAAGAGGTTCCATTGAAAGACAAACCTCAGCATGAGGAAAACCGCAGCATTAGACACCAGGAAATATACACAGAAAAAGCCAAAGGAAATGAGGTTTCATAAAACTTCCCTCCTTACAAATTTACTTAATTACAATAGACAGAGATAACTAGACCCACTGACAGCAGGACTGTCAGTAGGAGACGTTTTCATGTTCAAGTCAAGAGGATGAGACAAGAAGAGCTTTTAACACAACTCCAAGAAATATCTCACAAAGGCGATGTGGAAGAGCATGCATACTTTTAATGGAGAAGAGGCTGGTGGGCTGATGAATGTTTCTTTCAGCATCAATAGGACAACAGAACTCCACGGAACAATTTAGAGACTAAGAACAAAAACAAATTAAGATGCCCGTAAATCCATCACTGACACCAACCTTCCTTTCAGGCAACAATCCTCAGGCAGCAGTTACCATGTCAGTGAAAGTGAGGATTCTCCCCTACTACCCACCTACTAAACATGAAGGGAGATGGATCACACCTGCATATTCTAATCCACAGGTAACAAACACAACATGAATAGTCTCTTTAAGACACAATATGATTTGTCTCTGGGATTTCTGAGGACTAAAACCAGTATACTGCTTAAAATATTTCTGTTTATTCAAAGTGTTCAAGCAGTTTCAGGCACAGTATCATACCTGTTCTACCACACAAAGAACTGAAATGAATTTTTCCTATTACTGTGCATAATCCTCTCACTCTACACTGCACACAAGCTATTCAAAATCATCACAAGATCTATCCCAAAACCAAATGTCTTGGCCTTATCTATTCATCTCCAAGAGTTTTCCAATGTTCTTGCTGCAAGCAACTTTCATCTCATGCAGACTAAATTTACTCACAGCCAATTTATACCCATTTGTTCTTGTGCTAACCTTGCCCTTTAGATCTAACAGTTCTTTCCCCTCCCTAAGGTTCACCCCTCTGATGTATTTATAGACAGCAGTTATATTCGCCGTCAGCCTTCATACTGTAAAATAGCAAGCCAAACTTTTAGTCTGCTCTGGTTAGGCAGGTTCTCCAATCCCCCGAACACCCCACTAGCCCTTCCCTGCACCTGTTCCAGCTTGAATTCCTTGCTGGCAGTCAGGCAACCAGAACTGTACAACACATGCCGCAGAGAGCACAACAAGGCACTGTACAATAGCATTAATACACCCTTATCCCCAGGAAAATAAATCCCCAATAATCTGCCTTTTCCAGCAATGTATCAGCTGTGACTCTCAACCTGTAATCAAGCAACACACACCAAGGCGTTCCCAAGTCGGGTAACTGTGTTAGACCTCTGAATAAACCCTGGTGAGAAGCACTGAAGGTCTGCAACTGAAACACTACACCAGCATTAAAGGAATAGCTGTATCCTCTCAATTTAGTAACCACAATGGTTCAGTCTGTTGTGTGTTGACCAGACTTGCAGTTCCAAATGAGAGTCTGTTTGGCCTTGCCAATGCTGAGGCCATTCTACCAAATACACAAGAGAAAATAGAGCTGAAAAAACCAGAACAAAAGTAGACAACACTTCCTAGTCCCAACACTAAAATCCTTGGATTTGAGGAACTTGATTTGGTCAGAAAACAAAACAAGGGACTTAAATCTCTACAAGCCAGAAGGATATGCATCACAGAATCACAGAATCACAGAATATTCTGAGTTGGAAGGGACCCACAAGGATCATCGAGTCCAACTCTTAACACTGTCTCCCTGGCAGGAATCGAACCCGGGTCTCCCACACACCAGGTGGGGACACTTACCACTGTACTAAAGTGGATTTCATGGGAGACTTTTACTTTGTATCCCAGTTTTCTACTCATCTCTCACCATCCACTAAGGGTCACCAAGAGACAAGATACCAAGTCAGCCAGACCTTGAACATGCCACTATGGAAACAAACTTTGTTCTATTTATCCTGCTTATTTCATCACTGAGTCTCTGCTCTTCGCACTCTCTTGGGATCATGTTTAATTTGGCAATACCTTGATAAACAACTGGAAGATACTGTTTTCTGGTACACTCAGACTCACAGACATTTTGTTTTATGCACCCAGTAGCACATTGTGCGTAAAACAACCAGAAAGTCTTACAACTCCTCTACAGTTCTTCCCACCTCAGCTAGAGAAGGATACTGGCTACAGCCAGTCGTTATTACCTTTCAGGTGTGAAGTAAAAGCCACAGGTAAACCCTAAATGCTGACTTGCTGCAGCAGTTGGTTTTCTCCCTGCCCTGAATATGAAGCACTGAAAGCAGGTACCGAACTCGATCTATCTCAGTTGCTCCCATCTCCTGTTCTGCACCGTGCCCTCCATGGCACTCCCCACACTGCTGACACCATACAGGTAAAGAGCTGCACCATAATCTCATCAAATGACCACACAGAGCAGTGAGCGTTGGAAAGGCAGGTCCAGCTCCTGAAGCCAGAGAAAAAACAACCACATCAGCTGGACTGGGAATTAACATCAATGCCTACAGGAAAACTGGGTATCCTGGAGCCAAAACTCTGTTCTTTCATAAGTTCAAGGCAAGAAAAACCACCTATTAGGCACATGCCAGCAGAGAAGCCTAAAAATAAGGACTGGGCACACTCCACAAATGTAGCTCAAACTCAGTGAGTCTTTAGTCCC
Organism: Pitta sordida; assembly: GCA_013390025.1. NCBI lineage: Eukaryota > Metazoa > Chordata > Aves > Passeriformes > Pittidae > Pitta > Pitta sordida. The sequence continues at coordinate 1,045,264 of WEKX01000957.1, read as the reverse complement.
TCCTAAGGTAACTCTTCTCCTCACGAGGAGTCATCCAAAGCAGCTTTTGCCAAGAGATGGGCAGACACAAGGAACAGGCTCTGCTCACAACATCAAGATCAGTTTTCTTCCATAGTTCATTTCTCATATCAAAACTAATTATTTTTTGTTAGCAATTTTAGCCCCATGATAAAGAGGCATTAAGGGATGAAAGTGCTAAATGAATGTATACATTACTGATTTTCATGTAGCCCCAGCACTGCAAAACTCACCAGCTAACAATAGCTGCTTGGGAACCCTTTACAAGTCACTTTTTCTTCCCCAGATGGTGAAGTCTTTTTTCCCCCATGCATTAAAGAGTCAATAAAACACAGTTACCAAATTATCCTATCAACCCATAACCATGCATGATAATTATTTCTTAAATCAGGATTTCTTCCACCAAATTTCAACCAAAATAAACATGGTACAGAGAACAAATGTATGCTTATAGTGAACAATCATTCATCAGCTTAAGTAACTCTAATGGATATCACTTCTAACTAAGCCTGTGCCATCTGTTCTACCCTTCAATTAGCAAAGCAAAAAAAAAATTCAATATACAGTTTAAGAAAACCAGCTAATTTATCTAAGTTTTATTTCTTTTCAGTTCAGTGAGACGTGCTTTTGTAACACTTGATATTCAGAAAGATATGAGAATGAAAGGCTGCTTTCTCTAACACTATTAGGAATTCTGTCAGGGGAAATAAAATTGCCCTGCAGTATTTCACCATACCAAAAACTTTGCTGTAATATCTCACCATATATTTTATTTTTAAGAGCATAATGTCTGTAAGTAACAATATTCAGCTGGGAACTAAACAAATTAAATTCAAAATCCTGAACATGTGACTACAAACAAAGCTCAGGACACAGCCCTGCCTGACAGACTGGGTCTACCAGCACAGCAGGAGGCTGTGGATGTGAAGTGTCCTCACACACTGTCAGCCATCTCAGTTCCTAAGTCCCCTTTCAGAGGCAGTACCCAGTCCTGCAGCCTGCTGGGCACAGACCCTCGCAGAGATCGAGCTGCAGTGGGAAAAAGGGATCATCCCATGTCAGGGTGAGATACTCTCCTTGGAAAGCAAACCCCGTCTAGTGAGAGCAGCGCAGCGCCAAAAAAATCTTGTCAAAGTGAATGAAAATTAAAAGCTTCATGCAATTCCTTACTGCAAACCTCCACCCAGGTTCACTTCAAACTGGCCTCTCCTACCACTCTGCAATGTGAGAAGATACTGAATAGAATTTCTCTTCAGTACGTTGGACCCTCACCTGCTTGAAGGCTGTCACCATCAAACCTCCAAGCTGACTTCACCCTTGGGTGTTTGACAAAACCGAACCAGCAATAACATGGCTATTTCCAGTGCCAACTCCAACTCCAGAAGCACAGGCCTCATATCCCAGAGAAGAAAACCATGCAAGAGACCTCATTGACACTGCTAGATGGGGGCTACAGTACAACATTCTTGTGGAGGAGCAGGCAAGAGATCACTGCCAAACATCCTCAGTTCACCTCCACGAGTATCAGGCTAGCAGAAAACTACTCTGACAATCTGGATACATTAATCTACACTACACCTCAAGAGGAAATATCAATGGCACATCCTAGTCTGTGTACTGAGAAAGGCACATCAGCAAGAGACAAGCAAGGAGATGCTGCACACTGAACAGCAGCATTACTAAATCTGTCAGAAGCAGCTCAGAGAGAGATTGCTCACCAAGGGATTACTGACGATTTCAGCCCTCTCCATTGCTACAGGATTCTGAAGCGGAGAGGACATGCTGAAGACCCTCACACCACTGTGCTGTTTTGCTTCATGTGCTCTGCATAGGTCTTAGTTATGGTTTGGAGATTCAAAGCTCAGCAAAATCACTCTCTTTTATGCTTAACATGGGAGGAAATGGAGTGAAGCAGAACCACTATCCTGAAACAGCACAGAGCAAAAACAGAAGAAACAGAACAGAGGCAGCATTCTTCTTTGGTCTGCAGCATCCTGCAATACCTTCACCAGCCAAACTTGCCAGTATAACGCACAGCTCCTACTGCCCATGCAAACGCAGGCTCCAAGTAACTGCACGCCGAAGAGGAGTAAGAGCTCTCTCAAGTGAATTCCTCTTTCACTCTGCATCATTCTTCCATCTTCCACAGACCTGTGAATTCTGCTGGGAAAACGCAGGCCAGGCAATGCCTGTGGGGTGCAGTTCACGTGCACTCCTGGCAAGCACAAACACACAAACAGGTTTCCACTGGACCTCAGGGCCTTGTTTCACATAACCACCCTTATGCTTCCTTGACTTGAAAAGCATCTTGAACTATCCAAGCGCCTTCTGCACCTCAGGCAGCTGCCTGTTGCGAAGCAGGAATCAGTGATCAGGTCACAAAACCATTTATTACAAGAGTTTGAGAGTGCTGAGTGCTGTCAGAAGCGTGTTAGGTCTCACTGTGTTTCACACAAAATGTTTTTACATACTTGGACAGCAACAAGGGAAGAGGAGTATCTGTGCCCTCCATCATTCATTTTTGATGTACCACTTGAAAAAGAAGATTGCATTGTCTCCAGTCAGGGTGCTGAGGTCAAGGACTTCACAAAACAGTGTCACGTTAAAGTAGAATCTTTGTACAGAAGAACACCAAACCCTAAAAACATCAATGACCCTAAAAACATCAATGATTTACACAGCTTAGAACTGCATGCCAATGAGAGAAACATCTTGAGCCCTTCCTGAAATGATGTTATAATTTCATCATCAGTTTAAGCTTCTTTAAATCCAAACTGAACAGGTTTGCCTTAGAGATGTCACTTCTCTTTGGTTCACTAATGCTTCTGTGTTATCACTGAGGACACATAAGTGCATAGTTAGAAGAGTCCTAGACAAGCAGGAGCCATGGATCAACTGGATGCTGTCCCAAGATAATGGGTCTGTTATACAAACTCAGTCTCATCCTGAGTCTCATTCTAATTTATCACTGAAGTGTCAGGAAATTTCAAATCCTGAGTTTTAAGCTGGTATGTTTTCAAATGAAGGGACTGAGGTGAGAAGAGAAACAGCCTACAGATATAATGGCTTTTTCAACTGTGACCAAACAACTGCACTTTAGCTCTCCAGATGGCTATTCCAGGGCAGTGATGCTTGACCTTTCACTCTCAAGGTTGACACACTGATCCATGAACTGGATCAGATGGCACCAGCTCCCCTGTGCTTCCACACACCAAACAGAGCTGAGCTTCCAAACGCCCCCCACAAGCCACTAAGAAGGAAGGCGACAATAACACAGATGCAGGTACTGAAACAAAGGGAGGAGTTCGGCGTTTGATGGTGCACCAAGCCTTGGCTGGATCCTGAAGGAGACCTCGCCACATCGCCAACCTCCAGACAGTCAGCTCGCCCCACTCAACCTTCACATCCCCCTGTTACACTCATTCACTGAGAAAACACCCACCAGACATCCAAGACATGTCTCTGTTATGCTTACTAGAACTTATTAATCACACCAAATGCTATCTATAGAACACAGACACTAATGAACAGCCAGCTCAGCAGCATGAGTGAGTTCTGGAACAGAGTCACAGCACTAGAGAGGTGCCACCAGTTTGTTATTGGAAAATGAAAACGGCAGTGATCACATTCAGTGGGTGGTTCAACAGACAATAGACTGGGAAGGGGAGCAAGATATTCAAAAAGAAATTCTGCAAACTAAGAGTGATGCTGGAATTGCAAAGCACTGCACAGCTCTGTGATCCACATCAGTTAGTGAAAATTCATTCAAAAAGCACACTTTGTAACAATTTCAATTGTACTGTGTTGGGGTTACCCTTTCACTGAGAATCATGGAAGTCTGTAAGAGCAGGAAAAAGCGGATTAAGAATATGCCATACTCTCAGAAAATTTTATGTACACTGCTTGCTCACAACAGCAAACTAAAAATTTCTTCGTGTGCTCCACCAGAATGGATCCTCTGTTGAGGCCACACTGACTTTGCTGATTTGGTGGCTGTTTTAGTGTTTGGCAGCTTTCTTCCCCCACATGCCAAACAGCCTCTACCACAGCTGCTTGTTGACAAAAACATAGACAAAAAAAAGCAGCTGTTTAGAACACATTGATCAATACTCTGCAAACTCCCAAGAACTTCTCAATTAAAATTTCTGTTAAAAATAACTTCAAGGATGTGGAACTCCAGAGCACTTCAAATCTATATAGCCCCTGCCTCCTTCACTTCTCCAGGTGCAAACCCCAATACAACCCTCAGTTAAGTATTTTCAGGCTCAGCTCTGTAAGAAGTTTCACTCTTGGATTTTCCTGGACTTATCAGAAAGGAACAAAGTCTCCTATTACATCCCATACAATATCTTAACTACCCCTATTAGACTTGTCTAAGTGCCTCACAAACAGACCAGGACAGGAGTTTTCCAAGCCACAGCTGAGAAACCCTCCCCACTCCCACAGTACTTGGCTGTGGTGGGAACTCCTCACTAAGACCTATAGGGAGATGAAGCAACACAACACAGATAACAAGGCAGGAGAGTTCCATGTCCTACCAAGTCAATTCAACAAAAGAGACATATAGACACATTACCTCTCCTGAGCTAAGTACAATTGATCTACTGTATTTAAGTTACTCACAGAAAATAGGAAAAAAGGTCTAGCAAGATCTAATGACAGTGAAAAATACTGCCATTTATATATAGTTTTTGCAGTCTTATAAACTTTGTTAATATGGCAGGAAATCAACACTGCTAACTACTGGGATGATCAAAGCATGCCACCAGCTAACAAGGTACACAAAGAAACCAGGATATCATAAACTATAAACACCAAATGTAAATCCACTTGTGACTTAAACACCATTTACTGAATTCTTACTGCCTTGAGCCCTCAATATCACAGAAGCTGTGAACTACCAAGATATGGAACAACAATGGTTGTTTCAGCATAATTACCAGCTTACAGAAGGGCATAACCGAATGCCTACTATACAACTTTCACTTAGATCAAGTAGCACTTGACACTGACAGTAACTACATTCCATCTGACAAGTCTTACCTTGTAATTGCTGGAATTCACCCAAGAAGTGGCCAGTCCATCGACCATTTTATCCAGCATAGTCTGATCATGTTCAAGATCAGCCGACTTCTGTTTATCTGAGAAGTAATCTATCAATTCCTGGCCAACCTGAAGTCTCTTTCCAACGTCCTTCTGCAGCACCTGCGCTAAGCAGTACTCCATACTGGGCTCCATAGTGTCTCAGAAACACAGCAAGAAAGCTAGAGGGCAGCAGGGCCAAAAGATCCCTCGATGAAAGCACGCGGGAGGTCGCCTCTTTCTTCGATGAAGGTTACTGAGGATCTGGGTTTCAAAGATGCAATTCTGAGAATGGCAACAATGCACCATGTGTGTGTGGACAGCAGCTGGCAGGATATTAAAAGTCCAATTTAAATAACTAGTAATAGATGAAGCAATGAGCAGTGCTGTACTGTTGAGTCTGCAATAAATCCCAATTCAGCAGTCCATTCTGAAAGAAATGAAAAAGAAGAGTATTAAAGGTTAAATTAAAACCAAAGAAAAAAAAATACTGAAAGCATGTCACAAAATAGGTTATTCATATAAAGCTGCGAGGCTGGGGTAAGTTGGATACGAGCAGCATTGTTCTATTTCAAGGAATCAAACAAGGTAGGTCAGGACAAAAACCTTTACTCTTTACAACAGTAGTTACCCATCAGCTCCCTAGAAGCTTTAGTGAAAGGAAGTAAATTTGCAGCTTAAGTAACAGTGATTAGTAATCAATATTGTTGTAATTGCCACCATCCCCATCCACCCACAAAGGTGGGGACAAAATCCTTAAGTAGGTCACCAGGAAAACCTATCTACTTTAAAAAGGGAAAGCAGGAAGAGGTCTGGATCCTGTTTTTACTGTTGGCCTTCAGCAGTCAATGTGGTGAACTGGTCAGCAACACATAGCACTACCACTGGGCTCCCGGAACGTAAAATGATCAGTTTTCAAAAACTAGGTGCTCAAGCTGTTTCCAGGCTGAACTCCGTTACATCCCAACTAGATGTGTGCAGGAAACAGCACTGGCACAGTCTAAATGCAGTTCAACCAACACCACCCATGGTGTCCCAAAAACCAAGGCCATGCGCAAGGCCAGGTCAAACACTGCTGTCAGTCTGAGGTCCAGCACCACCTCTGAGGTAAACTTTTAGCTTACACCTAAAAAAATTACCCTAAGCCTAAGGTTTATGTTCCTCAACCCCAGAAACTCTCCTGTCCAACAATTCATTACGGACCAAGTTGCAGCTCTTTTTTCGTCCCTCCATCTGCAGCCAAACAAATCCCTCTGGGCAGCCAGGGAACAGACCGGGGGGCCTGTCCCTCACCTTCCCACAGACCAGGGCTCCTGGCACCACCATTCTGCTTCCTCAAGCACTCACTCCCTCTTCACAGGTTAGCTCTTTTAGGAGGGAATGATAAAAACCCAGGGTATCTTTTTGTTTCCTGGCTAATAATACCCAAAGCTAGAAATCTGCCCTACTTTTTCCTCCAGCCTGAGGAAAGCAGGTCAAGCTCAGAGCAAGGGAAGAGGCTGTGCAGCAGACACCTGGTTCAACAAACAACTGGAAGGAAGCTGGAGGCACAAGTTCACTAATTAGAAGCACTGGGGCAGCAAATCTACACACCTTCAGTTTGAGCAAATAAGGTCATCCCAAAAGTCTTAATAAAAGCACAGTGGACCTGACAACAGACGAGCTGCTTACAAGAATCCCAGACTGGAAACAAACACACCCCTTGCACAGTAGAGTACTTCAAGTTCATTATATCACCTCCATCTTCCTTGTCCAGACTTAGAAACTGCCACATCTTAGCACCACCGAGCACAACATCCAGACCCAACACTGATGTTTAAGTGTCACTAACCCTACAGGCACTGCCACATGTGCCCCAGCTCCCACACAGGCAGCACAGGAGTCATCAAAGAGCAGATCCCTCCATTCCAAGCAGCCAGTTTAAATCCCTGGTGGCTGATGGTGATCAAAACTGGTTTTGTATATCCAGGGACTCACCTCAGACAACTGCCAGGCAAATCCTACCCTCAGCCAGAAGGGATTGCTTGTAGACTGAACTCTCTCCTCACCAGAAAAGCTCACTCCCCAGAGCAGCAAGGAGGCATCAGCTGCAGCTGCACACACAGCACCTTGAGCTTTGAGTTAGTGCTGTGGCAGCTTACCTGTGACCACTACTCCAGCCTGAGCCATCTCAAGGACATACAAAACTCTCACCATTTTGTTTCAAGTCACTTGAAGAGTGATTTGACTTTAAATTCTAAAATTGCTGACATCTGCCCACCTCCCACAATCAATACTCTTTAGACCTTTTTCCTTTTTAAAAGAGAGACACCGGTTCCAAACTAGAGGAAAAGCACTGCTTTTTTTATTGCTGATGCTACAGTTTTTCACTTGGTCAGTTTAGCACCAGCTCTGAAAGCAGCGCTCCGAGCTTTATTATGCTCAACCAAAATGGCTCATGACACAGCTCTGACTACTCATGGCAGCACAGGCACAAAAACAGGGCACTTCAATTGTAGAAATGCAACAGACGTTGGTTTTTGTGCAGGTCTCCCTGTCTGCAGCTTTGAATACTGGCCGCTGCCCTCAAGCACGGGCTGGTCTTTGCTCCTTGCTGCAGGCACTCCAGTTATGTGAGGCAGTACTACACACAGGAGTGTCAGAGGATCCAGCCAAGGAGGTTTCACACGGTAGGGCAGCATTTCAGCAGACCCTTCACTAGCACGGAGCTGCTGGAGAGGGGGCAGGGAAGTGGTATTTAGCTGCTGCCACGTTCCAGCCCGAGCCTTTCACGTTAGCTGCGCAGTTTGCTTCTGGACTCCAGACACTGCACATACGTTCGAACGGGGACTCCTCTGGTAAACTCCACAGAACACGGTGAATGAAATCTAATTGCTTTTAAAATGTAAATGTAGAACTTGCTTAAACTTGAAAATTCAGACTACAGAAGAGTGTGAATGAGGGCTGGTTACCACAGAATAGCCAATTTGCATTAACATCACACATAAACAAGTCCAAACACATCCGAGAAACCATTAACTGGCCATAACGCCATGAGAAAGGAGCATTGAAAGTTACAGGTCTTTCTTCTACGTGGCTTTCATTTGAGAGTTTGTAAGTCTCCGCCTACAAGCACAAAAACAACCTTTTAAGCAAACAAATTTCCATCCAAGTTCTGGTTATTTAAACATGAAGGCAGGCATAAGATAAAAATCAACAGTGCACTACAGAAGAGCAGATTTGTGTCACGTTGAGCACTGTAGCCTGAAGAAGATCCATTGTTCATTATGGGACCACTATCAACTGCAAACAGGGAAGAAGAGCCAGAAACACCTTGGAATCCCAGGAAAAACAGTAATACTAAGCCAAGAGGAAAGGCTGAAGATGGCTTGCATCTGCCAGCCAACAGGTGTTTAAACAGCACTTTTTAAAGGAAACAAAAAAAGCTTTTCTACACATGGTAGGAGGTCTGTTGACTCCCGCTCTTCCTCACAGAAGGAAGTAAAAAAAATACCAGCTGAGAAAAACAAGACTCAAACTGACAAAAATACTAACCTTCCAGGCAATGAAGCATATGGCTACTACATCCCATCACGTTTGAAATCAACTGGGCAGATGCTTCCCACATAACATAACACAAAAACACAAAGCCACAATCTCAGCCTCAGTGGTCCATTTCTGTTCCTGCACCTTCCAGGTAGCCAATGTTACCAGACACAATCTTGGGACTGGGATTTTGAGCACAACCTCTTCCCACTGAAGAACAGTAAAGCAGAACTCAAAAAACTAATTACATACTCAGTGCCACAGGTCCTGTGTTTGGAGCTCCCAAAGTTTTGAGAAGGGTCGCAAATATAAGCTCCAGAGCAAGGGTTTTCTTCAACCTCCCTCCTAGGTTTGCAATTTGCACTTGGAAGAGACAGGCAAGGCTACATCTAACAATGTCAATTCCCACCCCAACTCTGTCACTGCAAAAGAAGTTCCCTGTTTCACTAGTAAGACATCAAAACCACGTGCTTAGTCAAAGCCTCTGCCAGTAACACACGAATTTTCCATTAAGAGCTATCCAGCAGAAAGCTGCTATAGAGAAGCTGAAGTTTAATGGCACCTTGGAGCTCAAAATGATGAATTTAAAGGAGGAACCCGATAAAGACTCAACAGCCCAAAGTTATTTAGTAGCCTAGATACTAGTACCATCATAACACCACAAAAGCTGGCACAATTCACAGCAAAGCAACTGGCTCAGCACACAGAATAAGTCAATTCAGTAGCAATAAGGAAATATTTGTTACCTAAAATTCTGCAGGAACATTAAACTGGGTATATAAACAAATGAATTCAGCACTTAGAAGAACCCCCACTGAGCCCAGACTAAGTGAAAGTGCATTACTTGCAATACTCAAACAAGACTTTATCTTCCGGTAACAACAGGAAATTTTAAATATTCTTCCTCTTGCAATGAGGAAGGAAACCTGAAGCACGTAAAAAATGCAATACTGTTCTCCTTGAGGCTTGCCAATACTGGGGAGCTCTTTCAATACAGCTATTTCACCTTAAAATGATGTCCTAATCTCTTCTGCCCTAGCCATCAGGTCACCATCTTTGTCATGTTTCACTGTCATGTTCATGTGCCAGAGTCAGTGCAGTCCACAACCTCCCCAGACAGCTGCTCTACCACAACTGGTCCAGACACAAGCTTGCAGAGACAAGCCTCTTACTGCCACTCACAATCACTGCAGGCAAGTGCCAACACCACCTTCCTAAAGGTACCTCTCTACTTCCAGCCAGTAAGCTTAATTTGTAAACATGACCACACTTTTGGTGTCTTTTTGTTTTGTGTAGGTGGTAAGCTGTAGCCCAGAAGCTGCAGAAGTAACACAGCAATACAACTGTACCAACAAGCGTTCTCTTTCACAGGTCTCAGGACCTAATTACATACTCACTTCACTTTAAAATTAGCTCAGGATGTATCAGACAGACATTCCCTTGAACCTTGACTTTCCACAACAAAGAAAGTCCTCTCCTCCTCCAAGAGATCTCCACCCTAGCCAAATGCAGGAATTTTTACAAGTATAAAAGCTACCAGGCATCAAATCTGCAGTAGTTCACCACTACTGGGGGGTGGGCAATGTAAATAGGAACTAGTGGGTCTGTCAGCCAAGCTCCCTTGGGCAGAAAGTTCTGAGCTACGTATTAGAACAGCACCTGGAAATCATGTGCTGGACCAATTGGAAATCTCACCAGCAAAGCAGTGCCAAACTGCAGCTCTGTTCACTCTATTTTTGCTTCAACCCGTACAGGTGTCCCCTGCCCAGAGGGGATTTGGTATCAGGACTTTGTAAAGTATGACAATCACCAAGCACTCAAACCACCGAGCACCCTCCGTGCGCAAGTACCAGGGAACAAAGCAGCCGTATTAACAGTTTCCAAGCTCAAAGTATTCTTACTTGTTCAAACCCCCCGAGAGAACCAAGTGTGAAGTACAACATCAAGTGTCCTACTTGGAGAAGAAAACAACCCTTCCCAGGAGCCAAAGGGAGTTTGAAGGAAACACCCAGACAACTGACAGCTGGGCTCTCCCCACTGTTCACCCGTCTCCATAAGCAGGTAATAATGCTCCTTTCTGCCAGGTAATATTGCGCAATCACTGTCATTGTCTGAAATCAGTAATTAGTATTGCCTTGCACTTGAACCTCCCTGTAATCCAAAGATGGTATCTTTGATTTCCAGACTGACAACTCATGGTTTTCAAATTAGTTGCCGGGACAGCCCCGCGCTTATCTCGATGCACCAAGTGTCTCTGCAGGCACTTGATGCAGACTCCTTCCACAGTAACTTTCGCTGTCCTCAGAGTACCACCACTTCTCACTACAACCCTGCCGGTTTGGGGTTTTTTTTTGGCAGAGCACTGCCTTTGTGGATGCAGTTTCTTTTCAGCAAGGTCCTCAAAGGAGGGTTTCTTTCTCTCCCCACATCAACCGCACTAAGGCAGTGTTTGTAAAACTCTCTCTACTACTGCAGGCAGTTCATCCTCAGAAGAGCCACATCTGGCTGCTAGGGCTCTGCTAAACACTAGCTGGTCATCAGACTGGTTCATGTTCACAAGTAGAGGCAGTAACCAGCCCACAACTCCATGGCCATCAGGAAGACTGAGGCAGATTTCCAGAATGAAAGCAGCTGAAAGATTTCCAGGGCTTAAGCTAACTCTGGCCTTCTAGCCCCCACACAATCCTTCTAAGCCAGATGCTACCTGTGAAAGTTGCATTACCTACCCTGCATAAGATGAGAGATAAGCTTCCGATACCTGGAATTTTTATGTCTGCACTAAAGGTTTACATTCTGCCTCAGTAACTGCACACCTCATTCAGAAAAACCAACTTCAGAAAGACAACGATCTTCAAAACATCTCCTCAGTAATAAAGCTGCAGCAAATCAAAACGACTTGCGGGTCACCTCAAAGTGACTCCAATACCCTATGCTAATGAAACCACTTTGCAGAGTGTGAGTAAGGCTTCCAGAGTAGGGTAGAAGATTAGATGTGCTTTAACATCATTTGTTTTCCTAATACAACCCCTCTCTGAAATTAGTTTGGTTATAACTTTGTCTGAGACCAAGGACAAGCCTAGAATGAGCTTTAAAGGTTTCCTTCTTTTTTCAACAGTTCGAGCACTGAGGCACAGCTCAAAACTCTGCAATGTCAGGATCTGCACTGTGTGGACTCACTCTCCCTCTTTCTAGAGCTCTGACCTTACCTTAGCGCCTGCAGACCGCAGCTGTGGCACTGTGGGACCCTGGCCCACAAACCACACAGAGCTGGCTCTCTCTGACTTCCAGCTCAGCTGTGCAAGGTGTCCAAGACAAGGGTGCACAAGGCTCCCCAAAGGGCTGTGGTTCACAGGGTCACAGGTTATTCTGAGTTGAAAGGGACCCACAGGATCATCTAGTCCAACTCCCAAGCGAATGTGGTGATGCACCCCAGAAGAACAGGAGTTCTCTTTTTACTGCAGCTAGGAGTGAGTGCAGGACAACATTTTCCAGTCACATCCTAACCCTATCCTCCAAAATCCAGCAGCAATATTGGTTCATCTGGTTCTTTACAGGAAGGAAAGGAAAAGTGCTTTATCCTCATCTGGATAAAACACTTACCAAGGTTTGGAATTAGAACACTACAGAGAATTAGAGTGCAGTGACCCCTCACTTGCCAGCACTAGAAGAAGCTTCATAGCTCACATCTGAATCTGGTAATCTCTGTATAAAGATTGATGAAATTCCTTAGGCTAAAGTGACTAATTTAGCCAGCCCTGAAGATGGAAAGCATCTCTTCCTGTACATCAGGGAAAGAGAAAAGTGGTAGAATACCAAGAAGCTACTATTTTAGAGGGAGGAACACAACAGAAATTCAGTGCCTTCCCCAACGCCACTGCAAAGCAACCTCCGGTGACAGTGGGAACCGAGGGTGAGATGACACCCTGGGGAAAGAAAAAACCAATACCACCACATGGTGGCTGGTACAAGATCAGGATAACTGAATTTTAAAGGGAACAATGGGTTCAATATAAATTTCACACTCCGATCCTCCAGGACCCTGTTGACCCTACAGATATATAACTGGCTAGTGACACAGAAGTTTTCTTGTACAAGTCCAAGACAGAACTATCCTGGAAGGAAGCACTTGAGATAAAATTGCTAGTAGTAAAATGACAGGTTGGAATAGCAAAGTAATACACAAGATCATACCTTGGGTGCAAGCCCTCAAGGGACACTGGCTGTGGGGTGCAACAGCAGCAGTTTGCAAGTCAACACTTTTGGAAAAAGTTTTTCTGGTCTCTCTTCAGGCTTCCCAGCTAACGTTCACCTTCTCTTCCATGACTTTAAACACAAATTCATCTGCATGGCAGAATTGGAGTCTTTGCCTACTCCTGTTCTCCAGAACTGACATGGAAACTCTTGGCCAAGGAGAGAGGAACTCTCAGCAGCAGCTGCATTTCAACTGCTGACAGGGGCCAGCAGAAAACAGCACCTAGAACCAGTTCAGCCCCAGGGAGGGGAAAGAGGGTTACTCCCTACATTCAGGGATAAGCAGAATCTATTCAGCCTGGTATTTGCAACCACACATAAGTAGATGGCAAAAGAAATCCTTCAACACAGGCTGCAAGGGCGTGCAGAGCCACCACAACACTTTGAAACAGTGGCTGGAGGGAGCACAGGACAAGGAGGAGCAGAAAGGGGGTTTGTTTGACAACACACCATGAATTGGGCTGAGCCTCTACTGGCAGTGAAGAGACTTCTGGGCAACAGACATTTTCATCTGATAGGCAGAGAGACACACCTGTGATTCTCAGCCTCTGCTCAGCATCACTTTGAAACATGGGTCAGAATCTGACTATTTTGATTAAAGCCTTGCCTCAAAGTATTATTGGTTCAATTTTGCTTTCTGAAATATCTTGGAATCTAAACCGTCTACAAGCAACTGGAAAGGAAAGGACACAGCTTAAACCCAAAATACAGAAACGCTGCACCAGAGAATGGCCTGGTTAGGCTGTTTAGTCTATTAACTTGCTGGCAGAGGAAATAAATTAGGGAATTTTAAATCTGCCCACTCACTTCCAATGAGCTAACAATGATGACACTCTTCTAACAATTAATTTTGGAGTTCCTACTTGGCATACTTGTTTCTAGATGCAGAATGGACATCTCCCTCCTTGTGGAGCCAAACATCAGAAATCTGATTAAGGAACAGAACAGGAAACCAGATGAACACAAACACAAACTGAAATCAAATCCCTTAGGGAGAACCTGCAGCTTCTATGACCACAAAACCCATCTGGTACCCTCTTCTTTAACTTGAACAGGTACAACTCCATGCAGTTCACTTGGGGTTTGTGGTGGTGGTTTTTTTGGTGTAAGAGTCCTGGTGCTGTCAAAGAGAGGAGAGTGAGTTCTCCCATGTGTGACAGAGGCAGACACCAGCACAGTGCAGAATGCCAAGGATGTATGTGTTCAGCTCCTCAGTACCCTGCTATGCAAAGCTCTTAACGAGCTCACATCAGGCTTTCACACAGCTTTGAGAACAGGTAACAGGTTGGTCCAGTGGACAATATCCAAAGCACTGAGTGAGCCTGAAAGAAACACGTAATGCAAACTTCAGTGCTGTACAGGGTGATGCAAATAAAGCAAATAAGCAAAGAGGAATATGACGTGGATGTCATTAAACAGGGGGGTAGAGCTAATGCTGTTCTGCACAACACAGTCACATCAACCCTTCACCACAGAAAGAAGCAAACCCCTTCCCTCACAGTCAGACTGGTTATAATTTACTAACGCCACAGTCTGAAGAAATTAATAGACAAGAACAAGTTATTTTATTCACTCAGGTGAGAGACCTTTACATACTCGCCAGCATTTTCTCTAATGCACTGGCATTGTCAGAATCCAGGAGAAAGCTCCAGTTAAAACTCTGCCAGCCAAGGAGGCGTTAACAGCAGCAAGTCATATCCACAGGCATGCCAACAAGATTTCCAGCCCTAGTGTAGGCAAGGCCTGAGATAATGAGAGGCTCAGGGTGACACATGAGCCTGATCCAAAGTCATCTGAAGCCAGAAGGGACCCGTAATGGCAGTCCACACACTTCAAAGCCACCTTACTCTCAGAAAACCCTACACATGTGTTGAAACAGGGAGGTTGCAACAGGCAAGGTCACCACTTTACCCATCTGAACATGTCCAGACTCTTGAAAGTTCTTCTGACCTGTCCCCGCCACAGAGGTTGTGATCTTGTCCTCATCCTATTCTGGAATGGTGTAAACCACTACACAAGTGGCCAGACTTGCTGCCATCTCTCATCCTCTAACAACAAACAGACCTGACCAAATTGCCTGATGGACAGAGGAGGACTGAATAACAAAAGGAAAAAATAGATAGATCATTTCAGTTTGAGTTTTGCTGTTCAAATACACGGTTTTCTTAACACTCCAATTGTAGCACAAATTTAAGATGGCTACAGAACTTCAAAGATGATTGGAGAACCAGTTCATTCAGTCATAGGTCTTCTCTGATTGTCCTTCTAGGGAGCATCACATGAACTAGAGAAACATTTCCATCTCCCAAGCATCCTGCTCTCTCACTTCTAACATTGCAAGTTATCAGCCAAGTGAAGCAAGGTCAAAGCATTTAACTTCACAACATTTTTCTTCTTGAAGCAGAAACTTTTCAAGCTGTTTGATCAGTTCTAAGGACTTCACAGGAATGTTGCAGGCATCAGTGTGGAAAAAAAATCTACACTGGCAGCAATTTTTTAAAAAAATAAATTAATTAACCAAGTTGGACTATGAAACAGAGAGGATCGCCCATGGTGACAGGTCATTCCTCTGTCCCACTCATAACTCCCAGGCATCAGTCCCACCAACAGGGTTCAACAGGGAAAACAAGCAAAGGCTGGACTTTGCCAAGCCCAGGACTGCAGCATGAAGGCTTGTTCCACAGTGAACTATCTTGGCATGGTAAATACCACCCTGAATACGACACTATTGTGGTTCCATCCTGCACTCGGTGTAGTCCTTTTCTCTAGAGGAAGCTCAAACATATCCCTTCTGCAGTTGCAAACCTCTGAAATCCAGTTCAGAATCCCCAAACGGAAGCAAACACTTGCACTTCCAATGCCTTTCCAGGAACTGATCTGAGCACTGCTGAGCTAAATGTGTCTTCAGGTATCAAGCAACAATACTTTGATGTGTCTTCAACAGCGCCCAGGTGACATCAGGAGGGGCACGCAACAGAGACAACTGCTCAGAAGATGCAGAGACAGAGGCTGCAGTGCTCAGCAGCAAACTGGACTATGGCATATTTGCCTCCAATGCTGGCACAAGGGCTGAGCTGGAGACCACATCCCTGTGCTATCACTGGCCTGGCACTTCACCCTGATCTCCTTTCCTAAACACTGAATTACAAAGTAAGTCCACGAAGGACGGACATTTATCCTCGTCAGAACAACCCTGGCAGCTGAGCAGCCTCTGCACTACTCCAGCACGGAGTTCCCATAGAACCCTGAGCGTGTCACCCCACCGCGGGTTCCCACGTCCTTCCCACAGGACTGCACAGGGAGCAGCCTTCCCCTCCCCGTCACACACACAACATTAAAAACGCCTCACCCAGAGCCCGCACAGCCCTGCACACCGCACCGCCACATTTTATCTGCTCAGAGCCGGTACCTCCGCAGGGCGTTTCTGCGGGGTTTGTCCAACGACCGACCCAGCTCCTCGCACCGGCCCCAACTCCCGGCGCTCACGGGACCGCCGCCGCCACCCAACGGGGCACGGCACCCGCACCAAGGGGCCGAACCACCCACCCCGCGCGGCAGCGGAGCCCCGCACGGCAG
>WEKX01000957.1:1014401-1028736 GCA_013390025.1 Pitta sordida | reverse complement strand
TCGCCATGGCGACGCCGCCCGCCGGGAGCGAGCCCGGGGCGGGAGGAGACGGCGCCGCTGCGGGGAATGCCGGGCCCCGCGGGGCACAAGCGCCGGTGCTTTGGGAACAACTCACGGTACCACCCGGCGAGCGCAGTGCGAGGGCTCGTGCCGGACACCGCCCTCCTTGAGCGATTCCCAGTGAGGGAAACCGTCCCGCAGCATCACTGGATGCGGCCAGTTGGAAGGGACCACAGAGGGGCATCGAACAGGGTCATCCCAGAGCACGTGGCACAGGATTGTGTCCAGAGGGTTCTGGGATGTCTCCAGTGAGGGAGACTCCTGGTCAATCTCTTCCAATGCAAGGCCACTTGCACAGTAAAGGTATTCCTCATATTCAGGGGGCACTTTGTGCATCAGTTTCTGCCTGTTGCCTCGTTCCATTGCTCAGCACCGCGGACCAGGGCCTGCTCCAGGCCCTGACACCTCCTTTAGGTATTTACACTCAGTGATGAGGGCCCCTCTCGGTTGTCTCTTCCTGAGGCTGAACAGACCCAGCTCTCAGCCTTTCCTTGTAAGAAAGATGCTCCAGTGCCTTAATCATCTTTGTTGTCCTCCACTGGAGCTGCTCCCTGAGCTCCCTGTTTTGTGCAGCCTTACTTACACAGCTGCATTTAAAGGCGCATTCTTTCTCCTAGAACACGTTGCAGTGCTAACACTACATAACAGGTGAGAAAGGGACACCAATGCCCTCTTTACCAAGACATGTTTGACCACCTTCCTCCCTGGGCTCATGGCTGCTTCTCTTGCTATCAGGAATGAATCTCCATGTCCCCTTGGACCGCCCGTGTCCTCATCCTCTGCTGCAGAAGGCAGCTGACCTCCATGGCGTTGTGGTTCCCAACAAGCACATAGTCTGAGCCACCACAACAATTCATATGGGAGACCTCTGTGTGGAACAAATGGTTCATTTTCATTCATAACTTCTTGAAACAATAATGCCCTTCTTCTTGGCTTGCATTTTTGGCACAGAAATTGCTTTTGGCAAACCCCCTCCAAATAATCCTAGATTTTCTAATTTGTTCCTTTCCTCCATCAGGTTCCAGAGCAATATAGAACAGCTGCTTTGTGTGAGGCCATCAGCACAGGCTCAACATCAATTCTGGAACAGGCAGCACAGACGTCAAGAGAAAGCTGGGGATACCAGTGCTTAAAAGGATGCCAGCTCTGGGTAAACTGAAAGCAGATGATTACAAACCAGCTTTAGAAATTACCGTGGTTCTCACCCCCAGGCAGTAGCTAATCTCCCGAGAGCCCTAACTGGCTAAGCACTACCCACAGAAGAGACACAACAGCTCTGCTTTACCTACTGTGGCTTCCCAGTCCCCATCTTACCATCCATCTGCACCCGGAGGAGGCACAGCCCCTGTGCCAGGTGCTTTCCCTCCCTGGTTGGGCAGTTCTGCAACCACTCGTTTGCCTGTCTCCTGTTTTGCAGCTGATGGTGGAGATCATGGGAACATTAACAAAGGAGCAATCATTCCATTCCACCTGGATCTGCTGAAACTCCAGGCAAAGCTCTCTCAGAGAGATAAATAATTCCCTCTCTGTTCCCAAAATACAATCGCATTTCATTTTGAGCAAGAAAATTAGATAAAAACTGAATTGTTATGGGTTAGCTGAAATATGATAAGCAATATTTTGTTTTGTTTTAGTAAGAAAGCAATAATTGTGTATCACACTTGCTGTGAATTCAATCTCTTCAGACATTAACTTTGGAAATCTCTCAATACTGCCTTCTCCTATAATTGTATGTTTGCCCTTTTTTCACAGATTCTTACTTTTGGTGATTTTATGGTCACTGTTTGGCAGCCTAACACTTTGTACGCTGATAAATGCAGCTGGTGTGGGTTTTAAGTATTTTTTCCCTCCCCCCTTTAGATTAAACTTGCACAGAAAATAGGGGTTTTATTTTCTCTTTCGTTGCAACACTTCAGGGGACAACTGCACAAAACTTAAGAGCTTCCTCACTGTGCAATTAATAAAAAGATTGTGGATGTGGTCTTTTTCTATGTGTTTTCTTCACGTTTTTGTTATAAAACAGGTAAAATCTCTGCACAGAAATAAGTTTTTTTGTCACTTAACCAGCTCTACTGTTTCAGTTTTTTTCTGTTATTACATGACTGTTTCCTTGGCTCCCTGCAGAGACTTTTAGAGCAGTTTATGCCTATATTTAAGATAACCATATTGTTCCATGAGCAGCAGCACCAAGGATGCCTGTTTTCCCAGTGATCCATGTTCTTTGTCCCTCTAATCTGCTCTGCTCTCTCAGCAGCCCAACCTTCCTTTGTGTGTCCTGTGACACTCCCCTCCAAGGGGACACAGGCAGCACAGTGTGTGGTTAGTCCAGGACTGGACATGCATGCACATCGCAGGGCAGCCTTCTGCCAAAGCTCCCTCCTGCCTTCCCCTGAGGCTGGCAATGATTAGTTCTCTCTCATGAAACTTGAGATTCTTTCTTCCCCCTAAATGTTGAGAAGGAAAAAAGGAGGGGGCTAGCCTGACTCCTGAATAAGAGCAGACAGAAAGACTGATCTCTTCATTCTCATTAGGAAAAGAAGTCCAAAATACATTGTAACTTGAAGGGTTTTGTCAAACTTTTTAAAAGTGGGAGGTGAAGGTATTGGTTTGATTCTTGCCCTTTAGGTTTCTTAACATCAATGTCAGTAGTCTTTAGCTCTGCTCAGAGGAGGCTCTCGATGACTCTGTGCAGTCCATCAGCTTTCCCAGGGACACCAACCTGCTTTAGCTCCAGCACACCTGAGACACACCTGCTCATCCTCTGCCTGTGACAGTCCTCAATGGAACCACCATGAAGGCACACTGGGGTATTCCAAAGGCCACCAGATCTAAGCTTCTGGATGGAATCCAACCTGTTGGGGTAACTCCAGTAGAACTAACATCTAGTTGGACTAGATGATCCTATGGGTCCCTTCCAACTCAGAATAACCTGTGAACTCAGCTTCTCCAAAGTTATTGTTAGTTATTGACTGTGCTATTGCAACCAGTCCTTGGGTGCAGAAAGGACTCTCTGAAGGAAGAAAACAGCAGTGATCACTGGAGGAGCTGCTACCAATACACACAACTCCTTGACAAGACCTTCACTACCAGTGGCTCAACAGCAGGTAGTTGGTAGTATCCTTATACATATAATTTCTGAAAGATCTCCATTTACTTACCAGTCTCACACGTAGCTCTTCAAAACAAACAGACCAGTTCAGAGGAAAGGTAGGAGCACCTGTCTCCAGAGAGGATACTGTTCCCAGAGAAGCAGCATGTATCTCTCTAACCAGTCCACCTGCAAAGTACACTGTTCCCTGCTAGCTGAGAAAGGTCTGGTTCGACCTGAGGAGGTGTGTGCCCGCACACATGCAAAACAAGTCCACCTGCAAGGTGAAACACGAGATGAACTTGGGGACATCTGCAGTGAGGGCACAGAAAGCTGTAAGGGCAAGGCAAAGGCAGAAAGCTTTTGAAAATACAGAAATTAAAGATAGTCTAGCTTTCAATTACGTACCAACACCATTCTTTCAATGAAAGACACATCAATAAAACAGAACTAGTGGGAAGCAGAAGGGTGGACTGGCTCTATTTCAGCTGGAACAGTGACTATACCTTTCCGACCTGCTCTTCCCCTTTCCTTCAGGGCCCTTTTGCACAACATCTGCTCAGGAATCTGAGGGCCAAGTGCATGTGTTTATTTATGAATGACAGTATGGTGATGTAGCTGCCCATGACAGTAGAGGACAGCAGCATCAAAGCCTGGCTGTCCCTGAGTTGCTTCCCTAGAGCTGAGCACACCGCCATGCAGACTTAGAAAGCCACATTTCCTTCATGTGCTGTCCCAGCTTGACTATTTGCATGGCTAAGGGGCAGCCGCACTTGACTTGGTGTAGTCTTGCATCTCTCCCTGTGCCAACTCCTGTACCCATCACCTGAACAGACTCGTGCAGTGCTAAGGAGAAGGCTGGAGTGATGCTGGCATAGAGATAAGTACCATGGGCCAACACGAGGTGAAGCCCAAGTACTCAGCTTCTTCACTCTGGCACAGGCTGTGTGACTCACCTCTTCTACCCCTCACCTGTGAAACAGGGAACAAACTCCTCGTCCACTCTGTGTGAGAATAAATACTTGGAATGGGGAAAGCACTAGTGCTTCAGATGAACATTACATTTAATAATTCTTCATCCTTTCCTTTGCCCATGACAGTTGTCACAGCCCCAGATTTGAGCACTTTCAGCTCACACAATGTGCTCCTGCACCGCTATCTTTAATTGGCATTTTCCTGCCAAGCCTCAGCATTTTGCATCGGACTTTTTCCACGTGAGAGCTGCCACGAACAAAGCATCCCACTGACCCACTTAACTCCCACGTGAAGGCACATGAAGCTCCGCTTCAATCAACAAACAGAAAAGAAAATGCAAGAGCAGAAGGTTTTGATTAAAGGGAAGTGAGCAAATGGCTTCAAGGCTCATCCTGTGCACATGGGCACGTCTGCATGTGTTCCCTCCTTGCAGACATTTGGCCACCCAAGGCGAAGCATCATCTACAAAGCAGGTAGTCTTCATGAAGTGAGATTTGGGTTTGATTAGTGATTTCCCATTGGCATGAGGGTCCTGTGAGCCATGCAACATCCCCACAGGCCTCTTCCCCTGACCTGGAGTGACAGCCTCCAGGGAGGCAGGGAATGGTTCATTCTCCCTGACCAAAACATCAAGGAAGGTACCAATTAGTGTTAATTGTGGCATTCTTTGTTTTGTGACTGGGGCCTTAGCTTAACTTAGCTGAAACACCCCAAAACTGAAGGCAGGCTAATGGCAACAGTTTTCCACCCTTTCTGAGCCAGGCTAGATTTAATGCAACAGCCCTAGAAGATGATCTCTGTCCTTACCAAGGCATGGGCACTAGGTCTGCTATTTACATCAGAGACTGTGTTTTTCCTGGCTGCTCTCTGGCCCCTGGGAAGAAACATTTACAGGTCAAACTCACAGGAGTCCTATTTTTGTCTTGTACTTAAATTTACATTAAACAACATTTCAGCCCTATTTCCTCTTCCCTCATAATTTTCCATTTACACTGTTTCAAATGGATTTACCTCTTCCTGTTCTTGTTCTCTGTAGTCATCTGCTGATGTTATTATATCTTTTTTCCACCACACAAACATAATTATGGTCATATCTCCCTGGTTTTTTTAATACTTTGCACATCACATGTGCACATACCTTAGCAGCATGGGCTCTTTTAATCTTTGAAAAACATTTCCTTTTTATCCTCACCCAAATATTAAACCAACTGGAAAGTGACACATCAAGGTTAGGAATGCAGTCTGTTCCTGACAAGGAAAAAAGTGCTGAGCTTGGCGAGAGAGGCTAAGTGGATTAAGATCCTTTTTAAAGATTAGGTCACCTTTCACCCGAAATGCAGATTTCTACTGAAATTAATGGAAGCTCTTTCAGAATGCTATGGCACGGCTGACATTGAATGGCAACACAGCAAACATACACTGGCAGCTCACCCAAAACCCATTGTCCAAATCACCAGCAACAAATGAGTCTTAACAACCAATTGATTGATTCTATACTATATATTAACACGGCAGGACTTCATCTTGTAAAATTAGGAGCTGATGGGAGAAAAAAAGCTGAGCCGGTAGTTCCCAGGATAAAAACCTGGACTGTGATTCACCTGATGTGGCTGCACTGACGTTACACCAGGAGACAGGTTTGCCTTAGGAGAATCCATGACTCTGAAACCAGTCCCTTGCACTTGCATGGCTCCTGCCAGACCTGCATAAAGCTCTAGCAGCTCCAGACCTGGAATTTGTTTTTCAGGATACAATTCAATAGCATGCACTTTAAGCATTGTCCAGTTAATAAATCGCAAACACCACATCTTCGTGTGGAAAAAGCCTTACAGATTTGTCTTGCATTTCCTCAGCCTGCTGTTTCCAGGCAGATGAACCCAGCTCTTCCAACAGGCAGACCAGCACAAGAGAGCCACATGATTACCAGCTACAACCATTCCAAGCCTCCCAGAACAGCCACGATCTCTGTCCCTGCCATATGCTTAATTAGTGCTGGGTGAGAGAAGAGATGGGAGACCTTGCTGCACCCTGCATGGGAGAAAGTGTTTCGCCTTAGGAATTCTCACTCTCACAGTTAACCATTTCCTCAGCTTGCTCTGACAGCTGCTGGCTTGCTTAGGGAGGGCTGTGCCTGCATTGGCTGTGCCAGACCTGACACTCAGAATGGCCTCCCCACTGTTTCAGCAGCACTTTGGGGCGGTTCCCAACATAACTCTGGCTAAGAAGGTGCAGATTATTGCTGCCTAGTGTTTAATGTTTCAAGAGTTTGGGGGTTAGATTATAAACTCAGGAAAACAGGATGTATTTGAGTAGTGTCGTGAACAATGAAGGAGTCTGGCTCAAGAAGACTCGTGTGTACTCCTGGAAAACACATAGTGGAGTTAATATGCACTGCACTTGTTACCTGCTTGCCTGGCTTTCACCTGCAACACCCTGCCCTGGGCAGAGACGTGCACAGCATCTCACACAGCACAGCCCTACCCCAGAGGCTGCATCACACAGCAAAGTGAGAAGTAAACATCCCAGCACTCTGAAGAGAAAGCTGGGAGAGGATGAATTTGCTAGAGCTACCCTCTCCCTCACTGGTGCATTACTCGAGAGGAGAACCTGTCCCTCCTCAGAGCCATGACTAAGTCCTCCCTCGCACCATGAGCTGTTTGCAGACAGTTTTAGTCTTGTTCCTCAGGGTCACGGCCATTTTCAAAGCCAGGTATGCAAGCAAGCAGGCTTGGTACTGGCAAGAGCAAGTGTCACTTGCCCATCCTGCTCTCCTCCTCCACTCAGATCATGAGCAAGCACTAGCACTTGGACTGTGGTTGCAGCACCCTCCCTATGCTCTGTGCAGCCCAGGCATCCCACAGCACATCTAACAGGCAAAACAAGTAAGAAAACAAAAATGCATCTTTAACTTTGAGCAGTTTAACACTGCCAAATTCACCAGCGCCTTTTTCTTGAGAGGTGAGATTTGGCTTCTTCATTTCTCTCTCCTTCCTATCTTGCAGCCAATTCTGCTTTTCTCCCCCACCCTCCCCAGCCCACATATTTCTTTTGCTTCCAGTACTTCATGTGCTGGGAAATGCTGAGCACTCTTAAACTCAGCTGTCCCTCCTGCAAAACAGAGAGATTGTAATAAATGAGTGTAAATTGGCAGGCTTGTCTAGCACCTAAGTGTTTCTGAAGCTTGAAAACAGTAATACATACATAAGTGCTCAGCCAAACAGCTCCACAAACTCATTCATTACTGAAAGGCAGGGCACCTGCAAGTCATGCCTTGAAACCACAGACCCAACACTCCTAGCATCCCAGTAAAAACAACTCAGGCAGAGCTTGCCCTAAAATCAGCAGCCAGGGGGTTTGTGTTTGTCCAAGATAAATGATCAAACGACTGGAGAGATGAGAAATAAAAATCAGTGCAGGGACTGAGGCATAACTCATGACACAGCACGTCTGTCCACTTGCTATGGAAACTATGTTTGGCAAGTATCAGGTGTCTGAATTTCTGCTTACGTGCATCTCCCTGGAGAGCAGTATATTAATAACACAGGCAGCCTAAAAACAGAAACTATCACCAAGAAAAGCTGCCCTTCTGCTGAGAGTTCCTTGCTGTAGCCTGAGTATTGTTGTGCTGTACTGAAACAACACAGAATTTTGCTTCTTTGCTTTTCAGAATTGGCATCTAAGCTGATCTCAATTGAAGGAAGATGAACAAACAAAAGGAAGGGAAAGGAAAATTACAGCAGGAAGCAACCCTTATTGTGAGCACAGCTTTCTTGAACGTCTTCCCACCAAGGCTCGCACCGCTATGTGAATATGGAGAGTCAGCAGGATATCAGCTTAAAGGCACAAACCTTGCCAAGAGACCTGGAGAAGCCAAAGTCCATCGAAGCTCGTGCAGCCAGACAAGATAACCCTGGCATTGCAAGCAGCAGGAAAAGAAACCACTGAGTCAAACACAGAAGAAAGAAGCAAGTGGATATAGGGAGAACACTGGGCACAGACTGGAGCACAGCAACAGAAGCAGAGTAGGAAGAAAGTAATTCCAGGTTCAAAACACAGACCAAGGGGTTGGAAGAGGAAGCTCAGGCCTTGGTGAACATGGAAGTGCATAATAATACATCATATTATTTATAGTGCATAATTTATATAATACATACAGTGCATAATTCTACATAGGATTCCACATAAACTAAGGTGAGCTTTAACTCGACAGCCTTGGAAGGAGCACTTGTGGCAGCACCAAAGAAATGGGCATATTTGACTAAGATCCGTACCAGGTTTCTCACATATTCTTAAACCCTGTGAGAGATATGTGACTCACACCAACGCAGCCAGACACTCCAAACTGCCTGGACAAGACCGGCTTCTTTATAAACCCGGGACGTCATTTCCCAGGAAACCTTGTGCTGCGGGATATGTCCGCTGAGGTGCTGCCCCCCGGTGTCAGGCTGTGCCTCAGAGACTCAGCTCCCGGCAGCAGAAAGCCTAGCCCGGTTCTACTCCATCCTCATCCAACAGCCGCCTTTATTCGCCCAACACGAAGTTAGGAATTTAGATTTTAAAAGAAATTGGGGTTTTTTCTGCCGCTCTCTGCTGTATGATGTCAAGGTAGAAGTTTTTTCAGAGCTGCACGTCAGTTAGCAACAGACAAGCAATTTTTGCCAACCATTCTGTGTCTGTCAAACCTTAGCTGAGCATGCATTTCCACAGCTGTGAGGTGCAAGCACTGCCTGTTTCACACCAAACAGCGCACAGGGAAGAAAGCCTGCAGACATACACAGCTACAAGGACTGCCTGTGACCACTGGGCTGGTGAACAGGTTTCCCTGCTCACAGGGTTCCCTTTTCCCAAGGTGACAAGTGACTGATAATAAAGACACACAAATCCAAGTGGCATCCTCCACAGTTTAGGGTGACAAAGGAGAATGATCTGAGTCCTCAGCAGAACGTCATTAGGATCACATGACTATTCGAGTGATCAGGCCAGATAGGTCAGAACTGGCCAGGCTGACGATTTCTTCTCCTCTGCCAGGAGTCTTAAAATAGCCAAGGAATTAGTGCCAGCCACCCACCTGAGCAGCCAGTTATTATCACCTGGGCTTTCCTTTGAAATCTTCTACCAAGCCTGACCTGCAGCCAACAGCAGAAGAGAATGTTTAATCTCAGACAACAAGAGATCAAGGCTAAGTAAGTGTCACAGAACCCAAACCGGAATTTCTACAAGGATTTGCAATAAAATCCAAATTCTAAGCTGACAGTCAAACTGCCTTTTCAAAGTCTGCCCTCAGCTCTATGACAAATGGGTAGGAACTAGAATTAATCTTAATCCCAACAAAAATCTACAGTTCTCTGAACTCATACTACTGGTGACAAAAACCTGCCTTCCCACTCCTGGTTCACCTTTCCAGATGCTTATTAAAGTACATATTGCAATGTGCTTATGACCCCCTGAAGCAGAAGATACCCTTGTTTCATGCAGGCAGTGAAACTAAAATGCAGGGATAAGGTGCTGCAGGGACAAAGGACAGCAGAACTGCCAACAGAACTCAGGCTGCTCTGATTACTGATGCATCTTCTCAAGGAGCCTTGTTCACTCTGAGAACAGCTGTACTCACGCTAGTTGTCACCATCTGCTCCTCTCAACAGCTCAGCAAGAAGTCCCCCTAAAGGCAACCACACATGGCAGGTGCTTGAACATTTTCTGAACCAGACAACAGCATATCTAGGGCACACAAAGCCCCAGAGAATCAGCAAGTTGCCTTCTCCTGGCCAGCCCTGAGGTAAAGCAGTACGTCAGCAGGTGTCACCTGGGACCTCTGTAGAGCCAAATACCTTTTACAGAAGTGGGTGAGGAATGAAAGTGACTCTGGCTGAGCTGCCAGACAACAGCTCTGTCACCCTGTGTCCTCCACAGGCAACACTCACAGACCTTTGGCCTACACAGGACAAGGAATGGGAATCTTGAACACAAGTGGCTTCAGTCATCTGACCATCTCTTCTCCTCACCTTCCCAATCCCAGTCCTTTCCAAGCCCTCAGCACCCATTCTGCACCCTGAGAAAGGCAGAGTGTCCCAAGCATTGTTGAAAGCAGGACTGCAAGGCACGGGCCTGCTCAGGCGGTGTGAGATTCTGCACAAACAGATGTTGACTGATCACAAACAGCAGATGAAATTCACACAACATCTTCCTTAGGGACAAAACCCCTCACCCTTTACTTATGTAAATATGTCAGAACTCACATGAAACACAGACATTCAGTTAATCAGAAGAATCACTACCAAGAGGAAACAAAGTTGAAAAATCATTAATTTTTTTTAATAACCTGTCATTAATTATAAATCTAAGACACATTTGCCTGCATCAGCAAGCTCTGAATGGACAGCCCCACATTTTCTTTCCAAACAGTGAGTGCTAGAGACAAGTTACAGAATTAACTGAAGGTTTTGGCACAACTGTAGCCACGTCACAGCACGGGCACTTGTGAACATAAAGTCAAGAAAGTCTTCCAAGACCGACAAGACTGTAGATCTCCTGATGACTAAACCAGAGGTGTAGGATTTATGAACAGAGTTCTTGACTAGGAAAGACTGAAACAGCCTAGTCAGGATGAACAGAGCCAGGGCAGCAGAACCACTACAAGCTCCACCACAACAGCTTTTGAGTTGAAGAAAAACATGGCTACAGCCACCAAAATTTTAAGTCTATTTCTTCAGGTTTGGTCTTTTCCTTGGCTGCTTCTTTGGTGTCTGCACAGCATCAACACTGGCAGGGGGCAGTCTGAGAGTTACTTCATCATCCTCTGGATCATCGCCTGCCTGAGCAGCTTTCCGGCGCTCGAGCACTGCTGGAGTACAGACTGGAGTAGGATCCTGAAGACAGCACAAAAACATGATTCACTGAAAAGCCACTGCCAGAGAAAGTTGTCACTGTTCCTGTGGTACCACAAGGCACCTCAGCCCAGCTCTCCTTCAGAATTTTCACATGCTAAGGAAAACTGCTTTCTTCTTATAACCAACTATTTCTGTAGACATTTGGACAAAAGTGTCACCTTCAAAGAAGTGTATGTGAAAGGCAAATGTAAATTAATTCACATTTTCTAACGTCATTATGCACAGTTGCTTCCTAAACTTTGTATTTCCTGACTCAAAGAACTAAGTCAAGTGGAAAAGAATCAGGGTGACAAGGGGAAAAGTATATTTGAGGCTGGAATACAGAAATGCCACATTCAAACCCATGGCAGAGCTGGAACATCCCAGCTTTGTTACCTCAGTAAGTCCTCTGAACTCAGTTGGCAAGAATGTATAAGTTACCCTGTCTTCCTCACAATCAGCCACGTCCCAATTATCACAGGTAACCCCAGCAGACCTTTTAGACTGTCAGTATCTCAAATCTCAGTCGCAACGACTTCAACTTCCCTTTCATCCTACTGCTACTTTCCAGCCAGTATTTGTTTCCAAAACACCAAATACCATGCCTGGAGAGCACAGGGTAGGAGGGACAGTACAGTGTTCAGATGGAACAGGCAGCACTAGACTGTACTAACAGCTCAACTTCCTTTTCACCAAAACAGGCTGGCAGTGTAACGTAGTGCAGAGCCACAGCAGGACGCCAGCAAGGAGATCATTTTGTACCAGGTTAAAACACAGGAGTAGGTGGCGAATAGGTGCCTGTTCCCAGCACTCTGCTCCTCAAGTGAGCGCTGAACAGCTGAGTTTGACAGCAGGCCCAGCACTGCCCAGGGCCACCACAGGACAGGCTGTGATGGTTACAAGATACTGAGCAGAAGCCTTGGCTGCTGAATTCTCTCACAGGAAAAAGAACTGAAAGGATTCAGCCACCTTCCCCCGTTCAAGAGTGTTAATACAACTCAAAGGAGCTACTTCTGGCACAAAAATCTCTCATGCAAACTATGCCAAGGTTTCTGGGTGTTGAAATCAAGATGAAGATGCCAGTTGCAGACTTGAAACATCTGCCCTGGTGTGAACGGTGGAGTGTGGTACCGCAGTCTGTCTTACCTGGTTGCTCAAAGAAACATTCAGTTTTGATTTCTTGGATGTTCTAACTTTTTTCCTCTTTTTGCAAAGTGCCTGTGCAGCCTAGGAAACGAGAGATCAGGTGGATCACTACACACTTTCTCTTGTGAAGTTGCAGATAGTACTTAACAGTCCTTAAGTTTTTTTGTTGCAGCAAATAAATTTGAAGTAATACACTGACTGACACAGAGGTGATCTCGTTTGAACAAAAACGCCCAAAGCAACACAAGGAAAGCTGCTACTGTGCATTTTAAGAACACGTCACATTAAACAGCATTGTTTACAACTCAAGCACTCTTCAGAGGAGCTCAGTTAGCATGGGCAGGGGCTGAGGATGGACACTTTGCTCCTGGGAACTGCCTTCAAACCCTCACCCTGGCAGAGTCTCCCCGCTGCTCCCCAGTAACCTGCACTCCAATATTCAACCACAGAACAGCCAACTGCTCGTACCAACACCTTGCTGTTATACTTCTCTGTGACTAAACTCACAGGGACAGGGAGTGCAGCCCAGCAACAGCACCACACTGATTTCCTGGAGCTTCTGTGCAGCTATTAACACCACAGAGCCCCTTGGGGCTCCAGCTCAGCACATGACTGTCGTGTATTTAGCTCAACACCAGGAACAATTTTTGCACAAAACACTCATCGAGACAATGCCGAACTTACAAATCCTGGGAAATCATAATCCAGCCCCTTTTCAGCCACCCTCTTCCTCAAGAGCCTCTCCTTCCGCAGCAGGCGCTTTGTCATCCTGGCCTTCTCCACCAGGGAGCGGATCCTGTTGTAGCGCCGCACCGCCGGCTGAGAGGGCTTCCGAAAGATTTTGTCACAGTCTTTGAAGAGCTTCTCGTGGACCTTTTCGGGAGGCAGGAACTGGCCTGCATCACAAACACAGCAGGTTACAGCAGAGCTCCCCCTCTCCCCCCAAAAAATTCAGAGCCAATTGTTTTATAATCCTTTACTTGCTGATTTCATTAATATTTTAATCAAAAAAGCCCCTCGCAGACAACAGCTGCAGGAATTACAAATGACAAGGAGTTCCCACACTAAAGGAAGCATCTCCACAACAAACCATTCCCTGATATTTCATGTTACACCGTCACACCATCAGCATTATCAGCCCAAAATACAGCAGTAGCCACCAAAAGGCTGCTGAGGATGTTCTTTACACATGACGAACAGGGAGGGAAAAGAGGGAGGAGAAGCAGGTTCAGCCCACCAAAAAAAAAAATCCATTTGGGACAAAATTTCATTAAAAACACCTAAAATCCTATGGAGAGTCTAACAACCAGCAGAAATAACCATGAATTGTCTTTGCACAGTAGGGGACTTAGAGCTTATACTCACACTTCAGCAGTCTTTCAGAAAACAGGTAGTTGTTCATTGTGTCTGCAACAATCTTGGCCACGTCATCAGACTCAAACTCTATAAATCCATAGCCTTTGCTGGCTCCAGTCTGAGAGCGACAGAGAGAAACCTGAAACAATGCTCTGGCACCCAGAGAGCTCCATTACATTTATTTGATGCTTCCAAAGATGCAACCCACTCTCAGCTAAGCACAAGTCATTTCTAACAGGTCAATGAAATCACGAACAGCACTGAGTTTAGTCCTAAACTGGTATGGCATTACTTGTAAAATACATTATTCTCACATGGAGTAAACTGCCCACCAGCACCTACTTGTTTAGAAAACGAAACCCCCGCACTGCTGCTGCTCTGTTTTTGTCACCGAGCTCACACAGCAGCCTGAAAACGTGACGGCAAATCCAGAAATGAGCAGAATAACTGAACACGAAGCAACAAGAAATCTAAAGCGGAATCGCAACGTCTCACGTTGTGCCTTGAACTGATGTACTCGGGGGGCAGAGGGCCCGCAGGAGCCGGGGCAGACCGTTCCCTCCCGGCAAACCCGCGTCCCACGTGGGGCGAGGGCAGAGCCCCGCGGAGCTTCCGCGGCCGCCTCTGCCCCTTCCCCGGGGCGGGTGCCGGTGCCGGTGCCAGGAGGGAGCCCCGGGGTCCCGGAGCCCTCGGGGTGCGACCGCCCGGGTCCCGCTCCTCACCTTCTTACTCCTGGAGAGCCGCAGCCGCCTCACCGTCCCGAACTGCCCGAAGTACTCGCGGAGCTGCGGCTCGCAGAGGCCCCGCGGGAGGTGCCCCACGAACACCACGCCGGGCGTCAGCT
>WEKX01000957.1:933957-1014364 GCA_013390025.1 Pitta sordida | reverse complement strand
GGCGGGGCGGGCTGGCGGCGCGGGGCTGGGTGCTGACGGCGCTGTGCCCGCAGGAGATCCGGAAGGAGGTGCAGGCGCTGGAGCAGACGGCGCGGGAGATCCTGACGCTGCTGCAGGGCGTGCACCAGGGGCCCGGCTTCCAGCACAGTGAGTCCCGCTCCCCGAGCTCTGCCCGCCTTGTGCCCTGCGCGTCCCGGAGCCCGCCGTGCAGAGCGGGCCGCAGCCGGGAGGTTTCCGGCCAGACAAGCAGCGAAGCCGCTGTTGAGCCCTGGGGAACGCCGGGCTCCCCGTTCCCCCCTCCCGTGCGGTGCCGCTCCCCTGTCTCGGTGCAGAGCGGGGGCTGCTTTCCCAGGGGGGCGCTTCCCGGGCCTCTCTGTCGGTGGCACGTACACAGATTGTTTTACCCTCCCGTGTTGGGCCTTTGTGTCCCCATCCCACCTCTCACTCCGCATCCCCAAAAGCTCTGAGGTGATTCAGGAGAGAGCCTTTAATCTGGTTTGCACAAGATGGATTCTGTGTGTGTGCATAAAACTTGGCTTAATGTTGCGAAACATAAAAGGAGGTTGCAAAGGCCGGAGAAGCAGGAGCTGTCCTTGATGCCCGTTTGAGTGGCAAGAGGAATTGTTTTGCTGCTTCTGAGGTTTGGGTTGTCCCCTGCCTGGTTCCAGGTTTTCAGTCCGAGTTTGCTGAAGGTGTTTGACAGAATGTTTCGGGGCCAGTTTCCTCCAGGCCATGAGAAGAGACTTGGAATAACTAAAGAGAGAGGAACAAAAACTAACTTTAAAAAACCCAGCATAAAACCAAACCAAACCCAAAGCCTCAGCCATTCTTGTACTACCAAAAATAATGAATTCATGGTTAATACATTAGGAGTTAACTCATGACGGCAGACCTGTCAGTTGTCATCAGTTACAAGCAGGGTAAGGAAAGTTTTTAAGTGTTTAGGTTAGTAAAGGTTTACAGCAGAATAATGTAATGCAAATTAACAGAAGCACTGTTGGGGGATAAATAACACCTGTCAAATGTCACATCTTCAGACTACAGTTTCATTTGATAATGGTTGTAGTTCTGCAGTGTAGTACCTTAAATGTCTTTGGCTTCCTGCAGCACCTTGTTTGAGTCAGTAATGTTTTTACTAGAAACTACAATGACTCCTCCTTAGAAGCTAAAAAAGGGATAAACAATGATTCTTGTAACCATGAAAGACAGGATTATTCTCATTGCAGCAGCATTCTGGCTGTACTTCGTAACATGAAGATTTTTTTAGCCTTATTTATTCCAAGGTGTAAGGAAAACTTTTAACACCGTTAATACACTATACTGAACTAGAAAAATACTAAATGATAAATAAAATATGCAAGCTAATAATAAAAAGGCAAAAATACTCTTATTAATTACTGCAAGTTCACAGGTGACAGGGTAACTAATACTGGGTGACTGCAGCTGTGTTGCCCTGAATTGCAGCTGGTGCAGCTCCCGCAGGAGCTGTTTTCCCTGGTGTTCCCCATCCCTTCTGCCAGCATAAGTGGGAGAAGATTTACTTCCTCCTGCAGCCTCCTGGTTACTCCTTTGTTTATTCCCCCATCATCAAGTGAGGGGGAGTGGTGACTCGAAACCACAGTGAAAACAGGGAAGGGGTTTGCAGAGCAGTGTGCCCTGAGGGTAAGGGGAGGCGGAGTTCTGTCAACAGAAACATGGAATACTTGGAAGTTTGATGGAGGACAGTTTCCAATAACAGCCAGTGTTTTTAAAATGTCATCTTGCACGAGCTTCCTTGGCCCTCTGTCCAAAATGGGGTCTGAGAACTGCTCAGAAAGGTGCCCAGGGCGGTGTCACCCCTGTCAGATGAGGTGACAAGGCAGGGTCCCTGCAGCCTGAAAGCTGCTCTTGAAACAGCAAGACAGGAGTGATACCTGAGGATGCACAAGGATAGTGCATGAATTTGGGGGTTATGTGGGCACTGATGTCTGAACCTTTACAGTAAATATTGTTTGTTTTTGTCCCAGGTTTCTTTGGTAGAAGGTAAAGTGTAAATGTGTTCCTTTCTCTGTCCCCCTGGCTCACACAACCAAGGCAGCCCTGCAGCTCCCAGTGCGCTTCACACAGGTCTCTCATCCTGGCTGCCACACAGACAACTCCCACCTTCTGCTTCCTGCAGCTTTTTTTTTCAGATGTCATTCTCTCTCCCTTTTTTTTTTTTTTTAACAGAAATTATGTTTATTAACTGAAAGAAGTTTCATAAACACACTGAAGTGACTCCTAGTAGGGCTCCTTGGTAAAAACCATCTTTCAGCTTTAGCTTCTGTGGATCTTGTTTGACTAATCCTGGTTTCTGCACCTGTCAGGGTGATCTTTGGCCTTGCTTGGGCCGTGACAGGGATTTTTGAGAGGGCTGCAGTTAAGCTGTGGCCTGACTCCCCTGGTGGGTGGCCGGAGCTGCGGGTGCAGCGTGGCTGTAACTCCTGCCGGCAAACGGGAGGCGGCAGTGGGTGGTTGGGAATGGGATGGTTGCTCTGCAGAGCTGTAACACACCCTGCACAGGCTGAAACCCAGGCTCTTCACACACCTACAGCATTCAAAAGTGGGAAATGCAGTTTCCTGGAGGGATGCTGCACCTAACTGATGGATAAGGAAAAAAGGGTAAGGTTTTAATACAGAGAAAGAAAAGTTGATTTCCATTTATCTGTATTGAGTTGCAAGGCCCAGAGCAGATCAGGCAGCCTGGAACTCGGGGGTCTTTCTCCTTTACCTCGGTGGTTCATGGTGCAGCAGGGAACACTTCTTAGATTGATTCTGAGTAAGGTTGATTCCATACCTCGGTAAGAAAGAAGCACCATCTACACTAGAAAGCTCTGCTTACAAACCCCTGTTCCCTGTCGGATGTCCATTCCCTGAGTACGCTCCTTCCCTGAATGCTGTGCTGTTTCTTTTTCAGTCCCAAAGAAATGTCAGAAGGCTCGTGAGCACTTTGGTACAGTGAGGACACAGATGGAGTCTTTGAAGACCAAGTTTCCTGCTGATCAGTACTACAGGTGTGCAGGATCACACAACCAGACACGTATATATGGGAATTACCTGGGCATTTGGCGTCATGGCTTTTGAATAATGATTTAAAGGTTTATGAACGGAATGTTTCTTTCTCTTTGAAAAATAAATCATGGTAGACAAGTGTGAGGTTTTTATCAGCGTAGATAAAAATTTGCTCAAACACTGTAACTTTTCACTAAAAATACTCCTGAATTATTTTTCTAGAAACTTTCTTATAAAAGGAAAAGGAAAGCTTAAGAATGGATGTTCTGTAGGAGCTGCCCTTGTATCTAGGAGGAGGGCATTTGCTGCTCCATTAATTTCAGTTAAGCTGTTCTGTTTGGGGCATTTCTGGAAGCAGAGCTCTAAATCTGTCATGAAATGGCTGTTTGGTTCTGCAGACACTAAATGAAGTTGTCACCTTTGTGTTCAGTTGCTGCCAGAAGGGGACAGTGTCTGGCAAGAGCATTTCAAAGAACATAAATCTTGTCAGGTCAGATCTGCTGAGAGAAGGTGGGAGGGAAAGCCCTGGCTATTTGTGGGCATCACAGCCTGGAAAACTCTGGGAGCTGAGTCGATGTGTGAGAGGGGCAAGCAAATGCGAGCATCCTGGGTGGAGTTCTGGAGTGGAGATGGTTTTCAGCTGGTATCACTTTGATGAGCCAAAAGTACTGCAAAATGCTGTGTAGAGGTAGAAAACACCTAATGCTCCAGTAACAGACATTTCTACCCTGATTTTGTGTTTATTCTGCAGATTTCATGAGCACTGGAGGTTTGTGCTGCAGCGGTTGGTGTTTCTGGCAGCATTTGTGGTCTACTTGGAGTCAGAAACATTAGTGACCCGAGAAGCTGTTGCAGAAATACTTGGAAGTAAGTTAATGTTGTAACCAAAGAGAAAAAGCTTCTCAGACATTGTAGCACTCAGAGGTACAGAGAAATAGCAGAACTTCTTTTCTTCCCAAGAATTTGGTTCCAGAGTTTTGTCTGGTATTTGGTTTCATTATACGAACAACAAATTCTTAGAAGAAGGAAATTTTCAAACCTAGTGTGAACAAAAGTATTTATTCATTAATAAGTTCTTCATCCAAACTGTAAACCTATTGAAAGAATAAAACAGACATGAGTTCATTTTTTTAACTTTTTGCTTTTGGCGTTTAAAAAGTGTGGAAAACTGATTAAATTCTTTGCCATAAAAGAGTTGTGTCTTCACAGAGCAAAAGGTTTTGGAAAAGGAAAACATATCCTGTCTGTTGATGTAAATTCAGTTATTCTGTTGAATTGATTGTAACTTGTTGCACATGCAGTTGAGGATGTACAAGATGCTGAATCAAAGTGCTGAGGAGAGAGAGGCAGTAATTACATCACATACAGGAAAAGGCTGACTTTTACTTTGTAATAGTATTTCATAAATTTGATATTTCAAATTAGCTCCAGTAAACAAATGCCATTTCAGCTGGCTGAGTTTGCTCCTGCTCAGCATCTCTTGATCGCTCCTCTGTTTCTGTCTCAGTTGAAGCTGATCGAGAGCGGGGCTTTCACCTGGACATTGAAGACTATCTTTCTGGTGTATTAACTCTCGCCAGTGAGCTGGTAAGGAAAATGCTCGTGCATGTATTTGGATAGAAACTGACCTTAAAAACAAAAAAAAGTGCTTTCTGGCTTTGCCAAGTTGTTCCTGGAAGTTCTGATACACAACACCTTGATCTGAACTCGTAGCAAGCTGCTTCTCTGTGTGCTCCTCGCTGACACTTTCAAGATTTAAACCAGTAATTTGATTGAAAGTCCAGAATTATGATAATAAAATGTAGATCTAACTATAAGTAATTTGACTGCCTGGAGCACAGGTGCTTCATATGGTAATGTAACTGATGGGGACGGGGATGTGATTTGGGTGAGTGCTCTGCTGATATTCTCTGGTTTGTGTGCTCTCACAGGCCAGGCTGGCAGTGAACAGTGTCACAGCTGGTGACTATTCTCGTCCTCTCCGCATCTCAACCTTCATCAATGAGCTGGACTCTGGCTTCCGGCTCCTCAACCTGAAGAATGACTCCCTGAGGAAACGCTACGATGGCCTGAAATACGATGTCAAGAAAATCGAGGAAGTGGTTTATGACTTGTCCATCAGAGGACTCAATAAGGAGGCAACAGTTGCTGCGGGTGGAGAGAAGTGAAGGATGCTCATTTTAACAGCATCATCCATTACCTCAGATGGCTGCCAACTTAGGAAGTATCTAGTGAAGCCTTCCTACAGTAGTTTAGAAGAACTGCAGCTCAAAGCTGCTCTCTATTTTCTTACAAAAGGTGTAGTACAGTGTTAGATGTTTTGTAAAATCATGTCTAGATTAGGGCAGGAGGCTTTCTGTTTGTAGTGGAATTCCTCTGTCAAACACCAGGTGCCGTTCTGAGCACAGCAGCAATAGTCAGCAACTCCCACGAGCTGAGATTCCCACTAGTCCTGTAGTGTTGCTTCCCTGCTCCAGCAGTGAGGGGCTGGGGCTGTGTCTGCTCACACAGCTCAGTGCAGATACACGTGATGTTTTAAAAGACACAGCATGTAAATATCTACTTTTTTTTAAGACACCGATTTTTTTTTTTGCCTTTTTCTTAAATTTTCACCTAGGTAAGTTGAACAGGGTTGCATAACTGTTCGTTAACCAAATACTTTTAAATGGTTTCTGTTAATGTATCCCCCTTAATTGAGAAATTAGTGAAGATATTCTTGAGAATTCCTCCACTGGGACTGGTGTCTGGCACATCTCTCTCACCCTCTCTTTCTCTCTCATTTTTTATCTTTCCTCAAAGATTTCAGTTTCCATGAAGAGCAAAGTTTTCTCAAGCACCTGCTCTCTGTCTAGTGGGGTTTTTTTACTGATATGAGTTAATGCTGAGGTCCAATGTGATCATTTGCCTTGAGAACTCAGTGTTATCAATTTGTTTAAATGTTTTTTAGCTTCCAAAGTTTCTGAATAGAGAAGATAAACTGCAGGTACTGTCTGAGTTGTAACAACCTTACAGACCACAACTGTACCTGTGTCCTGGGATTAAAATCCCTCAAAACTATAGTTCATGTAGTAACATATTTGTATCTTGAGAAAAAGGTAAATTACTAGTTTCAGATAATTGCATGTAAGGTGTTTGCAAACACCAACAGCCTCCTTTCATCTGCCTAAGTGGACAGACTCATGGCTCCCAGTGTGCTTGTTCTCTTGTCCTGAATGACTTTGAGTTTTTTCCATTCTCCTGCTTCCAGTGGTGCAGGAGGGTTAAGGAGAACAGCTGACTTCTTTGGGAAGAGAAGTAGTCCCAGAGGATAAACACAAACAGTAAAGTTTATGTCAGGTTTGGTAGTGTTTCAGTTTGTTAGCAAAGATTTACCACTGTTTCAGTTAGGGGGTTGTTTTCTTTGTTGGTAGAAAATGGTTCCTTGGTTATTTTGGCCAATAAAAGTTGTTCTTTGATTTTGGCCATTTGTTACCTCTGCCTGTTGTGTGATCATCTGCTGTTACTTGCTGCCCTTCCTGAGAGCCTGTGGTGCTGTACTGGCGTTTAAGATACACCCAGATGGAAACATCCCTCTTTCACAGCTGAAGAAAATGAGGGTGTAACTTCCTGAGTCCTATGGCAATGAGAACAGCTTTCAAAGTACTTCTTTGTTCTTGCCCTGTGCCACTCTTAGCTCGTTTCTCAATTTAACCCTGTGGAGGTGGGAGGGATGAAGGAAGGAGTTTAAGCCCCTTTTACTGCCAAAAACAGAGACGTGGGGTGAAGCTGCAACACAGCTATGCAGATCTAGGTCACACAGGAAATGTGTGGGAGCAGGGGAATGAGAGAAAGGTTTCCTGAGCATCAGTTTGGGGTGTCCGGGGTTGGAGGGTGCCTGGCATGTGGAGCCCTGGGATGTGAGGCCACATGGCAGGGCAGGTTTCGGGTTGCAGGGCAGGTGTTGGTTAAGATTTTGTGCTGGCTTGTGTCCCAGGTGCTCCAGTTGCATTTGGTCATGCAGCAGGTCTGCCTCCTGACATGGGATCCCATCTGCACAATGCAGCTTTTCAGTAGATCCCAGATCTACCTGCTCTTGCATCTCTCGGTGGTTTGAGAGCTGGTGGAGATGGAGCAGTGCTGTGCCAGAGGTGCAGGTAGTGTGGGAGGGACAACTGGAAGAGCAGGACTTTTACTTAAGAGGTGCAAGATGTGGGATCCTTCTCTCTAAGGATCTGTGAAGAGCAAGTGCCTGAGAAAGAGACTCTCCAGCGTGATGTTCCTGAAGCATGTGAGCAAACACCTTGTTTTTTCCTATTCCTAGGTTTTGGGGAAGCCCAGCAACTTCCTCTGGAAAAGCATTGTTTGCAAGAGCCAGGCTGCACAGCACATTCCCAAGCTGTGGGTCTGGAAAAGGGAAAACAAAAACCATGAGCTCTTCCAAGGCTGCAGCAGGAAAGGTGGGATGTGCTTTTGTAGCTTCCTCTGCACAGAGGTAGCCTGCAGGACCTTGTGGCCTTGCCTGTGAATCTGCACAGTACTCTGATCCTAAATGCTAAGTTGTGTTTTCATCCCAGAGCTGCGAGCAGAGGGAAGGAGAGAAAATCCAGAAGGATGGGGAGGTGTCTGTGAGGGGGAGTGGGAGCAGGTTAGCCAGCAGGGAATGGCAGTGAGCTCCAAGCACTGCAGAGGCTTGATGGCTCACGATGAATCAGATGCACTTGAACTCTGAACAAGGAACTCCTGTTGGCACTGAATGGACTGCGCAGTGTTGGCAGCTGGGAGGGGAGTGAGCAGGAGCACTGGAGAGTCTGACTCAACAGCCAGCACAGCTGTTCCCTGGGCCATTCAGCCTCAAGTGTGTTCCCAGGAGCACTCTTGTGGATCGTCTTTGTATTCACTCATTTGTTTTTTGGTGGTTGGTTGGGGGTTTTTTTGTCATCCTGACGTCAGTTCTGTGGGTTTTCTTATTTCAGTAAAAAGGGCACTTAAATAGTTGATTAACTGCTCCTTATTTATAGCACTGCCTATTCAAGCCCAGCAGATGAATGAAAGTGCTGCCCTGGAATGGTTTGGGAAGCAGAGGTGAGCAGAGTTTCATGGCACAGGATGCAGAGTAGACCCTGGGGCTGGCTGTTGAACTGGGCTCTGCCTGCTGGATTTGATTAACTGCAGCCAGAATCCAGCCACCTCTTTAAACTGGCACTTGTTAAGGGACATTATCACCTCCAGGCTGCCCTTTTCTGGTGCTGGCAAATACCTTTGTGCAGTGAACTGGATCAAGGAACTGATCTTTATTTCTCAGCAGTGTTTGCTCACAATCTGGTGCATCACACAGTTCCCCCACATGCTGGGCCAGTGTGTGGAGGGAGGCTTCCTCCTCTCCCTGCAGTGCCAGCTTTAACTATTCTCTGAGCTCTAACACTGTGTGGTAAACTTTGATTTTGCTGGCAGTAATTTAACTGCTTCCTATTTTTTTAGGATTGCCGAGGATTTTCTCTCTGAGTAAATAATTTGCCTTCATTTCACTGCAAAGTGAAGGCTTCTGCGCTATAGAGCCTCACTCAAGTTTTTCAGCCAATAAGTTCATTACACACCAAGGCAAAGTGAATGTGGATGACTCTGGGGATGTGTTGGATGCTGACCTGTTGCTCACCAGCAGTCCATCTTCCCTCATTAAAGTACTGCCTGTTACAGGATGCTGTGGTGCAGCTCTACTGAAGAATGTGCAGGGGCAGTTCAGAGCCTCCTCCCAGCTGAATTCATGGGGTGTCGTTAAATAAGTGTCTGATTTTGGAAGGAAGAGTCCTATGTGCTGTGTATCTCCCGCCTCTGTGTGGTGGGTCAGGCACGAGTTAGGTCAGATGGGGATCTCCTTGCAGGTTTCACTGCCCTTTTACTGTCACTTCAAGCTGCAGCACTTCTGGCTTGCACTGGTTAGTCGTCACTGGGGACTTGCCCTGCCCAAGGAGAGCATGGCTGCCCTAAACCCAGCCCCTTCTGGAAAGAAGAGGGAATACACTCCTTGTCTTGTTCACTTGCACACTAACACTACAAGTGTACAAGCATCTGACCTGGTTCTGTTGGGGAAATGTAAGAGCTGAGCTCTTACAGGCTATGCAGGGGTGCTCTGCTGGCTCCCAGCCTGGTAGGGAGAGCGGGCTGGCTGCTTGTGGGTTTGCACTGGAACCCTGTGCAGCTCTCACAGGCTTCCGTCAACTCTGTCAGCCACCACAGCCTGTTCAAGACTTCAGCAGAGACTGCAAAAAGCATTAAGGGAAGAAAGACGGAGATTTCAGCCCGTGTGAAACAGTCCAGGGCCATAAAGGCCTTGTGCTCTTTGTGTGGTTTGGTTACCCCAGGGATCAGTCATGGGATCTGCTCTGTGACTTTCTTGTGACCTCCAGGCTTGGCACTCCCATCTGCCAGTCCTCCCCACGACATCCAGAGAGATGTTTGACGCACGTCCTCCCAAGGATGTGGCTGGCACTGCAAGGGAAGTTCCTGTGCTGGGAGGGAAAGGTTCAAAACCACCTGGGGCTCCACTGCCATTGCAAACAAGGGGTTCCTTTGCTTGATTCCATGCAGAGAGCCTTCCCAGGGTCTCTACCCAGTTTGCAGACTGGGTCTTCTCATTTGCAGCAGAGATATTATCTCATGGATGCAAAGCCTGCACTTGTGGAGAACACACTGAGCCAGGATTTGAGCTGGAGAGTTTCAAATTACATTAATCTCTGCTAATGGGTCCAGAGCCTAATGCCAGCTAGTCAGTGTTTTCCAGCTGTGTAACTGCTCAAGCCTGGCAGAGACCAGTACTGGAGGCTGCTCTGTCTGCGCTCTGATTCCTCCACAGTGTTCTTCCGTCCTGTTGAAAACCAGGAACTGTATGTTCCTATCACTCAACTTTTCCATCATATTGTAGAAAGGTTTTTCATAGCTTCCTGAGGGAGAGGTTTTCTTTTGGACATTCTTTTTGTTAATGTCCAAATTTTTTTTTAAATAATGCTTATACCTGTCTCCAGTCATACTGATATTCTGCAGCAGCCTGAGAGATACAAGACAGTTCCTTTGCCTGCCTGAGCAGTGAGACTTTTTGCTCCCTCATACTCCACTGTAGTTACAGGTCACTCAACGGTGACAGTGAGAGCTTTGAATATTTGATCTCTAGCAGGACAGTCTCCTCCTTTGCTTTTGGTTCCACGTTTTTCCAATTTCAAGTCAGAGGATGTCAGCCTAATTTCAGCTGAATCTCACCCCGTTCCCCAGCATGCATCTAAGAGGAGACACGCTGACATCACAAATTAAGAGTTACTACAGCTGCCTCATCCATGAACCATGGAGGGATCTTTGAAATAGTTCTAGAAGGTTTAAATTATTTTCCCTTTGAGGATGTCAGGGAAAAGCAAGAGCGTGCAAGATTCATCAGAATCTCCTGCTGGAGGTCTGCCCTCCTGGGACTTTTGCTGCATAATAAATTCACATGCAGCGAAGGCTCTGAGATGCAAGATGACCTCAGTCCTTTTTTCAGGATTTGGGATGTACTGAGGTCAATCTCGGCCTCCAATGATAGCTACACTAGCTTCTTGTTGCTAGACCAACGCTCGTGCTTGATTTCAGATGTGTTCTTGATCACAGAGTGGAGACCCATGCTGAATGCCCCTTCCCTATCCACGCTTCTGATAAGGACAGCATTCTGCTCTGTCCACCAAAGCACAAGTTTCTGTCTTCTGAAGTATTTGCTCTTCATCTGCCCGTGTTTTTTCCAGGCTTTCCCACCCAGCCTTGTGACTCATAGAGGTGCTATTCTTTCCTTGGGACCTGAGCTCACAGGGGGCTCTTAATCTAGCATTTTGTCTTTTTGTGGTTTTGTGTGTTTTTCAGAACTCTAAACTACACGAACTCTATAAATAAAGGCTGCCTTTTGTTCTTTTCCTGGTAAATGACTAGTAAGGCTTATACTAAATTCTTGTTAAAGGTCATTTTTGAGTTCTGATAAATCAAGGGAGTAACCAATTTTTCCCCCTGACGTGGTACTTCCAGAAAGGTCTATTTGTACTAGCTGGTAAGTTCAGTGGGCAGGAGTCTTGAAAAGTAATCTTAGTACTTTGTCAGTCATGACAATGAGAGGCATAAAAATATTACAGAGTCCTAGGACTGCCAGTTTGGAACAAATAATTGCTTTCTTGGCTTGCAGACAACTCTGTTCCCAAGTACCCTGGGTTATAATAGCATTTTGTCAGTTTGTTAATCAGAAATGGAAAAATACAGCACAACTAATCTCTGTGACTGCCAAGTGAGATGTGTACATGTGATGCTGAAAGACCTGAACTTCCCAGGAGAGAGATCACCCAGTGAGGATTATGGAAATCTACTGGCTTGTCAGTGTGCTGACAGTCCTTCCTGTGCCGCCTCACCCCAGAGCACGGGCTCCTGCACTGTTCCATGCTCGTGTTCCCTTTCAACACCCCTAATTTATGGGCCAGCAATCAGCTGCACACACCACATACATAAATGCAGCACGTGTGTTGGAAGCACAACCTCTGTCTAGTTTGACAGGTTCAACAATCCCACTGTCACTTCCCCTAAGATCAAAGGGCTCATACTGTTCTCTGGCCACAGGTTTTTTAGGACAGGGTTACAGCACCAGGTACAGGTCCTGCTTGTAACTTAACACCCAGTGATTACAGTATTTATGGACCTTCTTCTGGGGACAGTTTGCCTGGTTCAGAGGAAATAGGCCACGATTAGTAGGAGCCTGGCAGGCAGGTGCTTCCTGTGATACCTAGAAAAACCCTGAACCCAACAAATTGAACAATCAGCCAAAACACAAGACTGATTCTAAATATCAGACCTTTTACGTATACTTATTGTTCTCTAACCTTTTTGAACAGCCAGGCTGGCTGAAGGTACCTTGATTGAAAGATATGACTGTACAAACAGTCCATGTCTGGTTTCGAACATGAATTGATGTGGAGAAAATCACTGTGCTGGAAGGTAATTGAAAACTTTCCAGAAAGCAGCAGGTTTGTGTGGTTGTGAAAGCAACATGGCTGTCTGGATAAATGAAGCTGTTACCCTTTACTGTACCTATGCCTTCCCTTGTCAAAGCTTCCCTGGAGGTAATGAAGAGAAGGTGGCTGTGCCATTGTGATCTTGGGAAAGAAGACAAAGGTGCTACAAGCTGGTTTTTGCACGTAAGGTGAGTGGGGCTTGAAAGCTCATAGATGCAGATCTGTTGTGACAGCATAGAACTCCTTCTCCAAAAAGAGAGCAGCTGCTCTGCTCAGGCATCCATCTCTGTGAAAAACAAAGAGCAAACTAAAGCAGTGCCTTGTGCTCATCACTGGCTATTCAGTGCGTATTTCGGCGGAACAAACAATTTACTGTCTAGTAACTCGAAAGAGCTGGAGGGAATTCCAGCTCACTTGAGGGAGGCAGGCTGCTGCCCTGACAAGCATTTTGACAGCTATTGCTCACTACAGAGCTTAGTTGTGTGTGGCTATCTTCGTCTTTTGGGTACCCTGCAGAGGATGGAAATCTTCCTGTTTCCCCAAGGACAAAATAAAGCACTAAAATGCTGGATGGTGCAGATGAAGTGAAAATACAGCCAGTACACAGATCTCACTGCTGGTCTGCCTCAGTGCCTGGAGCAGTGTAACAAGCTCTGGTAGCTCTGGCCAGAGGACGAAGGCTTCACAGAATCACAGAATCACAGAATCAGTAAGGTTGGAAAAGGCTTGGGCACTG
The DNA here is from genome assembly GCA_013390025.1 of Pitta sordida. Taxonomy (NCBI): domain Eukaryota; kingdom Metazoa; phylum Chordata; class Aves; order Passeriformes; family Pittidae; genus Pitta; species Pitta sordida. The sequence continues at coordinate 1,001,611 of WEKX01000957.1, read as the reverse complement.
TTTGAGGCCTGCTCAGGTGTTGGATCAGTGGTGACGTACAAGACTAGAGCCACCTTTGTGAAGGAGGCTTCTGTCTGCCTTCATGAGGTGCCTGCTATTCCTGGCTCAATAGTAGGTGTCTACGCTCTGGCCCTGCCCTAAACACCGCGAGGCTGAGGGCTGTGTGGGAACTGAGGGGCCCGGGCTGCCAGCTCCAGCTGCCACTGACCACTGTTGTTATTACTTTGGTGTTCCCTCAGCACTGAGTGGCTGAGTGCTCAGCCCAGCTCGCGGAGGAGGAGAAAAGGTGCTGCCCCTGTGCAGGAGCACACACAGCCAGGGCAGGGAGCAGAGCAGGAGCTTTCCCATGGGCAGCTGAGGGGCAGGCACAGGCTTGTCCAGTGCCATTTGAGCAAAGTTAGGGATGAAGCCAATGTGTTCAACAGCTGTGGTTGTCCCTGTACCCTTTGGACACCAGCAGTTGTAAGTTTTAGCAGTTTTGGAGTTTAGAAAGGGCAGGAACAGCCTGAATGGAGCTCATTTGCTTGGAAGCCCTACAGATGACAAGAGCAGCTCTAGCTCCTGGCCCTCTGGGCACACAGGGGCTGGCACAGGCAGGGCGAGCAGGCAGGGTGGCAGGCACCCTGCTGGCAGTGGTGGTGTTTGGGTGGGTTTGGTGTTAGGTAATAGGTTGGACTTGATGATCTCAAAGGTTTTTTCCAACCTTGTTGATTCTGTGACTCTCTGAATCCTCCTGTAAAATAAAGGCCTGTAATTAAAATGTTGTACTGGTAGTGAATAATACTGATTGGGTTTGTCTTCACCCTGTGGGCCTGAAACAACATTTACAGGCAGGCTGTCCTCCGAGATCCATGAACTAAAATTTAGGCTCCCTTAAATTTAGCCTCCAGGACTGAAATCTGGCCTTTGCTGTGTAAGTCACAGCATGACATTTTGCTGATCTTGTAATCGCAAGGCAGCGGTCAGTGGTAATGTCAGGCTGAAAAGGTTAAACCCTGTTTGCCTTTTTATCATTGTTCAGCTTCGAGTCATTTCCCTGCCGAGGAACTGAGAGAGGCTGGACCTTACAGCTGAGTGCTTTACGGTCTCAGCTTTGGCTCTCACACGTGTACACTGGGGGTTGACCTGCCCAGGCAGGACTGCAGCCAGAACAAAAGATTTTGCGCCAGTCTGTTGTTGTCTAGTGAGAATTAGAGTAGCAGGTTTGTACTGTTCTTCCAGTCTCATTAGGAGTAGCCCCTCCACAGAGCAGACGTAGGCACATTGTTCACCTTAATGTCACTCACACGAAGTTAAAGATATACTCTACAATACAAATATTTAAAGAACAGCCACCTACAGTAACTGAAACATAATAATTAAAACCTTTTATGTTACTCTACAATGTAAATCGTTCAATTAAATGTTGAAATACACTAGATTACATCATTTAAATAATCGCAAACTCTTAAATTCATTATCAGTGGGAGCAGAGCTGTATTTACATATACGTACTTCTGAGATATTTCAGATGCAGCATTATGTTCCAGTCCTTAAGTCAGTTAAATAACAGACTTTCAGTGGGGGTATGCTGATCTTCCACAGGTTCTACACATGTGGGGTGTATGTGTCAGAGCGCAAAAACTCCTATTTCATGTTCGCCTATTTTTTTTGCCTTTTTAAAAATTTTTTTGCTGTGTGCATGCAGCTGAATCTGAACAAATTGACACCTATTTGATTTGGATTAAAGATGAAAGGCCTTTCTTTTTGCAACAAGTATTTTGACTGAATATACAGAGGTGAATAATGAAATACAGTCCTTAGGAGTCGTAGTGGAAAACAATTTTCTCCTACGTTCAACCTCTGTTGCATAATACTGCACCTAATTTTGACCCTGACTTTACCTAATGCTGATGAAATACAGTCAGTAGTGGAAACCTCTCTCATCAAGACTGGCTTTCAACACGATCCATGCAATGGCAAGCATCATTCATCATTCTCCTGCAGTGCAATATTAACAAGTTAAACAGCTTTTTCCTCCAGTGATCTGCTCCTCCAGGGGAGCCCATCTCTGTATGTGCATGAGCCACAAATTGGTTGAGTCCTGAGGCTGGAGACCAGCATTAGGCTGTGGTGCTTGCTTCCAGTGCTGGCAAGTGTCTCTGGGGGCCAGGCTCCTCCCTGGGTTGTCCATGGAGCACAGCAGGTTGAAGCCACTAAGGCCCTTGATGGTCTTTGCACTGGTCAAGCCAAGTCTGCCCATGCAGGACTCAGGGCCTGGTGTGAGGAGTGCTGATCATGATGTTGGGTAGCGCATTCCGCCGCTTCTTCCAGGAGCCCAGCTCCCTCGAGTACCGCCTGATCTGCCTGAACCAGTGGTGAGTCCGTGCCCGGTCGCTGTCCCGGAACACAAACGCCTCCCTCCTGATCTCAATGAGTTCAAAAGTGTCGTCACAGTCGGGATCAGAGGAGACAATGCAATTACTCAGCCTCAGAGGCTCCCTGAGCAAATGGAACTTGCCATTATTTTTGTCCCTGATGAGTACCAGCACAGCATCCTTCACAGGTCCTGGCTCAGCTGACTCCAGGCTGGACTCAGACACACGCTTCATGTTCACCAGGAGGAGAACCTGCATGTTCTGGAACTTCAGGGTCTTGCTGCCTTTCTTGACCCATTGGCCGTCGGGGGGCTGGGCCAGCTGCAGAGACCCCTCCATCACAAATCGTGTTTCCTCCCGCAGCCAACCGACAGTTTTGAGGGCAGTTTCTCTCATCTCAATGTTGATAACTTCCCTCTTCTTCTTGCTGTCCTGGCGGAAGGATCGGAGGGTCCACGTGTTCCCCTCCTGCTTGGTTTTCATGTTGATGTGCTCCAGGTGGGACTCGATGCGGCTCTTGGCCTCCCGCAGGCTGCCATGGTCTGGGTGGTACTCGGTGGTGGCCTTGATGATTCTGCTGAGCAGCAGTGGGTACTTGGTGACCCTTTGCAAAGGCGCCATCAGGAAGGACCTCAAGTTCATCCGCCGCAGAGCTGTGTTGTCGTTCTGGGAGACATTGAGGAATATTCTGAAGGAATTTAAGAAGAGAGAATGAAATGGTGGCTGTGCTGCCAGCAGATGCTGCAATCCTAAATGCAAATGAACAGCACAGCACTGACAGCTGCTGGGCACTGCAGCCCCCCTGGTTTTGCAACCTTGTGAATTCTGTCTTCTCAGAGACTAACAATAATTTCTGCAGCTGTGCTTAGCTGCAGATCTGTGATGAGATGCCTGGAATGCTGGCACATAGCATCCCAACAGTCTTCTGTTAAATCATAAAATAGCAAGGGTGTGATCTCTCCCTGGTACCCACTGATGCAGACACAAGGTACATCGACTTGTATCAGATTATGTTAATTGTATCACCTTTCATCATTAGATTACAAACCACTCTAAACAAGAATTTGGTACTGTCATCATTTTAAGATGAGCAGTGGAAAGAGAAATTACCTGCCTGACATTGCCCAAGAGGCCAGGGCTAGAAATGGGAAACAATTCAAGTTGTGTGCCACACAGTGGCTTTCCCCAGTGGAAATCCAACCTGGCCTCAGGCACAGGGACTGAAAGCTGCTCTCAGTGTACACAGTGTACAGCTGGGGACCAACTCGCTCCCTCAGTGGAGTTACCACGGACTGAGTATTTACTATCCTTATCCCAAGAAGAGAGAAGTAATAACTGAAGAACATTACCATCAAACTTTGTTTACTTGGGCTGATAAAGGCTTCATGCTCAGCCTGATGCTTTTCTGTCCCCAAAGCTTGGACAAATAGTCTCCACCCTGCTCTCACCTGAGCAACTCCTTCTCCTTCTCCAGTGCATTGAGCATGTTCACGGATGAGGACTGCTGAAGGCAGTAGGTCTGAAAGGCTGGCAGCATGTTGACAAACTCTAGAAATATTTCTCCAATGCACACAGTCATCAGGTCATCGTCCCCCTGCAAGTAAGCAATACAACCCCTGCTTGGTTAGGTCAGGAGAGGCACAGAACCTGCATTCAGTCCTGTCAGCATGAACCTGCTGCAGGATCTGGTGAAGTCCAGACCAAAGGTGAAGCTGGGCTCTCCCTTCTTGGTGGAAAGGCAGTATGTGCAGGTATAGGGGAAGCAGTGCATGGGGAGGGGAAGGAAAGCTGGTCTGAGAGAGCTGTCTTCTCTCCTCCTGTGCACTCAGTCAGTTCAGCAGAGCAGGGGCCCAAAGGCCAGAGTGAGACTCCTAGTCAGGAGGATGTATTCGGGCCCTGCAGCACCATATAAATTAACAGAGATTTTTTTCAAGCAAATGTGCAGGGGAGGCTTGTAACCCTCGTAACAGACATGGCACCTAACAACTTCTGCAGTTGTTCCCAGCAACTGGCCTGGCTGGGAGGCAGCCCCCTTCAGTTGTGCTGTTACTGGCTACTTTGATGCCTAGATGGAAAAATAAATGCCATGGTAAACTGTCCTCTGATTTCTGGATGTGTAATAAAACATAGGAATCACAGGAACCTAGTTCCATATAAGGCTCTTAGCTCTGTTGAGGTATACACTGACATGCTCATTTCAGGAGCAAGAGAAGGAGCCATTCCCTGGCTACTGGCAGCTTTTCAGTGAAATACTGAGCTCTGACTTCCAAGACAACATGGAGGATATGGGGAAACCCTCGGCTGCGTGCAGAAGCCACTGCCTCCATAAATGATTCACAGGGAACATGAAATGGGCAGTGCACATCTGTTTTCCCTGTGTCTGGTGGACGAGACATTGTTCAAGCTGCCAGTTTTTGAGACGTGTCACTCAGTCTGACATGCAGGGTTTCAGAAAGAGAGAAGAGGGATGTGCCCCCTGGAAAGCAAAACATCCTGGAGAAACTGACATAGTAACAAGTGGGGTTTGGTTTCTTAAAGAAAGAAGGGTGTGGATCTGTTTATATGTCCTTTGCAGACTGCTGCTCTAGTCTTATGTCTATTTTTCTGCCCTCTGACACCATACTGGTGGGGCAGGAAAGCTCCTTGTGTAAGGCAGGGGTGCACTAGGTGGTACACAGCCAGTACACAGAGCTGCAGAGCAGGGAGCAGCGGGTGCTGCCTGGCCCTGCATCCAGCCTGGAGCCAAGCTGCAGCAAACTGCAAGCCAAGCACAGCCAAGCCAGCATGAAGAGAGCCAGCTCAGGGCTACAAAAGTGTGGCCTGAGAGACAGCTCAAGCTGAGCTCTGTGCCCCCATGGTCACACTCTTACCACCATCCAGGCTAACTGGCTTAGAGCTAACCTGGGTAATGGGACTATTAGGTCCTGTTAATGGGATAAGTGAGCAGGACTGCTGATGGCCTGCTGATGTCAGTGGCATTACCACAGCAGAGAATGAGGCCAGCAGCTGTGACTGGCACAAGGCTACCAAAATCACTGGTTTACAGTAGCTAAGGGAGCAAGGCACAAGATGACTGACCATAACACAGGAATTTTACGTCCTGTTCCTCTGCTCTACCTATGCTGCCCTACTAACAGAAAAACTATTCCTGTCTGCCCGGTCTGGCCCCTTTAGAGCACACAGCATCATACCTGGTCAAAGGCCTGGTCGATTTCTTCCTGAAGTATCTCCAGGAAGTTCTCATTGAGGTCGATGAGCTCCTGGATGTTGCTGAAGATGCCCTGGAGCTGCTCCTGGCTCAGCAGCCCAGCTGCCTGCATGGGGAGGTAGAACTCCTCTTTGATGATGCGCAGGTCCTCCCCATAGCTGGCCTCTGTGTTGACAAACTCCAGCACAGACTCCTTGCGCTCCGTCCTGCGCTTGCGGCACTTCTCACAGAGGTCAGCCCTCCTCTGATTGCAGTTCTGCACATCTGTCTCCACCGGGAGGTCCCTTTCTCCACAGTCGGTGCAGGGACGATGGGCTTCCCAGGCCTGTAGGGAGCTCAGTGTTTCGGATGCCCTGTTCCTCCATTTTCTGGCTGACATCTGGCTAATGCCACTGTCCGCCCTCTCCACATCTGACGACTTGGTCCGGGTGCCCTCACTGGGATCCAGGTCATCCCGGTCATCACTCACGCCAACAATCCCGCTGTCCGTGCTCAGACTGCTGACGTTGCTCCAATGATGTCTGGAGCGGAGGGAACCACGTGGGGCACGGCGAGTCTCATCAAAGCTGCCACCATGGCCCAGGTTGGCTTTTGCTACCACTGGACCTGAGAACATACAGAAATCATTACAGGCACTGCCAGCTGCACAGAGCTCACCTGAGGAACTCAGGCTGGCACAGCCATGAGTGGGGCAACAGGCTAGATCTGGTGAAGCAGGGCTGTGAGCTGTCTTCCCCACCCATTATGCTGCTGAGATTGGTGAGAGTCACAAGTACATGACTCCCAAGTGCCTGGGTGAAGCCTAGGGCCTGTCACCCTGCACTGCCCATACCTGCGGGTATGCAACTTCCCCTGCCATCTGCCAGGCAGGGACAGAGGCACATCAGAGTAGATCCTGAAGTCCTGCATGCCTGGGTACAACCAGAATGCTTCCCTCTCCCTGGCTGTAAAGTTACTCTGTGTTTGCAGAGCACAGCAGGGCTCATCAGCCCCTGTAAGAGTGCACAGTGTGTACCATAGTCTCGTTCCTGCCGGCGCTTCTGCGCGTGCTGCCGCGCTGCAGCCGCGATCTTCAGCTCCAGCTGCTTCCTCTTCACCGAGTCTGTTGGCATAGGATCACTGAAGTGTGGCCGCAGCCGGCACTCCCGCTGGGCCTTGGCACCGTCCGTGCTCTCATGGACAATGTCGGAGCTGGATCGGCGACAGCCGGGACTGAGGGTCTGCAAGAAAGGCAGGAATGGGTTTGGAGTAAGGCTGTGGTGAAAGTAGCACCTGGTCTGCAGCCACTGGACTTCAGCTGCCACAGGAAAGAAAAAGAAACTCATCGGTAGTGGGATTGTAAATGCAGGTCTGTTACATGATCACAGAATCACAGAATACTCCGAGTTGGAAGGGATCCACAAGGATCATCAAGTCCAACTCTTAAATAGCACCACTGCCTACCTGGCAGGGAATCGAACCCCAGTCTCCCGCCTGAGAGGCGAGGACAGTCACCACTGCACTGAAGTGGATTTCACCATAAAAGAAATCTGTCCCCTCCGGTTCCTTTGTCTTGCTCAGTCCTAGCATCAAGGACCCCTCTCCCTTTGCTGTTGTGTAGCTCTGAGTACAGTGGCTCCAAGGTGGTTGGTTCAGGGCTGTCAAATAACCATGAAGGAGCCAACAGCGCAGCCCTGGTCCAGGGCCTGTCCCTGGGGGTTCCAAGCTAACTTATCTCTGCTCTGTGAATGTTTTGGTGCTGCAGGGTCAGCAGCTCCAGATTCCATGCCTTAGCTACACCAGCAGCTTGACCAAGGGGGGACTGGGAAGGAGTCTGATTTCCCAGACACATTGAAAGCCTTGAATGGGTTATTGCAGAACGTCCTGCAAGAAATGCAGTGGCATGTAGGCAGGGGCACAAAACGGACTCCTGTTACATTAAACGTAAAAACAGGATCCTTCAGAGATTCCAATAAGGACAAAATCTTGAACACATGCCCCAAACGGGAGGGGAATTCCTTACATGCCCTGCAGGTGGAGCGTCGCTGGGTGTCTCGCTGCTTGGCTTGTCCTCCCAGGTCTCTGTTGCCATGGACATCGCTGTGGGCTGCTGGCTGTCCTCTGGAGGTGGGAGATCACTTTCCCTCAGATCACACTGTCCCTTGGAGGGGGATTTGGCAGCAGCTTCAGCATTGCAGCTGCAAGGGAAGAAGCAGACGCTGATGAGCATCACAGATGCAGTTCACCTGCTGTTCCTGACACAGATGAGACTAGTTTGAACAATCATCTGTTCAGGGAAGGTGCAGGCAGGAATCACGATGGTCAGCACGGGTGACTGTATATGTGTTTTAGGGCCTCTAAGCACAGCTCAGTTAAGGCAGTGCAAATTGGGTAACTGCACTCTTGTCAACATCAGCCTGAGTTATCAAGTCTCAGGGCATTTTTGTGTCCATAAAACATGAGGTCCTCCACAGGGACCAGAAAAACTTTTTCCTAAGTAGGCCACATTAGTATTTGCTGCTATTTAAAGAGGAGTTGTCAACACAGAAACCATATTGCTCATCTGGAAAAAAACATGCAAAAACCCATAATACTTTGAAGGGATTAGAGGATTAAAAGAGCTTTCCCTTTATTTTTCATCTCATATGATCCTAAATCCACTGAAACCACTGGAAAGATATCACCTGCTTTCAAGTGATCTCAGGATCAGGCCTTTTGGTGCACTTAAGAGACCTGAAAAGATTGGCAGAGTCTGTTGCTCTCACTCAGCAATTCTGGGATGCCCTTATTCATGGCTATCTGGTGCTAACAGAGGCCTGGTTTGGCCGATACAGACAGTCTGTTCTAACCCTACATTTCCCTCTCCGTAGACAACATCACCTCTCCAGACAGACACAGTCTGGTGCAACACCACTGACTTGACAGAGTGGTTGACAGGCTGTCATTTATGATACTACTTGTGATACGTTTTTCTTAACAGACTTTCTAAGACACCTTATTTCCATGCATAATGAACCCTGCTTGGAAGAATGTATTTTTTAAATTATTTTTTTACTTTGGATTTACTTAATTTCTATGGACTTGGATCCCTTTAAAATGAAAGGTTGCAAGGATTAGATATGAATGCTTGTATACACAAGGAAGCCAGAGTCTGGAACATATTTCAGGTTATGCATATATTTTATGCTTAACAAAAATCTCCTATGAGAAAAATCTGCTTCTTCTTAAAGGCTTCACTTGTGAACTTATGCTGATAGGTCACACTGCTAATGTGCAATTCCAACAGTGTCAACTACAAGCAAACACATGAGACAGATGGGCATTCTCCTTACAGTGAACGGCAGTTGGCTCTGACAAAAAAACCATCAGCCAATACTGAAATCACTGAAGAGGGAACAAACCTCCCAGAACACAAACCAGCTCTGTTATCAGGCCAGAAAAGTTGGTTTGCATCCTTCCAGCTGATGCTTCTTCATCTTCCTCCATTTAAGCTTCCAGGTCCCTGCTGACACTACCAGTCACAAAGAGCTTAGCCGTGGCTGCACAGCAATAGCAACGGTGCCAACAGCAGGTTCCTCGCTTTTAGTTTTTGCTGTCACTCACCAGGCTTCTACTCCCCAGCCTGCAGAAAGGGGATGCCAACATCAGCACTGTCATGGAGCAGCCTGTAGCACAGACTGCATTAGACCCCCTAAAGGGCTACAGTAAGAGCAGTGCAGGCAACAAGGCTGTGACCGTACCACATCACTGGCATGGCCTGGTCCAGCTTGAGAAGCTCCTGTCTCCTTTCCCCCTCCTCTCCCCAGCCACATTTGCGATACCACTCCTTCAGCCAGTCCAGTGCAACTGGCATGATCTAAAATCAGTCTTGAAATTATATGTGTTTAAAAAATATACCCAAACTCACATACTCCCAGATCCCTTCATCAATGTTTGAGTAAAGCACAAACAGTTCAGCTGGGCACGCCCATGAGAGGGAAGGCACAGGTTAAGAAGCAAGGAAACTCTTGAAGAGGATGTGCCACTACTGGAAAACCACCTTTTCTAGAAGCTGATCCACCTCAAACAGTTCCTGGCTGAAACACACAGAAAGGGACCATGCTGGAGCACAGAGAGGCAATGGGATGTGTTCAAGGTCAGTAGCAGAATAACTGGAATATTAACTTAAAAATTATTGTAACTGAATATTATCTTCTTGATCGCAGCACTTCTCACCATACAGACCATACTCTCAGAGAGATGCTGAGCTTTCATTTGTCATTTTTACAGTGCTTCAAGATCATCCACTTAAATATGGGAAGTACTCCAGAATATCACTGCTCCTCTAAGTGAAGCTGACAGCAGCTCTGCAGACCAGATGACACCACTTATTATGGTTTAGATAACCCAATAGGGATATTGAAAAAAAATCTCCAGCCATGACATGCAGTGGGAATAAGACCCAGCACTGCCCAGAGAGCTGAACTAAGGAAACATGACTGGAGACTGATAAATTCAACCCACCCTGTGGCTGGTCAGCTAGAGGTAAGAAAGGCAGTGATGCAGAGCCCACCTTGTAGGAAAGGAGATTTATCCAGCCCTGATTCGACTGCTCTGCTTCTAGTTGTGATTAGAACCCTCTTGCATGATGTACTGGCCACGTGGTGCTGGGGAAAGTGCTGCTCCACACACCACCAGTACAATCAGAGGGACATGGGCAAAGCAGTGAGGATACAAGCAGTTTTGTAGAACCACATCTTAGTGCTAACCTTCGCCTCTGGCTTAGGAGGAAGAGGGGATGTTGCCAACAAAACAGGATATTGTCCCTTTCTCCAGTCCTGTCCTCCGGGCAGAGATCTGTGCTATCAACAGGTCCACGCCATTGCCTGCTCAAGCAGTCGCCACTGCCCTCATGCAGAGCTGCAGAAGGAGGGACTCTGGCACATTTCCTTCCGTGGGATCAAACCACTTACTGGGACAGGAATTTCAGAGAGAATCACAGAATATTCTGAGTTGGAAGGGACCCACAAGGATGATCAAGTGCCCCTCTGAAATGCCTGGCCTCTATGGGGATCAAACCCACAACCTTTGCATAATTAGTACCATGCTCTAACCAACTGAATTTATGCCTGGTATTTGTGTGTTTTTCCTGTACTCCCCAAGACAGGTGATACACCTGGGCCAGCAGAGGGAGGACATGGTCTTTTTGAATGTCCTGTTAAACCTCTGGGCCATCATCTCTGAATCTCCTGGAAGCAGAGGTACTTGGGGGTGTGGTGTACAACTGGAAATGCACCTGCTTTACTTCACAGTCTCTATGGACCTCTTCATGCTTGTATCATTATCAAGGCCAACAGTTCTCTGCTCTTTCCACATGTTCCTGACTCTTTCTGACTAATGCAAACATTTTTGTGCACACCTTCCCTGCCTTCCTGACACGGCATCCTCTGCTATGGGAAGTCAGTATTCTACCCACCATTCTGGTGTCATCCCAAATACAGCCCATCACTCTTTTCAGGAACCCTTTTTTCTTAGCCATGTCCTTTGCTTACTTGTGCAGATTTCTGTTGTCACCACAGCCCCCATTTCACAGATACAAACTTAAACAGTTTTAGGAAGTGGATTATATATTGAATTGCTTATGGGATTTATACCTAGAAACCAACACCCCTTCCCAGCCAGGACTACAACCCAAGTTAAAGGCACCCAGCGATTCTTGAGGAGGATAAAGCCACCATAATTATGAGACTGAAAAACAAATCTTCACTGACAAAATATTGAGTCAATTGAATGAGTCTTAAGTAATTAGCTGTGAGTTACTAGGGAGACAGTTAACTTACAGATACAACTGCTTTGGAAAACTGACACACAGAACCACTAGGAAGAGAAGACGCTGTCACCCATTTTATTCTGTGATGCTCCATCACAAGGTCTCTATCAAAGGTTTGCTGAACTCAGTATCTATGGAAATGGGGCCAAATCCTCAGCTTTCCGCTCATTTCATTTGAAACTTAGAAAATGTGGCCTGAATGTCACTGATCATAATTTAGGACCCAAAACACCCAGACAAAAAGCCTCTCACCTTGGCAGTGAGAACAAGCTTGCGTTATGAATCTTCAGGAACATTACAGTCCTAGGTGAAAATGATGGAAAAGTGAAAAATTTCCATACAAAGAAAACTGAAGTTTCCCACTAACCAGTGCTTTGGCAATAACAATTACCACTAATTGTTGCTATTATTATGGAAAAGAAACAGGCCATGCTGGTTCCTTTATAAGAAACAACCTCTCTCATACTGGAAGCACTGTCATTCTCACTTTTAGATCAACTATCAGTTTGATCTTAATAAAATCACTTCATAGATTTTAACAAATCCAACTAGGGAGGTTGAACACATCCACAGAAACAAAAACCACTGTGGATATTAAAAGCACAGAAGCCACACTGAAAGCATAAAGGTCCTGAGCAGGAAGTGTTTGGAGGTTGGGAGAGTAGTGGGAAGAAAGAACACATGCACTGCCTTTGTACTTTGCTATGCATGCACCTCAGGCTCCTAGATACTGTTCAAACCTTTGATCAGCATGGAGGCAGCTGTTCCTACACTCTTACTCACAGCTTGTGTTATTCTGGGTATTTCATTTCATATCCATGACAAAAATAGCCTACTCAATGAACATGGTTGCATACCGTAACTTTCTCATCTGTTTCTTCATTGGGTTTTCATACTCTAGAACAAAAGCATAAAGGATGGGGTGGACAGCTGAGGGAAGCGTTTAGGGCTCTGACACCAACTTCTTCCCTTGGGATTATGAAGTATTTCTGCTTGTAACTCTGCTTCAGCCCCACAGAAGCTCTTTCAGATGACTCCCATTCCTGTGCAGAAGACACTATTACCTCCTCTAAAACCCAAGTCCAGTCTCAGAGCCCATGCATTCCAGAAACACCACGACAGCACACAAGGCTGATGCCCTGGCATTTCACACACTGACCTGTGGATTGCAGCAGCAGCCAGGAACCAGGTCAAACGCAGTTCTTGACAAAGCCAGCCACAAAAGCCAAGTGCATGGGAACAAACCACTTCAACAACGTGTGCTACTCCTTTCCCTTCAGCCCTATCTCATTATAAGACAGTGTTAATTGCCCCAACTTCTTAGAACTTCACTAATTCCTATTGAGCCACCCTGCATGGAAAGGGATCCCCATTTCTTTGGCAGGAGAGAGGTAACAGGACTGCCGTGTCCAACACCAGGAGAGAAAAAGCAGTTCTTGTGAACATCTTTCCCAAAGAAGAAGAAAACTCTGGTTGGAGAAGATGAAGAAAGGCTTTACACAAACATTTTCTCTCCCTGCTTACACTCAGTTGGCAGAAGGGCAGCATTTCCAAGTACATACTTTCACTCGCTGCCTGGGTTAAGTCTCCAAAAGGTGGTTAAAAACTCACAGCATGTGTCTTTCTCTTGTTTGCTGGTTCACTACATACAGGCACCGAGTGAAAGCACGTGTTGCTGCATGTCACACTATCTAAATTCAAGTCCCGTAGTGGTGGGACAGACCCTACATAATTTCTTCAGAGGAATCATATTAGTACCTACTTTGTATCCCCTGGCTGTTCTACTTTTAACGGATCGTTAAAAAAACAAAAGAAAACAAGACATTTCTACAATTTAATGCAGAAATAAAATGGGTGGGAAATTGGATGTCAGAACCACTAATGGCTGCTGTCTGTACAGGATTAAGGTGCACAAAAAGGCAAAGTCTAGATGAACATGTTTTTTGATGTTTAATCCTATGCAAAGGTGGAGTTTAAGATCAACAGATTAAAGACATGTCCATGTGGCTATCAGAGACCCTAAGATGAAAGGCTCCGCCAACAATGCATTTATGCTACAGGAATTAAGGGTACATATCAGGAGAAAGACCAGACCATTAACAAGGGAACTGCTTTCAGGTGACCCCACAGAGCATGTTACCTTTTCTTAATAAGTTCCAAGGCTGAACCTATGAATTCATCCTTCATTTTTTGTAGCTTAGCTCCATAGCTGGATAAGTCTGTGGCTTCTAACAGCAGCGATGAACAGCAAGAGGACTGGGCTTCAGAAGCCATCGACTGCCCTGCAAGGTGGAGGACATCATTTAATTGTCTTGTTTCCCCTTTCTGCTGCTCATCACTGAAGATTTCCTGTCCACCTCTGTGTGTTGCTACTGCCTGTAAAGGTGATCGTGGAATTGGACTGGAGCAAATAGGGACTGACGATGTATCTGGGCTGGAGGTCTGGAAGGTTCTGTCCTTCACCTCAGGACTGCTCATTCTGAAACCATTCCATGTGGCTGGATACTGGGAAAAGCCAGATGCATCGTTTTCATGGAATACATCATCATCATATTCAGTCACAGCTTTGGTTCCTGGGGTCTCTGGACAGACATTCTTTTCCTCTCCCAGCATTTGGTTTGCAGGCAGACCCTTATTCAAGCCAACTGTTGGCCCACTGCTGCTGGAAGATGACTTTTCCTCCTTGCTTCTCATTTGCTTGAATTCCTCAAAGGTGGGTATGTAGAGCTTCCCTTTGCAGTGGCCTCTCTTGGTCTGTCCCAGTGTGACTTTGGCATCTGTTTCCCCACTGTATTGTTCTAGAGTTTCTGCTGTTCTGGATTTGCCCATCTCATGGCTTTCCCCAGCATGATGAAGGGGCAAACTGGGGGAACTATTCTGCCTTCGAAGCTGAAGCCTCCTCTGAGCCTCCTGCTTGATGTCTTCTGGACTGATGATCCTGTGTGCAAGGCAGAGCCCCTGTCTCCCTGTGAGGCTGTGCCTGAGGGCAGTGTGCTCCACCAAAACTGTGCAGTAGCTGACAGCACAACCATTCTTGCACTGCTGGCACACCTGGCATTCCATGAACTCCTGGGCCATCAGGTCAGGCAGGGCCACCTGTGGTCTCACTGGCTTACAGGGCTCTGCCACCTTACTGCTGTGCAGCCTCAGCTTCTCCTTCAGCTCTTTTTTGGCATCCCCATGTAGGGCTCTTTGCTCTGCAGAAGGGAAGAGCCACTGAGGCACTTTGGCAAAGGGAGGGAAGAGCACATTCTGTGCTGATCGAGATGTCTGCTTAGCACAGAGAGAAAGGTTTCTCAGGGAGTCTGATGTGCTCTGTACTGGGGCCACATCCGCACAGCCTTCTGTCCACTGACTGGTGCCTCTATAGCGAAAGATGATCTCATTATCCAGGCTCCGGCACTGAGAATACAGCCCAGAGTCAGCAACTGTTGCCCAGTGAAGGTTCTCCACGCTCCGATACATCCGTTTTTCCACAGGACTGGCCAAAGGTGCCTCCCCTGTGTGGCAGTAGTCTAAAGTGTGGATGTCCCCAGAAAAAAAATGAGTGTCTAGGTTCTTTAGTGGATGCATGCTGCTAACCAAAAAGTCCTTTAAGCCATGTTGTGTACACAGCTGATTACTTTGGCAGCTCGAGATCACCCGGCAGTGTTCCTGTCTCTCATCAACACTGATGTATGTCATAGCAGATACACATGGAGGCTCTAAGAGTGGCGTCTAGGGGGAGAGGAGGGAGCTGGGGTGTCGCTTAGATGCCAGTCAATGTCCACAGACCACAGACAGCAAAGTGTGCTGCTGGGGACACACACAAGAGAGCTCTCACATGGGTGGAGTCGCCATGCGTAGAAGACCTGTGAATGGAAGGAAAGATGAGTTACTGAAGCAGCCTGGTGGTGACTCACAGGATGCAACAGCAGGTCTGCTTCCAGGGAATGCAGAAGCCAACACCAGCTTGCATAGGAACAAGGCAGCATAACTAGGAGATGAGTTGTAGGGCTTGGGGCAGGGAATGTTTTTCTTCTCTAGCCAAGCCAACAGTGGCCTTACACTACCCATCTGAATTTGGAGAGGTTTATCCTACCTACCCTCAGCAATTGCCTCATAATAACATTGCTCAACTCCAGTGACAAATGCTCAGAAGTGTTTGCTGCAGGTCCAGCTTACTCACACTGCAGCACCAAGGAGATGGCAGGTTTTTAAGAGATAGTGAGATTCGTGCCCTCAAATGGGGAGCAGACAAGAGTTGTGTGTGGGTTAAGTGGGAGGCTGGGGGTGGGAAAGGACAACATAACACTGGTCTCCTGGAAGACTCAAGCAGCAAGGAGGAAGAAGGTGGCTGACTGGTGGTGGTTTTGTGCCTGACACTCACACTGTAGCCCCTTATTGCTCTGATTCACCCTTCACAGGGAAGATGTATATAGTTTATTGACTGCATATCGTAGCCAAGCATTGCCAAGGCCTTTTCAGTGCAGAGAAAAAGGTACCTCACAGCCTTTCACAAATGCACCCTCCTCACTCCTTAGTCACAGGCATAAGTGGTCACCCCCTGTGACAACTCAGAGCAGGTCCATGAAGAGAAAGGTGTGCTTTCCAAGGCTGCTCCCATGAGCTGTATTCAGTGTTGTAAGGCCCAGAAAATCTAAGTTACTAATTCATATGTTTAGAGCAGAGAATTAAATCCCCAAACTCCAGTTTGGACCAGCACTATGAGGGCTAAGTGTCTAAGTCATTGCTGGAAGTGGATGGATCCTCCTTACACTGAATGGAGTGAGTCCAAATTTCTCTCAGGGATTTAGGGCTCATGGTCTTCCAGCAGTCACACGAGACATCAGTGTCTGCTGCAGCCCAGTCCACTCGCTTGCTTGGCAATCAGAGGCAGACAGAATGAGTGAGTGCCACATGTAAAGGAGAGTAAGATTGGGCAGAGAATTTGGGGTTAGCCTGAGATTTGTAAGGGCAAGACAGAGCCGGGATGGTGGGGCATCAGTCTCTAATAATTAGCCAGGCAAGAACCAACCAGGAAGAGGTCTTGGTAAAGCAAGACAGAATTATGTAAATTGCAGCCCAGACTGTTTGTTCTGTAGTGCTGGTGAATTCCCCTCACACGGCCAATCATTGGGGCAGCACAGGCACCTTGATCGGGAGAAGAATGAAGAGGTTTGTTACTCCCTGAAGGCTACGACACCTCAGGTATCTAACCATGTGACACACCAACAGACATCCTCCATCTGAGGGGAAGTCTGAGGTAGTGTATTGCCTGGAAGACAAATTTGGTAATGTGCTGGGAGCTTGATTCATCCCTTGCTTAGAGTTGCTCAAATTAGCATACTTTCCCTGCATTAGCGAAACTATCTTTAATCTAATCCCAGAGAGGGAAGGCAGAGCTACTCCTGTGGTTCATCGCTGAATGGAGAACATTATTTCCGCACTTTATAACTGCTAAAAATAAAAATTAATACTAGCTTTCAAATTGTGCCTGTTCCCCAAGATGTCACAGGCACTTCTCACCCGGTCTTGTCATGATGGGGCTGGAGTTCCCCCTTCTTCACGGCTCTGGAGGAGCCCACAGGTGACAGCAGAGAAACGTGAGGATCAGGCCTTTCTGTGATCATAGGTTATAACATAATCTGTCAAGAAAGAGAGAATTATATGATGTGAGAGCCAGTCACTGAGTAGGGAACTTGTGCTAGTGCCGAAGGGCTCCTGTGAGAAAGTGCTGTTAATAAAAGACGCCACAGCCTGTAAAGTTTGTCTGTGATCAGGTCACAGCCATGGAACTAAAAGCCACCATGTACTTCCAGCACTCTGCTTTCAGAACAAGTATAAAGAGAAAACAGCCCTTGCTGTAGTGAGAGCTGAGAATAAAGCTGCCCTTGCCCAAGGCAGGGAGCTACACACAGCAAGGCCTGAAGAGAAAGCGAGGCCCATGTGAGGCAGGCTCTGGGGCCGTATGTGTGCTTGGCAGGCTCTGCATGTCTGCATGTGAGAGCAAGGGGGTCAGAGAAGAAAGCGCACAGCAGAGGTAGGAGCAATCAGGAGAAGAGCATGGAAGCAGAGGCACAGAAACAATGGGGTGGGGTCTGTGGGTGGCTGCTCCCTTCACCAAGAGATGGGGCAACACTGAGAAGGCATTGACTTTTGTCCTCACAATTCTCTTCAGGTGGCAGTTCACTGCCAGGGCTCATCGTGCTGACCCCCCTTTGGGCTGCAGACCAGCTACAGTGATGTCAGGCGTGGGTGGTCAGGGGCCACTCTGGCCTTCCCTGCTCAGGTGCACAGCACAGACCACACAGTATGGGTTTGCATCCCTCTGTTGCTCGGGGAATGCCTCAAACCCACCGGCAGGTGAGGGCACCCCTCTGCCCTGCAGGAGAGGAGAAGACCATTTTCCCAGCAGGTGTTGAACTTGCCAGTAGTCACAAGCACTGCCAGGCAGCAGGAACCTGCTGCTGCTTTGCCAGGACAGCATTTTCCAGAAGATGTGTGTGGGATGGCAAAAGTCACTTTCAGGGAAGTAGCAGCTGGGAGAAACCTCCTGTGGGCACAGTGAGGCAAGCAGAGTGAGAGACAGAGAGCAGGAGCCAGGGGCAGGTTTACAGAGTGGAGGAGCCAGGGAAGATAGAGAACAGCCAGAGCTGGCTATGAGACAACAGGAGATAGAGACTTTTCAGAGGATTTACAGTTTGCTGACACATAGGCAGGAAGGAAAAATCACTGGATCAAGTGGAGGAAGATGGGAATTTTTTTCCAAATAATTTATTTTAATATTTGTCACTCATCAGAGCAGAGAGATGGGAAGTCCCTTTGATACTCCAGGAGACCTCGGGGCAAAAGTGCACATGGATGTAACTGATGCACAGGTGGGCATGCAAGGGGGTCTGGTGCCCTGGCTGGAGTGAGAGGGAGCCTCAGAGATCAGTGATTTCTGTTTCACCTCACACCTACACAGCATCTGTGGAGATCTCAGAAGAGCCAGCTAGGGCAGCAGCACCTTTCTTCCCTGTCACGCCATTTCTAGAAGGACCACCTCTTTCCTGTTGAACTCTTCTGAACTTGCCCATTCCCCCCACGTCAGTACCCTCAGGGCTGTGCACAGCATGTCAGGTAGCTAAGCTTAATTTCACTGAGCACCCTGGCCAGCTGCTGCCCGAGTCATGACCTGTGAAGGGGGACTGGCTGTGCTGATGCACAGCCTTCTTCCTGCTGCTAAGGGATGCTTGAAGCAGGAAAAAAGCAGTGATCCCCCTAAAATACCAGAAAATTTGTACCTGGATGTAACCAGGGAACACTGAGTATTTCTCCCTCCTTCCTCTGTTCTCGTGGCACATAAGCCCCAGCTTCATAAGATGTCTGTGTTTGTCAGGTCATTGACACTCCCATAATATAAAATACGTGTCTACACACTCAACTCTCAAGAAACACGGCCATAAGCATGTTCTAAGCAGTCTGCTAGAGGAGAGCACCAGATGGAGACAGAAAAAAAAATCTGAGTTAATATGCTTATGGTTGATACCCTAAAGATAACCTCTCATCACATTCTTGCAGGCCCACTGTACATAGAGTATTTAGCTGAAGTCTTACATGGTCACCAACAAAGAATGTTACCCTCTCCTAAAGGTACACAACAGTCCTAAAGCGTCCCTTGCTCTCTTCCAGTTAAACCAAGCTGTGAGCTGCCAGTTCTTTGTTCCTCCACAGGGTATGTAAGCACTGTGGGTTGAGGCCACACTCCTTTGTTTACCCGCCTGGGTACTTGCAGGCAGTCCTGTCCACACTTCCGCAAAGCTCAGGCTTTATTCTAGTCCAGCAATCCTCCAGGCCAATGCTGACTTATTCCAGGCCAAACAGCAAAACAGAGTTTAGTGCTGGCTGCCACTGTGGCGCATCATTGCTCCTCAATTACACTGTCTGCGCCAACAGTTGTCTGTTCCCTGGCTCAGGGACTAAAAATCTCCAAGTGGTTATGAGCCTCATGCCTTAAGTGAGCATAAGACTAAAAGCAATGTGTGCTCAGCTTATTTTCTACCATGTGATTCAGTTTAATCAACTTCTCCACTACTCTGATAAATGCCTGCTTGGAGATTTGCCACTAACCTCAATTTTCCTGCAAAATCCCCCCCCCCCTCAAACTTAGTTCTCAAGGATTAAAGCTTGAAGGATAAATTATTCCTTCCCAAACACATCAGAACCGTTCTGCCTGGCTGACCTTCTCAGCAAAGCACCAGACAAAGTGCCAGGAGGATGAAGCAGGCAGGGACAGGATAAGGAGCATACTGCTGATGAAAAGCACTGTGGAGAAGACCAGTCATGTTCAAGGACTCCAGAGACATCAGGACAGGGGATTATGGAGTCGCAGGAAAAGAGGTCACCAAATCTGGCAGGGCCAAGGAGGGTTGCCAGTGCTGCTTTGCAGAGTTCACTGCAGCAATATTGGCTCTACAGACTTACCAAACACGAACATTTGTTCTGTGAAATGGTGGACAGCAGCTTCATGTTGTCTGCTCTCTCCTGCCTTGACCAGAGGCATCAAGTGAGACTGGTGCATTTTCCACTTTTACATCACCTCAGTCACGAGCAAATTAACTCTGAGTCATCGCCATCAGACCAAACTCCTTCTCCGAGGGGAAGGGAGTAACTGGAGATACCTTACTCCAGCTTGAAATACAAGATTAAACTAACCTTCAGGTTTCATCCCAAATTCTCTGCATTAGGTTTTGCAAATTGCACCACTGAACAGAGGTTGGTTTATTCTGGAGTTTCTTTGGTTTATTCTTTTGTTTCAGAGATCTAAGCAGCCAGAGGGATGCAAACAGAACATTTTAAAGAGCTCTACAAAGGATTTTACCAAGCTACAATACTGCTGTGAGGTTTTTTTGCTATCCATACAGCCAACCTCATGGACACAGCACAATCTGTCTACTGCCACGTCATGCACATCACTACAGCTGCTCAGCAGAATGCCAGCAGTCTCAAGGGAAAGAATGCCAGATACATCTATTTTTTCAAGCTAAAGGTTAACAAGAAAAATAAAGAGGCCTTGACTGCATTTGCTTTCTTAGCTGTTCTCTTAACCAGAGCTGTGCTGCAGGAACTAGTTGATGCAGTAGGATGATAAGGTGACTGCAGTTATATTTCTTGGTTGGTTTTTTGTTTGTTTGTTTGTTTGTTTGGGGGGGTTTTTTTGGTCTGTTGTAGTGGCTGAAATAGAAACAGAGCTTATATTGTGCCTGTTAACTGCAGCAGGAGAGGTACAGCCACAACAGTTCTCCAACCAGTATGATTTCCTGTGTTTCTTTCCCTTTTTAGGGCAAACATCTGAACATAACTTTCCTCGACCTTACAGTACTGTCACTGCTTCCACTGTCTGCTTGGTGGCAGAATCAGGATTGCTAACAAGAGGAACAATTGCCATAAAGATTTCAAAACCAGGTAATAAAGAGAAAATAGTAATATTTATGGCGTGCTCTCTGAATTTATAGTCCCTGTGTTGTCACCCTAAACAAAAGCATGGACCATGACATCTCAGAGACAGCTTGGCATGGGGAACCTCTGAAGACCCAGTGCATCCCAGGGTCGAGGGGTTGCTGAGAGCACACAGAATGGCATTAAATCCTGCTCTGTTGTGAGATGCTTGCCTTGTCACATGATACTGTCCAACTTTTTTTCCTGCTTCCCTAACTCTTCCTCCATTCCACGGCACCAAATACAAGTTAACACAACCCATCTGTGGCAACTGCTGCTTAACACGTAACCATTCCGCATCATCACCACCATCACCATTCCCTCCAGAAAAACAGCCAGGGTCTGGGCTGGCTGGTCAGAGCAGCCCAAAGCTACACATGTGCCAGCCAGATGAAACAGAGAGGAATCTCTTCACAGTATCTGTTGATCACTACAGGAACATCCTGCTACAGTAAGACTGTTCCACTAGGGAGAGTGTAGGAATCACCATAACTTCATACGAATTTCCATTTTGGTCAGATTGGCTCCAAAATAGTCTCACGGCAGTGGAAAAGCTGCTCACAAAATTTTATGGGCTCACTTACGGCCTTAAGCATTCTTGGTTCCCTTTCTTTAGGATTTTTAAGCGGTTTGGGAGATATCTTTTACTGACATGAAAGATTTCACCTGAGAAGCCCTGCTGCTTCACACACCTGTGCGCTTGGCAGCACTGCCTTTGATGATTTTTTCTGGCTGCTCTCTTAGTCTGGGCAGCTTCTCCTTCTTGTGTCACAGCGTGGTTTTCTCCTTGTGTTCCTCCTTCAGAAAGTCTGTGATGACACGATGCTTCCAGCCTACCTCCAAGGGCAGGCATTCCAGCACACTGAGTTCAGGGAGCATACTTTCAAGGTGATGTGCATTTCCTCTTCATTCCTTGCTTTGGGAAAGAGTACCCCACCTCATTTCACCAATGCA
Source organism: Pitta sordida (assembly GCA_013390025.1). Classification (NCBI taxonomy): domain Eukaryota; kingdom Metazoa; phylum Chordata; class Aves; order Passeriformes; family Pittidae; genus Pitta; species Pitta sordida. The sequence goes on along the minus strand of WEKX01000957.1, from coordinate 979,842 downwards.
CCACTCAATCTCTTGGACAATACTGCTCCAACAGTCCTGCTGATAATGCAGCAGAGGGATTGGAGCTTGAGAGGATTAGCACTCATCTAGCAGCAAAGGAAGGCTGAGTATGGTGGTTCTGTAACAAAGGCTTCTGGAGACTCTAATGTGACACCACCTTGAAGCCTCCCAGCTGGACCTTCCTGGCATCATCAGATGTGAAGCATCTCAAGAGCTGGCAGCAGCCAAGCTTTTCTGAACACCCTGGTTGACCACAAAGTTCCTTTGGATGACTTCTTTGCAGCAGGAAGAAAGTCTCATTTGCAGTGAAGTTCTCTCATGGAACAGATCACCCACAACACCTATGAACCTGCAGAGTACATCTGATTGACAGATCCAGCTCTTGTCTGCAACACTGAGCCACTCTGCTACCCCCTCACAGCTAGAGAAAGAGCCCACAGGGTTATAACCAAGCAGAGCCAATGCTCAGCCTTGAGTTAGCTGATGTTCAGATAAAAAGCCAAATCATATTTAATGGGAAAAACAAAATCAAGTCCTTTTTTTATCATCATTTAACTCATGATTTAATCTTATGATATGCAGGGTCTGAGTCATGATGCTGGATTTTTTTCAGGGAGGAAATACTCCTGGATGAAATAGCAATACATGACCAATAGGGAACACAGAAACCAGCATTTCCCATGTCCTGTTACATTGCTTCCACCAATCCCAAAAAGTTAACAGAAAATCAGTCCTATACAGTTGGACCCCTCAGGGTTGCTGAAGGTATTTCTAATTCCTCTTTCTGAGATTGTCCCAAGAGTGTCAGAATAATCCTTAAAATACAGAGGGCAGAGGAGAGAAATCACACCTTAATTCTAAGTTGGATGTCAAAATTTCTGCTCCCTTCCTTGTATCAGAAAGATGCATTTTGCAGCACAGCCACAAGACTCAAACTTTGAGTGCACCAGTGGCTTACAGCACTGGTCTTTCCAAAAAGGCAACGTGAACCCTGGCTCTCATCTCACTAGCGGAGAAAATATCCCCCAGCTTAATTCTGTTGATTTCAGTTCATTCACTTTGCACTGGAACCCACTCCAGCATGCCCCAAAGCCGATGGCAGGTGGATGAGCAGAGTTCTTCCATGCCAGCAACACACACCTCATCTGTGAGATCAGAAAGAGGCCTGGGGGAGGAAGGCGGGTGAGGGAGATAGATGATCTCATACTATGCCTTGTTTGGTCACATCCCAAAGCTGTCAGGCACTTGGGCATACTGCTGGCGGGGGCAGGTTTGGCATGAGGAAATGTGGATGACATTAAGTCAGCAGCGCTGGATGGGCATGGATGGCCACGGCAGTCACACCTCCCGTTCCTCCCAGTGTGGAGGTACTTAGCAATGCTTCTGCAGAAAACCTGGGAGGACTGTACCTGCCAGCTGGCTCGGTTGAGGGATGTGTCCTCGGAAGGCCCAGCAGGGCAAGTTGTCTGCTGTCTCCAGCCAGTGGGAGCCCTGACAGGAGATGGTGCAGCTGGCCAGGCTCCGCCTCTGCATCAGTCCCACGGAACATCACAAGCTCTTCCCTACCTACCAAGGAGAATTTTTCCTCTTTCTTGCAGATTTCCAACTCCTCCCACAGGCCTCTCTAAACAACACCCTCCCTTTCAGATGCTGATGTTTTTCAGCTGATTAAACTGTGGGCCAGAGCATGAGCTGGGTGTAAACCAGTATTGGTTGTCAATGCTAATTTACACCCCCTGAGAATTTCCCTTCCTTCACCATTTAGCAGAATTATATGACAAGTCTTTTATCTCTCCTTGCAGTTTAGCCTGCCATTCCCCTTTTCGGGCCCCCAGCCTCCTGCTTTGCCCTGAACTCCCTGGAGGTTTGCAGGATAAGTTGCTTATTTGCAATGTAAAGTGTCTCTCAGAGCCACAGCCCCGCGCAAACAAACCCAAGAGAGGCACATTTATCCTCACTTGTGCAGCAAATTCCAGCCCATCTTTTCCTGGCAGCAGCTCCCTAAGTATACACTGCATATAACTTGCTAAGAGAAGAAATATGTCCCTTATTGCCACTACGCAATGCAGGACTTCCCTGGGGAGATGCAAGGGATGGAGAAGGAAAGATCTCTGATCCCACAGAGATCCTCTGCTCTTGCCTTTGTCATTGAAGCTGAAGGCGATGGATCAGCACCCAGCTCAGCATCCTATAGATCCTGTCAATAGTTACGATACCATTAAAGACTTCCTGTTGCTATGGTGATATTGATGGATAGTCCCTGGCGTTAGCGGGAATCCTGGGAAAGTTAGCACACACAAAAAAAATAAAAGTGGGTCAAAAAAATCCCCCAGGAACATGTGAGTTTGCCTGCAAATTGGCAGTTACTTGACATCCTTGACGAATTCAGTAGCACTTCACACTTCGTGACTCCTCCTGCCTCTTAAAAGAACAACACCGTGTTCTCCAGAGCCCGTGCAAACACTCCTGCTCGCAGCAGGGCTCTGGTGCAGAGGTGCACTGCTGCAAGTGGATTTCATTACCAGGCGTTATTTTTGCAGCTTCACTCACCCTGGCAATTCATTTCACATACAGAGTAAAAATCTTGGCTCCAGTGAAATCACTTGGACCTGTGCCAGTGGGCACAGAGCCAGGATTTTCCCCGGCCCTCAGGATGCCTTATTGCAAGTGACAATTTCATTCAGCTGCCACCATAGCCACTGGGAACCCCCTGCCTCTCCAGAGCTGCTTCAAGCGTGGAAAAGCCTCTGTTGCACAGGGTTTTTCTCTATTTCCCTGAGGCTCTCTCAGAGCTTCCTACTCTGCAATGTGCAGTTTAGAGTAATCCTTCACCCTTCATCCCAGATGAGTGACTGCTGGCAAGGACGGGCTGTGCTCCAGCCACATCTGGGCCCTTTCACTTTGCACAGGTGTCCTTGGGATTTCGGGCACAGGAACCATCTTCCTAAAACACCAGTCCTCCCTTTGACCTTGCTTTGTCAGGGAAAAACATTCCTAATTCACGTTGTTGACACATAAATGAAGAAGTGATAAAGCCCCAGTGCGACTCTGTCTTCCTCTGCACATGCTATTTATCTAAGCTCACCAAGGGGTGCATAAACTGCAAGGTGCCTTGTTTGGGGGGAGATTTCAGTATCATTAGTAAATTTCAGAGTATGCTTTTTGTCTCAGCAAATACTCTTCTTCACTGTGTTTCATGTCTAGGAGTTGCCTTACATACATACAAGCTAAAGATCTTTTTATTGCAGAGTAGTACTGCTCCAGAGATGATGGGCACTCTTAATCCTGAATGATTTTATTGGTTTGGATCTGTTATTATGGAAGAAATATATCCACACAGGGGAAACGTATCTACAGCAGTACCACTGTACAGACAGTTTTGCCAGTAAATGCCCCCATGTAGATCAGATCCAACAGATGTGTCAGCTTTTGCATCTGTGTGTTCAGATCCTTTGCCTCCATGTGAACTCAGGAACTGGGAAAAAAAATTATCCTGCCCCTCTCTTCTTCATCTTTTGATAAAGGTAGTTCTAATGGACCAAGGAGTCTGAGAGCACTTTACATCAGGAACAGATCCCAAGAGAAAAATTCAGTTAGTTTCCCTACATTACATGTAGCTGTTCATCAATTTTATTGGGCAAGGTTCCTAGGCACATGGAGGCTGGACCAGCACTGACTGAGGCTCTCTTGCTTGTATAGCAACCCTTTGATCAGACTGTCAGCATCATTTATCTGCTTGTATTTCATATTCTTGAATACTCCAGTTCCCAGTTGACTACCAGAGGCAAAGGCTGCTCTTTCAAGTTGGATTTGCACCTCTTCCCCTCCCCTCCATTTCAATTAGCTATGGAAATTATTTGGATTTCTTTTTCCATGTCTCTTCGCCTGTCTGTCTGTATCAGATGGTTTAGGAACACTGATGGCTGGAGAAGACTCCAGTTGACGTCTGCCCAGTAGGAAATGTTGTGACTTGCAATTAGCACGTTTAACTGCTCTGCCTGACCTGCTGCTGGGCAGGGTAGAGAACACAGATCCAGCCGCAGTGTCCTGCCTTTTCCCCAGGTAGGAGTGAGGGGTGGGGAAGCTGTGAGTGCTACGAGTGGAAGAAAGGAGGTACCACCACAAACCACAAACAGGTAGGGTCAGACAAGGACGGGAAATAGTTTACTGCACTGGGTGACAGAGAAGGCGATAGGAAGGTAAAAGCTTCTTCAAATAGGATCTCTGCCTGTGGGGAACTGTTGTGCTGCGTCTGCAGTTATTATTTTTCTGGTAACAATTCTGTGACTGCAGAGACATGACAGGCAGTGAACTACTCAGAGCTGCTCAGGGCTGAGCAGAAATGGGATTTGGACTGGGCTGGTGCCCTGGGTTCCTCTACTTAGAGACATCAGGGTAAATGCCTTTAGGCACAAATCCCTAAACACATTCCAGAGGGCAACTTTCCAAGTATGATTTGCCCTAAACAACTGGTCACCAAAGGTTCCTCAGATCACTATATCAAGATTAAAACCACATCAGATGCATTCAAGATAGGAGAATTTGAGAATTTTTCTGGACTGTCTTTGACACCAGCTGGGCATTAACTCCCAGGTGACCCCACAGGGACAGGATTTGGAGAGATCAGACTGGAGGCAACAGAGATCCATTGGATTTCTCACCACACACACAAGCGTCCCCCAGACACCTCAAGTCATGCATGGTTTACTGGAGGTGTTTTTAAAGCCACCGTTAAGAGGCTTTCTTAACCATATTTATATATTTTCATATCTATATATTTTCATATCTATATATTTTCACTTATCAATATTGCCATTGGTTTTCTGACAGATCCTACACTATAGTGAAAGCTGTTGGAGGAGGAGGCAGGACATACCTCTTTGTTTAGAGCTAGCTGTAAGAAAATGCTTTTCTTTGCTCAAACGCGTGAGATACTTTGGGCAAGATCATCCTGCAGTGCAGGTTAACCACTGCACATGTAACATTGTGACGAAAAAGAAAAATAAATGCAAAGTTCTGCAGCTCTTCCTAAGCGAGTGAGGGGAAAGGACAGTAAATCAGTTGGTCTCACATATTAGCTACATCCCATGACAGTAAGTGTGATGAAGGCCCACCCTGAATCCAGAGTCACAAGACACTCCATGTCCCTTCCTATGCCTCTAACTTGCTGTAAGGCCTGAAGCTGGCAGCTCCCAACCAGCTCTAGGCTCTGCAATCCCCTCGCAGTTTGTTACATACCATTACTTCCATGCCATTTTGCAAAACATTCGCAGTGTCTCACGAAGGTGATTACATTCTTGTTAACCTTTTTTTTTTTATTGTAACTGGGAAAAAAGGCACAGATCATAGTAGCTGAAGAGAGCCATTGCATGCACGTTTATTTTACCACAGCACTGATAAAAGCATCACAGCATCAGAGTAGAGCTGCAGCCAACCAACCAGCTTTCTTTTCTAATAACTTGGCTCCTGCACAGCACCAAAAGTGTGCAGCCCTTGTGGGTGTCACACAGTACCCACACCTGCCCAAAACCCAACACTCCACAGCAAGGAGAGACAAAACCACTCTAGAGATACAACTCCATAATATCAACCAAAAGAGAGGAAATACTGTCCATGCAGACACAGAATCCCTCTTGGGAAACAAAAACACACTTTTAAGGAGTACCGCTCTATGAAGATATGGCGGGGAGGCTTCAGCCAACACGATGGTAAGAACCTCATGCAACACAGCATCTCAAAAAAGGCTTTAATCTCAACTTCATAAGTTCTGTCCATCAACAATTCTTTCATATAGCTATAACACCTCAGAAAGTTTAATTACCTCTTAAGAAATGGAAGACTAAAAGAGCTGTGTGGCCTTTCCCACCCCAGATACTGTAGGTCAGAATTATTCAAGATGACTGGGAGCCAGAAAAGCTAAACATTAGTTTTGGCAGATGAGCAGAGGCATGGATTTATGCCAAAATAATCCATCTTCCCACTTGCCTCCATAGGACTGGGTGACATTCAAAGTTAACTACTTCCCTATGCAAAGAGAAAAGCACGCGATGTAATGAGCAGGCTTTAAAAAGGACTCATCAGCTGGCAGGAGCAGTGGCCAAATGCTTTATAGCTGCTGTTTAATTTTGCAGGAAAGGCTGTAAAAAAGAGGCACCAGGCTGTGACAGGAGTGGGGACTGTAGTGACCAGAGTGGATTAGCTATAAACCAACCTCTGAGCAAGTTGTACAAACCTGTCAGGATGCTGTCGGGTTTCGTTTGTGCATAAATGCTCTAAACCTAATTAACCTTTTAATCAGAGCAGACAAAATTCTGGTTTTGTCATCAAAGGGGATACTTTATCTATAATTTCATGAAAAATTTCCACCTCTGCTCAACTTGGAGGGAGTTTGGGGGTTTTTTTTTTGGGGGGGTGTGTTTTTTTGTTGGTTTGTTGTTTTTTTTAACTTGAGGGTCTATGAGTAAATTTCGTAAACACTGCCAAAACAGAAAAGAGCAAGTAAGAGATTTCCTAACACAGCCAGTTACTGTGCAGATATCAGCTCACCTGCTGCCAGATGGGACTCAGTCCAGAGCTCTCGAGTCCAGCTCAAATACCTGTTGCCTGAGCACGGAGGATGCTCCTGCTCCCCACGTGGGGCAGCACCACAGCAGCTGTGATGCATCGTGTCAGTGTGAACCACATCACCCTCCCTCACAGAGGGGGCGTGGAAGCCCACAGACTCCCACATACCCAGGAATTTCTGTTCAGCAAAGATTCAAAAGAAGAGTAAAATAATCTCCTGCATCTATTAGCAACAGCAGACTGTCCTGTCAGCTGCTAGACTACAACGTGACTTTTCCAAATTAGTACGAGTGACTCTAACATGTACCTTTGCCCCTACAGTACCCCAAAGAACAAAGATTGCTGTCTCTGACTGGTCTACAACATCACCCAGACCAGACTGTAAATTGTGGGTTATTTTTTTACAATGGCTGAAGCCTTCAGGATTTTCTGCATCTGCTGGCAGACATCAGCACCACTAACAAAGTCACACAGCACAGCCAAGAGCAGAAATAACCCCAGTCAAGACCTGAACCTGGGACTTCAGGTGAATGAAGCTTCCTGACTACCCAACTGCAGCATCTGCCTCACTGAACTTGCCTGTGTAATCTGAACCAAAAACCCACTCGGTTCCATTTACTACTGTCCATATGCCACCTCTAAATATACTTACATATTAGTATTCATGCAACATTCAGCACAAAATACATATGGCTCCTTTCAGCAGGCAGCAACAGAAAGAAGAGTAAGTTGCAAACCAAGTCTGGAGATGAGGCTTCTGAAGATTTCTAAGCACCGTGCAACATTTGTTGCAGATAGACGGTGATGGAAGTTGTTACAACATGCTCCAGATGGGCAATGTGGGGTTTTTTTCCTTTTCTGCATGAAGCTAAAATGGATTTCTTTCACATGAAATGTCTACTAGTGGAACAGAATTTGGGTAGCAGAGAAGATCTAAGCCTTGGCTGAAGAATGTTGGTGCCTCTAATTACCCTGACCAGCCTCATCTGGAACCGCTGCCCTTGCTCCTGCCCCTCCATTGGCCTGGGAGCTTCATTTAAGGGTTTGCCCTTGCTTGGGCTAGGCTGTCTGTGTGCTGGTTTGGGAGTACTGCTTTCCTCAGTTAAACAGAAGAAAGAAACGTTCACATGGAACAAGAGACTAAAAAATCAAGTTTTCCAAGGTCCTATGCAGCAACCACAGCTGGGAGACCTTTCAGGATGCCGGAGCAAAGCAACTCAAGCCTTTCATGAGTGACCTTTGTACAAGCAAACCAAATCAGAGCCTTTGAATGTTAACTATTTTAACAGATAAAGGGTAGATATGTGTTTGCTGTCACTGCCTGAATCACAGGAATAAAACATGGCAGCCAATTAACTGCTTCTACCTTAACCATCAAGACTTCCAAGACCATTAAACTTTCATATCCCCTGAAAAAAGTCTACATGCCTGTAAGAAACTGCAGTCAGAGAGGTAAGCCAAGCCTTCATGCTGCTGTCACTTCCAGTCTTTCAGATGATGGGTTCTTAACTCCCAAAATTGTTGTATCTCTTGTGGGCACATGCTGTGTTAGACTTAATCTTGACAGATAGCAATGAATTGATTACAGAAATAAAACATAACTGGTTGCTTAGTTACCAATGATCACTACATGGTTACATTTGCTGTGTGCAAACAGAGCCCAGTGCAAGCCAATTATCCATCATTACAACTCTAAAATGTCAAATTCAGAGACCTGAAAACAACTGTGAGCCAGGTAATAAAGGGAAACTTGAGTAGAAAAATACAAATGAAAATTGGGAGCTTTCTTTCCCCTAAAGGTTCAAACAGCCACAGTTCTGTGGCTGAGGAAAGTGAACATATTAGTTTGAAAAAAAACAGGATTCTTGTTCATTAGGAAAGTTGAAAGCAAGCACGTTATGTGTATAAACACTGGGAAAACAGAAAGTAGTAAATAAAAATTACAAGCTAAGAATTGCACAAAACAGATAAGGGGAAAAAAGAGAAAGGGAGAATTAAAGAGCTTCAGGATTAATGATGGCAATAAGGAGCTGAAATATGCTAGGCCTAAAAAAAGCATAGTGTCATTCCAAAAATGAAATGGAGGCTGTGAAATGGAGGCTGTGATGATTAGTGGGAATGGCTTGGGCATGGGAAATAGCCCCATGTCTGTGTGAGGCTTGAAGAGCCAGCAGACACAACGGCCGCAGGGATCTGTGGACTTCCCTCCCCCTTCTTGAAACACAGATACATGGATATTGCTGTTTAATACACTGTGAGAAGCTATATTCTTATTTCTCACAATTAGGTGCTATTCTTTCATTCTATATCCCCAAAGATCAAATCATTAAACCCCTCACAACTGTGGCCTTCCTTTAGCAAACCCTGTTTTTCTGTGGATAAACTGCTGTGCTTGGATGCCTCACCAGCAGCCACATTCATGAGAGAGTGCACCACAGAGATGTTGGCATGTTAGATACTCATGGGCTATCTGCGCACTGAATTTATCACCATGGCTGTAAACAACTCATTCTTAGCTTTGTTCATGTCCAGCCTCTCTCCTCCTCAGCAGTTCATCTTCCCTCTCCTGAAATAGATGATAACAAAAGGCAGCTACAGAGATTTCTGCCTTCCCTGCATGTGCTGTAAAGTGCAGCTATGCTATATCTGATCACGTAGTGTAAGTTCTCTGAATACAGGGATAGTCAGAGCTGGATGCAGCCACAGTAGAAATGGGTTTGGGCTGAATGCTCTGCTTCTCTTCAGTAAAAACCGCATGTCCTGTGTACAGGAGAGATAAGGACTGACAGTGCTACAAGACCTGGGCTGCAGAAATGCCCTGCCCTGAGTAACCTGCAGTTTACAGAGGAGAAGAGAAAGGAGGAATTAGGTGCTTTTGGCCTCTTCATGCAATGCAGCACAACATAATAAAAATAAGTTCTATAGAGAACATACAGCACCTTTTTGCCTTTGACTCCATTATGAGATTGGTTCCTGTTTGGCCAGAAGGGCAGAAGCAAAAAACAGAATGGGAGATTTTGAGGTTGATAGTGAACAGAGAGAAGTGTGTTCCTGTCTATTCAAAAGAGGTACAGAAAGTGGTACAAGTGCTTCAGTGTCAGAGAGCATCTTCTGTTGTTGAGTTTGAGCAGAAGCTGAGGGAAAGATGGGTTACAACTGCTACCAGAACAGCTCAGTGCTTGCTGTGGGAGCTAGGGCACTGTGAGGAAGGTTATCAGCAGCCTGGACAGGATGGCTGCAATGTACTGAGAGCTGCTGCTTGTGTGTGCATTAACAGGTGGTCATGCATTACATGCTTTCAAAACGGGACTGCCTGCTCCTGAGAAATATTAGAGACACAGGAACAATTTCATGAGTGAGTCTGTGTAAACGATGGAAAGAGCCTCTCTGAGCTGCTGTGGCGTCCAGCCCATCTGTCTGCAGTGTTACACTCTGCTCTGGCAGTCAGCATGTACCATCTGAGTGTGTTTCTGCAGCAGCAAAGCCATCTTCCCTGTGTAAAGACAGAGCTCTGTGACCTCCTGAGAGATGGGGGGGGGGGGGTTCTGTTGCCTCTTCTACCCATTGTAAATCTACCTCAAATTAGCACTGCCTGCCACTAATCTCTTGTTTACTTATCGAGGCCCTCAGGTATGTAAACCTAGACCAAATGGAAAAGGCCCCAGGAAATAAGGGTCTTAGCTCATCGTATCCCAGCTGGCAGCACTGCTGAGATCATGGTGGAAAACTTGATTTATTAAAATTGATGAAGGAATTGGCTAGTCTTGAATAATTCATTATGTATCAGCTGCTGCTGAGGTAATAGGAGCTCAGCAAGATGCTCTTTAGCACTGCACAGTGCCTAAAATCTTTAAATAAGATGAAGTCAAAGATTGTCTAGTTAAAGATTGAAGGGCTTTCTCCATGTGAAGTGAGAGGTCCTGATTCCTGTGCTGAGGTCATCCAGCTGTGAAAATTACCCAGGTCTCTCAAACAGAAGCCATCCTGCCTACATCACTGATATTTGCCAGGGCACAAAGCATCCTGCCTCAGCCATCAACTTCTGCAGAATATAATGGCTCAATTTCTCACAATTCTTACTGAAATCGGGTTTAGTTTAGAGTATTTACCATGAGCTAGGGATGTCTGAGGGTGTTGGCTTGCTTTTCTCATCATTATGTATGAAAATAAATCAGCCAGACACGCAAAGAAGGTAGTACCGTCTGAGTATGTGGATCTTAAGGTGCAATCTCTGCTGCTGCACAGGGCTTTTGTCAGCACCAGCAGAATCAAATTACCCACAGCCTGGGCAGTGTCAGGGCTGAATTTTGGAAGCATGTCAGAAGCCCTGGAACAGAATCCTATTAACTTAATCTGGCACTACTTGATGAAACAAGGGCTCTTTTTCAACTCTGCTGAAGTCAATGGTAAAACCTTTGGTAAATGTGTAAAACCAGCAGCAAAATCAGGCACTGTAATTAGATGGCTGATACTCTTCTTCCTGTATGTCCTCCTGCAGAGGTCAGAGGAATTGCAGTTAATACAGAGGAAAAACAGATAAATGCAATGAACATGTTCTTGCCTCCCAGCACCCCAGCAGCTGGCATGGGGTCTCCTCATGCAATCACAAAACTCTCCACTATCCTCAGATAAAGACCCTCTGAAGCCCACCGCTTTCTCTTTCCAACTGGTGACGATGGGAACTGGCCCCACAGGCCTCTGCTGTTCTCAGCTCTAGCTCTGGTTTGCATTTCCTTCCTTTGTCCCCCATCAGGCACCTCCAGATCATCAAGAGAGTTGGATGAGACAGCCTTTGACTTAAACTCCTAATGAATACAGAGAGATCCTAATGACTCATTGACTTCCTCCAGCCAGATTTTATTTCCAGATGCCATTTCTGCTTCAGCCAGAGCAGACGACTTCAGTCAGGCCTCAGCATCTGAAGTATTTTGGCAGAAGTATTCTGGTGTACCACTGCATCGTGAGACATCTGACCTAGCCCCAGAAGACTGCCAGATTCCTCTCCTCTCCAAAAATACTGCTTCATCAATCACTTGTGAAAGTGTTTTAAAAATTAAAGCCAACTTCCCCTGTTTTGAAATGGAGGCAGCACTTTCTCCTCTTGCTGCCTGTTAATAGCCTCCCTGTGGGAGGTCACAGGACACTGATTTACACTCCTGAGCTTTTTGAGGACATAGGTTAAGATCATTTGGAGAAGCCACAAACTGGATTTGTGACTTTTCACCCTGAGTATGTGAATGAAGCCAATACTGTAACTCGCACAGCTGCAGAGTGGGAGATGCTGTGAACAGGCTGTAACCTGGTAACATATGAGACTGACGTCTGGTCCCTGATCTCACCAGACAAGACATTTCAATTCCTGTGCTTCAGCTCTGCTATCTGTAAGAGGAGAAAATAAAACCACCATCCAGCATCTGCAAGAACTCTCAGGCTCTGAGCACCAAGAAAAATTGAATAAGGTTTTCTAAAACTATAGTATAATTACTTGGAATTAACTAAACTCTAAGACCTGCATTACAGGGTAACAGCTGCAGGTCACTGTCTGAGCACAGGCTGGAATGGCTCCAGCTACATCGAGTGACAGGGTGCCTTCCCCTCTGCAGCAGTAAGGAAATACAGGTTTGTGGTACCACAAGACCAGACAACAACCCATACATACCTCTTTTTACACACCACCAGCGTAACTGTGTGTGTGGTTGGGGCTTTGCAGCTGCTCTTGGCCTTTCATCATTTTGTTCTCCTTTTCCCTCTTTCTCCCTTGTTTGTTTGGTTTTTTCCCCATTTTAAAAGTCATCTGTTATATTCTGGGAAGGGTATCTGACTAGTGGTGATGTACAGTTGCTCCGGGAGCTGGTTTAGGAGGCACAGTGCCCCTCTGACTTTGCAGACAGCAGCAGTTGCCATGTGGCTTCCTTTGCTTTGTTCCTTCAGGAGACCAGCTGGTATTTACAGCATTTTCTCTAAGCAGGGCACTATCCCTGAGATAAACTCAGGTGAGAGTGTAGGAATTGCAGTTGGGAGGTGAAAGTAAAGGATTTTATAATTTAAAAAAACCAACCCACAACACAAACCCCCAAATCCCAGAGAAACTGCTGTTCCCTTTCCAGAGATTCTGTGAGGCAAAGACTGTAAGAGAAGTAAAGACCTTCTTTACCAGTTTTGAGAGACTAAATGAATGCCACGTATCCCGGGGAAATGCTGTCAGGTACAAGGACACTGTGACACTGCTGGTTTAATGCATGATGTCGTCCATGGCTGAGGGTCTACGAGATTCTGCCCCAAGCTCCCTAGGATAATGAGGTTTGGGGTCTAATCCTCAGGATGTGACTTTACTGTGCTCCAATTTACCTCAGTTTTTCTGCTATTTTCTGATCTTCCATAAAACCTTTTCCCATCCTTTCACCCAATATCTTTCAGGAAGCTGGTGAGAGAAGTTCCTGACTGTTCAGGGGCCAGCATGAGCAGGATGTAGGCAGGTAGGTGCACAGAATAGGTGAAGGAAGACAGAAAGTTGCTGCCACCATGATGCTATGAACAAGTCATGCATGGCAAGGTTTGGAAATGAAACTTCTGCAAGATGGAGATAAAGTGGGCAGGGGCAAACCCACTCAGATAAATCTGAGGCTTCCTTGCAGCTCAGCAGCCACATTGACGTGCACTAGATAAAGACCAGGCTCAACTGTTTCGATGTTAATTGCCTGGCTGCTTTAATTGGATATAGGCTTCCAGGTCCTGAAGTCAGCTGTGTGACAAGACAAACTGATATTTATGTCTTCACTGCTTTATCTTGGCTTGCCCAGTGCTGCAGGGTCAGTACATGTGTTTCCACGTATTAGAATTTTCCACAGAGCTGACGGATTTTTTTGCAAGTGAAGCAAGTAACTTTTACATCTCAAGGGACTGTTCAGACTCTGATTTTAGGCGAAGCTGCTGTGGCTTAGGTTCAGTTTCTGCTCCAAGGAATGCCTCCAAGGCACTGATAACCACCATCAGAAAACAGATAATAATCACTGAGCTGCTGAGCTACTCACTGGCAGTGCAGTGACTGCACTTGGATCCCCAATGGCCTCTGACGGATGACGTGACACTTGCATCACTCATTAAATGTAGTCAGTGTCCCTATGGACTTGCTGAGGGGCGCAGCTGTCTCACGCTGTGAGGACACATGGAGCTGGAGTATTTAGTTACCACAAAGCAGTGTTTTGAGCATGGCTGAAGATGGGAAAGCTTTCTAAGACCAGTCTTGGAACACCAGGCTTCGTGTTGCAGTCCATGTCAAGGGACCGGCGTGTGGAGGGATACAGGGCTACTGAGTTCAACTTCTGTGTTTCTCCTTTGGTTCTTTCCTACACAAGATGATGCAGAACAGCAACACCATGGGGGACACAAAATACCCCTGTTCCTTCTGAGCACTGCACTGCCCTGTGAGCTGACACGATTAGGTGGAACAGCAGGTTTGTGGACAGGCACAGAAAGCCACCAGCAGCCCAGAGCAGCAGGCTGGGTGGTGCAGAGTCAGCATGTGGTTCCAGACTAGGGCTGACTGTGCACTTGCACCAATTCACTGCTACATCCAGCCTGTGTCCATAGAGCCAGGGCTGCCTCTGAGTCTGTGGAGCAAATTCCTGCTAATGATTATGCAGATTATCTTGCAGTCATCCCTGTTCCAACCAGCAAGACACTGTCTTAGCCTCCTAATCTCAGCCTCTAGTAGGGCTTTGTACTGAGAGAACTTGGGCTCAGTTTGTCATCCCCACTACAGCTTCAATGACGTAAAAACTGAGTAAAAAAGACATTAAGTATTCTGCATCAAGGAATGCTGGGTCTTCCTCCACAGAAAGTGAAGGAGGATCTTTAAGTAGGGTATAGTCCCACACAATAAGCTTTGCTGTCTTGTTCCCTTACTGGAAAGGAGAATGTGAGGATAAGTCTCCCTGCTACTCCCCCTCAGCCACCTCGTGCTCAGCAGGCACATGGGGGTGGGGGCAAGAGGCTGGCCACTGCCCTGCGACAGGCTTCCTGGACAGCTGTGTGCTTGGAGTAGCACAGCTGGGAGGCACCTCTGACTCTGCTGCTCTCCTCTCCTTGCAGGACAACTGCTCCCCATGAGGACCATCCCTGTGTGGTGGGGGTAGAAGAAGGTTTATCTACATCAAATGACCACAAACCTATTCTCGCACTCAGTACATCAAAGAGAAAGCAAGCCAGGAGACCTGGACTATTGCACATAGAGGAGCAGTACCACAGGCTAGAGTTTATCCTCATTTACATGGATGTTAACAACCTGCTTGGAAGCAAGCAAAGGTACCTGATTTTGGCTACTGCTGGATTGAGGAGGACACTGTATGAGGTACAGAGCCACCAGGAGAAGCTACAGTGAAATCCGCCACCTCTTGAAGCCAGTTACCACATCATGAGGAAGGATGAATCAATAATATGTATCGAGCTGGGAAAGTTAATCTGCATCCAGAGCATCATAACAAATTAAAAGGAAATAAAATCAGTACAATTCCACTGGCTCTCATTACTATCACAGTGGAGAGTAATTAAAATCCATGGGCCAACTTCAGCGCTGGAAGAACTCTCCTGAAGCCAAAGGTACTGTACAAGGGCATTGCTTTTTCCAGATGCTATGTGTTTCAAACAGCAGCAGGAATGGCAAACTGGGCAGAGAGGATAGGGCAGGGTAAGAGAGGAACCTATTTAGAAGCCAGGCATTCTGCTTATTGCGCTTCCTCATCTGGAGTCATGCTGCATGCCTGCCACTTGATGCGCTGAATCTTAAAAGCTCCAGGCATTTGTATCTGGGGCTCCTACTCAAGGCATCCCCAAACCAACACACAACTGCCATTCATCAGTCCTGGCCGACACCCCATCCTGTCTGTTCCCTGCTCCCCTTGTGTGAACTCCTCTCTCCCCCCTACTCCTGAGCACAGCCACCTCTGGTACAAGCTCTCCTAGTTGCTACAGAAATTCCTTTTCTTACCATAGGGCACCCTTTGCTATCCTGTTTCCTAATAAGGCTCTCAACCCATCTTTTTGTGCCTTCCTACAAACTCCTAAACCTCTGACTCACACACATCCCTGACGAGGAACCTGAAGGAGTCCTGTCTCCTTCCTGAGAGCCACAGCCCCTTGTGCTCCCATTGCAGCTCTGCTCCAGCCCTGCATTAATTATGAGCTTGGAGCTGTGCTGTAAAGCAGGAATTCAACTATAAGCAGCCTCTGCTGCCCACACCTTAGTACCTTGTCTCTCTGTGAGGCCTCACTGCCCCACAGCAGAGGCTCTGTCTTGGCTCAGTCCCACACCTGATTCCCACTGAGTGGAAGGAGAATATGTGAAGCACAGGAAGCACATCCCTCATCATCATACATAACACCATGCCCACATAATCAGCATGAGGTGGGGGCACAGCCACCACACTGGCCCCCAGAGAGGCAAGTGATGGTGACAGCCAGTGGGACTGGGGGTGCAAATGCAAAGTTTGGTTCATAGGGCTCGGGGGTTGGAAACTGCCATTAAGGGAGAGCAGCACTGGATAGAACAAATCCATTTGGGGAAGACCTGTAGCCCGTGTGTAGAAAAAGATTAGATCTCAGCATGCTTGTCCAGCTTTCACCTCTTATCTCCTGTTACCACACCCTGTGTAAGGCTTCCACCTAGGCAAGCTATGCCAATGTCAGCAGGATTATGCAGCTACTAAATACCATGTGTGGCAAACTCCAGTCAGCACACAGACATCGCTGCTGAGGACTTTTACACGTGGACATGTTTACCATAGGGTAATGATGGTAATCTACAGAGATAACTCAAAGTGGATTGCTAATGATATTCTACAAATTGAGGTACTATGG
This sequence comes from Pitta sordida, assembly GCA_013390025.1. NCBI lineage: Eukaryota > Metazoa > Chordata > Aves > Passeriformes > Pittidae > Pitta > Pitta sordida. Next base: position 963,423 of record WEKX01000957.1, on the reverse strand, counting down.
TCCTGCAGGTGGAACCATGGACTAGGAGTTGCATTTCCAGATACACCATGATCTTGTTCACCATCTGGAAAGGTGGGCATCTCACCTCAGTATCCCTTTCAAAAGTTCAATCACCTCTGCAACTGTGTTCAGATTCACCAATTAACAGCACAAAGCATTAAGAGTCTTCTGCACCCATATTCACAATCATAGAATTATCATTATCATAGAATGTGCTTCATCATTTCACCAAAAATAAGTGTTTACACCTTTCACAATAATTCAGCAAGGGAAGCAGAACCCTCTGGAAATCTGCCCCTTAAATAAGCACCTATCAATGGGCCAACCTCCATTGTTTCTCTAACTTTCATCTGAAAATAGCAGATCATCTATCCTGGTCCATAAAGCCATGGATTCTAAGAAGGGAATGTCTTTTTTTCTTTATGGTGGGTTAGGAAGATAATTTCTAATTATGTGATACTTAACATATACTATATACACACACACACACATATACCTCATCTACTATACACTATATACCTCATCTACTTTTCCTATTACAACAACATTGAGTTAATTTGTATAATATGTATTTATACATTCTACAAAGGGATTACTCTTTATGGTAGTGTTACCTTGAGGCACAACTGGAGTTTTGAGCTGAATATTACTTTATTCAAAAAGGAATGTGCTGTGACATAGCCTTTATACGAAGTGAGATACAGGTAAAATCAAAACTCTTATACAATGAGGAAATAAAGTTACTGACTCTCATCCCTCTGAACAGGCCAGAGGGAGTTGGGAGCTTCTTCTCATGGAGGTCAAAAGTCTATACACACACACACACACACACACACACACAAAAACCAGGCTATCGACTAATGCACACTGCACTGCTGTAAGCATGGAGGGGAGGCTCATGTGGCTGTGGGCTATGCTGGGTCCTGCAGCTACTTCTAGCTGGGCTATGGGTCCTGTTTTATGGATTTACTTCATGCTACCGGAGTAATGAAGAAAAGCCTAAGGAGAGCCAGAACTAAATGTGTCGCAGAGTTATTTCTCCACTGTCTGCATGTGACCAGAAATAGTGCAGCACTATGTAGACAAGCAATGACTTGTCCCCTTTGGGGACGTGGCTGTATGGCACCCAGGTAAGGACAGAACCTGGACTGAAGGGCAAAAGATTTTCAATGAAAGACAGGACTGGCTGTGGAATTAGCAGACCTGGTACTCAGAGCTGGGAATGAGATGTCAACTCTTCCTATACCTGCTAGAAGGTGTCCTGAGACTCCAGTGGCAGATCAAATAAGCAAACCACACACCTTAATCTTAAAAAGCTGATCAGCTCAGGGGCTGCTTATCAGTACAAAGGCTTCCACGGCCTACTCTTTCAAAAACACTTTTTCCTTTTCTTTCTTTATCTCTCCCGTGACATCACCTCATGTTTTTTCTCAATTATACTGAGCTTTCAGGGAAGCTAAACCACTGAATTGTGAGGTCCCCCTACTGCAGGTATGGCTTCTGCAAGCATAAAGCATCAATTTCCAAAACCATATCTAGCCCTTAAACTAGGAAGAGAAGTGCTGCACTGGGGCATAGAGACAGGTTATCTTGTTGTGGAAACCTGAGCCCTGACTGTCCACAGAGAAGCGAGCTGTTGCAACAGCTGCGGTAAAAAACGGGGCACATCAGAGCAAAACAGTTAAGTACCGCAAACCAGGACTCCTGAGGGAGTGCTCTCATCGTCTTATAATTGAGAGGTCTCAGTTCAGGCCTGAGGGTTTTTTCAGGTTAGACTACCACAGCACCGATTAGTAGTGAAACTATATTGATCCTTTATGAGAAGCAGTTACCTTCCTGGCTCTTACAAGGCACTTTTTTTTAAAAGGGTCCTTCAAGAGGGACCTGCTATAGAAAGGAGTTGCTTCTATCTACTCCTGGAAGCAGGCTGGAAGGATCAGCCACACCACCATGAACGAAAGGAGTATTCCAGCACAGAGCAGATATCCTCAGGCATCAATGCGCTGTTAGTCCACAGGGCTCAGTGTCAATCCACGCATCAGCCACGGCTGGTGCCAATTCTGCTCCAGCCAAACTCTAAAACACTGCTTTGCCTCTAAACCTCTCTGCAGAGTTTATTGAGCAAGATGCCCAAGATGTAAAGATCTTTAAGATAAGCAAAGGCCTTGACTAGAGAGAATGGCTGGGCACGTTGTCCTTGTGATAACCTATGAATCCAGCAGATAAATCCGTCACAACAGCTCCAACAGGCTGTGACACTAGAAACTAATGTGTATCACTTCTGTGCTATGTCTGAATGGATCTGTCTCTGTTTAGTGTCTGAGGGACTTTAATTCCTTTTTTCCTGTGGGAAGAACCTAGCATAAAAAGTTCAGCTGTGTGTACTCCAATTCTTGTGAATCACCCGCTCATGGTCAAAGCCACTGCCTGTCATCTTTCAGTTGCTAACTGGCTTCCTAAACATGCCTCCAGAAATGTTCAGATTGCTGTGTGGTAAACAAATTACTTCTGACAGGATACTGCCAGCACTGCTCCCAGACGCTGGGGAAGCCACAAGATGGGCTGCACAGTGTCTGACTGGAGCAGCTCTAGCACTGCATCCACAGCTAGTGCAGTATCAGGCTGCTTCTGCAAGCACTGACAAAGAAACAAGCCTGCAAACTCCCACCACCATCTGCTGAAGCTTCATATCCCTAAGGAAAAATGGATTTTTGCTTACATGTATCTTTAAGCATTTCAGCAGCAGAGAAGGCAAGGGCATGGACACTCTCTCTAGCTAAAACCACAAAGCCATGTTTTTTCGTTATAAGAAAAAAATCACTCCTGTTACTTGACTTCCCATCTAGGGCAGGAGACGGAGAAGGATTTCAAGAGCTTTAGAACATTTAGTTACTTCCTGGAGAGAAATACTTAGGACAGGTACCATTTCTAGAATGTGAGGAGACTGTCTCAAACATAGGTTCCAAAAGGTCTGCTGAGGGCCCCAAGTTGTTCCAGGCCCCGATGTTACATGGCAAAATGAGGATCAGAAGACAGTGGAGATTCTTTTTTTTTATTTTCCCCTTGTGCTTCACCTTGAAGCAGCTGTTAGCAAAGCCTCTGCCCCTCAGTGTATTTAACACAGCCTTGGCAAAGGGACTGCAGTCTGTCAGCTCATGAATATGGGAATTGCCTAATTCTCCAGCTATTCTTATTACCTCAGCCTGAGGGTCCCAGCTTTCCATAACTAACTCCTGAAATCACAGACTTTCCACTGTCCTTGCTGTCCTTGAGCAGCAAATTGCTCCTCCTCATATGCCTGATGCTGGTGCCTGCTGTGGTGCCACTGGTTTCCCCAGGGCGCTCCCCTAGCAGGGACTGCCCTGTGGACAAGGCTACTGACCCCAGCACTCCTGTGCAGTTCCCAGAGCTACTCACCCTTTGTTGCTGTAATTTACAGTAGAATGTTCTGGAAAATAACAAATGCTCCACGGCCCTGTGCAGTGGCTGGGTCTGGCTGAACAGCTCTGAAGCCTGGGCAGTGGGCGGGCAGGCTGGCAGCAGCAATGCAATCCATCTCCAGCAGCAGAGATCTCTCACCCTGTTCCTACAAGCTGCAGAGCTCCCTGCCTCCCTCTACATCCCATCTTGACTGTGACTTCTGCAAAGTCTCGGGATTTGCAGTGCCTCCCACCTGTCACTTCATTTTTCCCTCACTGTCACATATGTTCTCAGCCTACCTTCCTTCTCTGTGCCCGTGCACTGGTTTTCTACCTTTTTTATTGTTTTTCCTAACATCGCTGATCCTGCCAGACATGTCCATTCTCCCAAGACTCAGAGCTAAAGCTGTTCCTGGGCTGGAAGGCTGGTATGGCTGCCAGGAACCAGCTGTTAGGGCCACTGTGAACTGCTAAGCAGATGGAGGCCGAGGCTGGACTAATTATGAATCTCGGGCTGCAAAACTTGTGGCGATCCTGGCCAGAGATGCCTAGTTTATTCCCAGAGACAAATGGGCATATCCTTGGAATGTCAGCAGGTGACACAAGAGCAGGAAAACCATCAAACTCTGGACAGTTCCAATCCTGGCTATGAAGTGCTGCATGTGATTCTTTCTCATCTCACAAACACCCACGACTGCTGCCGCCAAGCTGCTCTGGACGAGGAGAACGTGTTCATGCACTGCAGTGGCAGCTGAGATCTCCGTGCTGGTCTCAAGGGCTGGATTCCTGCAGGGCACAGGCAGGTTAGAGCCCTTCTCGCAGGTCAAGAACCAGCTACAGCAATACAGCCTGTACTGCATCAGGATCATGGCAAGGTGGAAAAAACCTGTTAAATTCTTCCTGTTTCTTTTGTGATACAGGGCTTTTTTCACTAGAGCTTGCTAAAGGCTAACTGCATCAATGGCAAATAAAAACTGGATTATGTCTTCTAGTATAGTTCATTCTTACTTCATAGTTCCAAACTGGCCTGTTCAGAACTCACACAAGGAATCACCTTGGAAGTCTGTGGTTTCGTAATCAGAACCTCCCTTTCAATTAGTCATGTTATATGGCTGTAAACACAATAATTCCATCAATACTATGGAACAGTCATGTTGCATTTGTATTAACATAAATGAGTGCTGATGTGCCATACCGATGATCTAATATGACAGTAATTGGCTCATGCCCAGCCATGGAAACCCTGGAGCTACACTTTGCTCTCTCTCCTCTAAAAGAACTGTCCTCTGAAACACTGGAAAGGAAACAAAATGCGATACCACATCTTGTCTGCCAGCAATGAACAATGCCTCTTGCACCTGCAGCACCAAGGTTTTAGGCTGGGGGTGTTTTAGGTTGGTAAATGTTTGGCTGAGGGGGTGTAAACAGAAGTGGAACTTGATCTCCTTGAAACTTAAATATTTAGAAACCAGGATTTCCAGAATGCCTTGCTAGACTAAAACAGATTCAGCAAGCATCCAGTGGATATTAAACTCAGAAAAGCCATTAAAACATTCGTATTGCTTCTTTCCTCTATGACTACTGGGGGCTGTACATCATCATCTAGCCTGCAGTAGGTTTTTCTTACACAGATGAAGCTTAAGAAGCTTAAAACTTTATAAATGCTTTGGGGCTCCTGTTGTTGTCTCGTTCAGTGCTCTACAAACAGGGCAAGCCTTAAAGCTGAGACTGCAGCTGGGGCTCTCTGGTTAAAGGAGATCAACATAAGCAATGCCTACGGATGTGAACCAGACCTCAGACATAGCCCACCTCCTGTCTAGGCCATGAAAGTAGGAGGACGGACTCAAACACTGGCTCAGATCAGGAGACTTCACAGTTACAGTCACAATAGGAACCACTTATTTTGCTTTTGGACTCTTCAAAGAGTCTCAGTGAGGAGAGACCATTTCTCTTTTTGAGGGAGGCTATCAAAGAAATCACAGCAGATAGCCAGGCTTTCTGTATTTAGCTCATCATCTCCGTGCACACTTTGCTGTCTGGCTGCACAGTACCTTCTACTGCACTCTTGTCCATGATGAGCCCTGGGGTTCTACCTCAGTGCAAACCAAAGAAGGGAGATTTGTTTTATTCAGAAACCATTCTTCTCAGCAGTATGGCACTAAAGGCACGTAATTTTTGGCAATATGTGAGACCAGTGTCTCAAACTCCCAGGGCATACATGGCCTGACAGTGCCCAAATAAGCTTCTAGAGCAGCCAGTGAAATTAGGAGAGAATTTTGTTAAAGGAGGTGGAGAAGAACACCTTAAACAGAGGATCTACAAGATAATGGCTTAGGCTCTGGATTCTACTTAAATCTTTCTATATCTCTGATCTGCTCCTTCATCTGTAAAACGGGATCAATAAAACCTCCCCAACTTGCACCAGTGCTCCCAGTCACAATTGATATCTGTGAAGCACATTGAGAGCGAAAGAAACCATTATCAAGCCCTCAGGCTTTACTACAATACATACCAACAAACAACACAGAGTTGTTTAAAATGCTTTTCAGTGCCACAATGACTGGGAAATGAGGGAAGGCAAAAACGTAAATGCACCCAGCGCTGCTTTGCTGCAGTGTAAATGAAAATGGTAGGAGCAGGTTTCATAGATTTCCCTCCGGGGAATTCTGTTTTCAATAATGCAGCGAAACTTCTACCTCTGTGGATTCAAAGAGGTGCCCTTGCTAGCACCTCAGGTACCAAAACCTATTATGAATTCGGGAAAATGCACCTTGGAGTTGAAGACATTACAAATCACATGGAAACAAAATTAGGAAATGCCTCACTCGGACCCCGCAGGTTTAACGACCCTGGTGCTGCTCAGCCACCCTTTACAACGACTGAACTCGGGCCAACACCGGCCCAGCACACGGCATCCCACCCTGCACGGCACGAAACGCCCCGGGCACCTCAAAGGCTCCGTCCTGCCGACTGCAAAGCTCTCTCTGTCCCTGCGGCTGCAGTTTTAGGAGGCGGGAGGAGCGGCCGGGCTCGCCCGGACCCAGCGCCGTGCGGGGCCCCAGCGAGGAGCGGGTGTCAGCCGGGGCAGGCGTGGGAGGGCCCGGGAAGAGCGGGTGNGGGGGTGCCGCAGGGACAGGGCTGCCGGTCCCCGCCGTACCGGGAGGCGGTGCCCAAGGAGGCGGCCCCGCAGCTTTAGGGCTTTAGGGCTCTCGGCTCTGGGCGCCCGCCCTTCTCCCCAGCCCTGCGCCCCTCCTTCCCCAGCCGTGCCGGGCAGTTGCGAGCTGGGCTTGGGTGAGCCCTCGGGTTCCTCTTACGGTGCTTGGGATCCCTCATTTTCCATATCCAGTAGCTTCTCTGCAGACTGGCCACCTCTGGATCCCCTATCTGCGGTCACAGGTCGCACGTTCTTTTGTCCTACAGCAGGCACGGCTCTGGTGACTTTCCTCACTCTCTTCCCGCATCAGCCTCCACAGGCTCTTACACGTGACGGGCACTGGAGCTGCTCTGAGAATAAAGCCAAGGCAGCGCTAATGCCTCGGTTTATCCCTGTTCCTGAGCACAGGAATGAGTTGTATCCGGCACTTGCAACTATCTTAATTGACCGTTCATTGTAGGGGTAACGGTGACAGCTTGAACGCCTCCGCCCTTTCAGGCAGTAAGGATTTGGCAAATTAATGATTGCTCTAATTGTTTCTAGGATTAAGTGCTGCAGTTCACTAGCTCTATCATGCAAGGCAAGATTGAGCTGGGTCTTGCTACCCGACTTGCACATGTGTGTGTGTGTTCATTGCGTTCTGAACAGGCAGGTTCTAGATTGGTGAGACATGTTAAAAGCAGATTCCCTGATCAGAATAGCTTGTGTTCATAGGTTTTCTTAAGTGATCTAGCATAAGTGAAGATATTGCTTCTGTCTGAGGACGTAATTAGAGAAGAACTAAATCCTGCACAGAAAAGTTAAATGTGAGAAATAAATAGCACTGGAGCCCCGAGCTATTTCTGTGTGTTCAACATCTGATTATACAAATATTTTTTCTTTCCAGGGCCTGTCAAACTCCCATTTTACCTTAGTAGAAAGAGATTTTACTGGCACTGGACTCACAGGGTCCTTCACTGAAGGCTCTTCAATTACAAGTGCAGCATACGAAACCTCCTCACTAAGCCTCATCCGAGAAGAAATAGACAGAAACAGAATGTGATCAAGGTCACAGAGGAGTTCTCCAGAACAACTGGGAAAAATTGCTAAGCTGTGGTGTGCTGACCTTGGTCCTCACCGGCCAGACTTTGTCATTCTGTCCCAAGGCACCTGGAATAAACCCAGCCTTACCTCCAGGGAGGGCAGGGGAGAGGGGATGGGAGGCACCTGTCCTTCAGTTCCCCTTGGCCAATCTGGGCCCATTGATAGAGGGGTATCCCTCATGTAGCAAGCAATCTCTTTATTAAAGGGTTATGCACTGTACACCAGGATGTCTGCAGGATGACTATTGTGCTGTAAAGGAGGATGATAAGGAGAACTTGGAGGCCTACTGCGCTGGTCATTGCAGCTCTCCCCGGAAAGAGCTGCCTTCTTTTCTGATGGAGAATAATTTATAAATAGCCCCGATTCCGCTACTTGTAGAAAGCTTTTGTTTCCCCTTGTACTCAATATATGTGATACTCTGCAATGGAGAGCAGACGTTTTTACCAGATTCTGCTCCCATGGAAATCAGCAGTAGAAGACTCGGAGAGGTGAAATAGCATCGGGGTTATCTCCTGTGCTCAGCTCAGAGCTCCTGTTACAGCCAGTCTGAAAGGCCAGAAGACGCCCTTGGACTCAGTAGCACGGTCTTGAGCGCATGCCTGTGTCTCTGCTGGAGATGAGCACCCTGTTGTTTGCAGAGTCCAGTTACAGCTAAAGCTGAAAAAAAAGTATCTGTCTGCATAAACAGGAATTTTCCTCAATTGCAGGAGCCAGCAGAGGACACTGCTTTGTCTCTGTCTCTGGAAGGGCTGAGTAATTTTCTATTTGTTTTGTTTCTTTTGCTGCCTTCTTCCAGTTCCATGACTTTGGTGGCACCTTTGGCAGAAGAACAGTCATTGTCCCTTCCATTTTATCCATATGAACCAGAGGATTTTGTTTTCTAGATCTTTTTTCTGTTACCGAAGCTGTAGCAATAATGCTCCTGTATAGCTTTACTTAAGGGAGGGAAGAAACAAAACCACATGACAAATTGGTCCAATTTATCACAGCAACAGAAACCTGCAATTCAGCTAAATCACCCCCACAGGCCAGCTTAGCCGGCATCAATATTTAATGACCTGAGCGCCACGGCCTTCGCAGCTCCACCTCTGCCCCTCCCCTTGTCACAGGTGTGTCACTCCACCGGTGTGAAGGGCACCCCCACAGTTCCTCTGGGTGACCAGGGTCTGTCTTAGCCCTGCCAGGGCAGGCGTGCTTGCTACCTGAAGGGGCACAGCCCAGACCTGCTGGGCACAACCAAACTCTGCCCCGTTTTCCTACCTGGCTTGACCACCCGTGCTGCACATTTATGCCCAGCAGCACCAAGCTTTCTGCGCACGCCTACTGCAGAAGGGACGTGGGAGCAGGACTGGACCCATCTCTGCTCATACCCTCTCCTACAGTCTTCTGGGGGGGGAGGTGATTGTATAACCCAGCCAGGACTGTTCACCTTGAGAGCAAGGTGGAAGTGCCTTCTGTGGCTTCTGTTCAGCTGTCTATATTTGTTCCCATTATTCAGGCAGGAGTATTTTATTCCAGATGGATCAGTGAAATAAAATGCCAGCAACATATCCTGCATGTGGTGCAGAAGAACCTGAAAAGAGGGTAAGTCAAGCTATCCCAAATCATTCCCATCATGAGCAAAGAGGGCAGCAATGGAGTTTGGAGTTCTCTCTTGCTAGGCCCAGGCTTCAAACTGATCACAGCAACTTCCATCCCAGAGCACTTCCCAACTCTGTTCTGGCATGCTCTAGTGGCTCCTTTCTAGCTTGCTCAGCCTGGGACAGTAACAGGAACAACTGACAGGTTATACAGTTATATGTGGCAATAGGTACCTTCCTTCATGTATCTCTTGCCTCAGTTTCCCTAGTCTGTAAAATGGAGGTGACTGCAACCTCTTGGAGAAGCAAAACAAGGCATTTTTGCCAGGGCAGTGGTGAGGCAGAGGAATTTGTGCTGCTGGACCAGCAACTTTACTTCCTCCAGCAAGACAGGACCTTCCATTGGGCTCTCTGTTCACTTGAAACCCCCCATTATCCAGCAAATCGTCTATTTCAAAGGGGGAGTTCATTATCCACTCCAATAGCAGGGAGTGGCAGAGGCCATTACAATAAATGGCTTTTTGTTAAGATGGCTCTTTAATTCCCTTGGTATTTAACACTGACCATAGGGCATCAGCTCTTTAGGTGAGATACACTGCCAAAGCCCCTTTGCAACCATCTCCCTACCCTAAGGAGCTGTTAGAATAAACATAACAGCAGAGGTTGTTCTCGCAAAATAGTTTGGATCACTGGCTGCACAGCAGAGGGGACCATGATGTGCACAGAGGACTCGGGTAGTTAGTAGGAAACAGCTGGTTGGCAAGGGTTCCTCCAGAAATGCTGGGCCTTTTCCAGTGCAGAGCTTGGCAGTTGCTGGGGGATAGCTGCCATTCCAGGGGGTGCTTGGTGACTGCCCCCAGACCTTGTGGATGTGGGGCACCTGCCCTGTTACAGGCCAGGTAAACTAAATAAACTGTTTAAACTAAGAGCAGAGCTGTGCAGAACAATATGTAACTCAACAGACATATACAGGTGCCCTAGCAAACACTTAATGGATTGTTCCACCAGTTAACTCTCCGAGAAAGGAATCGGGAGCCAAGTCAGTGTATTCCAAATCACAGCTCTTTCAAAAAGCTAACACAGAGCACAGCTCTGCCGCCTGGCAGCTGTCCAGTTATTAATTTCAATGTATCAGCTGCATCTGAATGGGCTTGGGCTTCCGCCCACTATTTCTATTTATTTGTTTTCCATTTGTCTCAACTAAAATTAAAACTCAAAGCCTTCTATAGAGAATGGAAAACAAACACATTGAACCAATATTGCTGCCCACATACAAACAGCAGAAATCACTGCACTTTTCTTCTCTGCAGTGAGGCAAGATCTAATTTTTAAGGCTCTTTGGTCCTTTCATCTGAAAAATAGCACAGAGATCAACGCAGCCTCAATGTCTTGCTCTGGGGCCGTCAGCAGTCCGGATCCTCCAGCCCATAACTGTAGGTGTTTGCTGTCTTCCAGGGCCCAGTGACTGCAGAGGCCCTGGGCTGGAGACCTTTCTGGACTGTGCAAATTCTGCATGGTTTGAGGAGACAGAGCTGTCAGTCCAGATGGTCACACTGAGGGTACAGTTCCACATAAGAGTTTGGATAGTGCCCACACTGCAGTGCGCTGGCCATGGGAAGGAGAGCATGCTTTAAAAGGAAAAGGGCAGCACAAAGGAGTGCTGGTGACCTGCAGGCTTCTAGGGATCCTGATCCGCTGGGGACAATCTGACAGACAAGGGGAAGGGCATCTTCGGTCACATGCTCACCCAGCTGGTAGAGAGGGGTTTAAAACAGCTTCAGACTACAGTTGTTGAGGGAGAAGAACCTCCATCCATTCCAGTTTGATGCCAGCACCAGCAAGAAATGCTCCGAGCCTGTAGAAGAATCACAAATCAGCAAAAGAGCACCTGAGGAGCAGCAGAAAGGAATTTCAGCCACTCCAGCCTCATCAGGGACCCAACCTAAACGGCCAGAGCATGGGGGACAAACAAGAGGAGTTAAGAGACATGCACACACTGCAGGGCTGTGGTCACAGAGAAGGGAGGGAGGGCTGCTCTGACTGGACTGTTGGAATGGAAGGATACAGGGTCTTTAGGAAGGACAGGTAAGGGAGACAAGGCAGGGAGGCTGCCCTCCATGGTGATGAACAGGGGAGTGCACGGAGCTCCTCCTGGGGATGGATGAGGAGTTCTGGGTCAGGATTAAAGGGAGGGCAGGACTGGTAACATTGTGGGGGTCTGCTACAGGCTGCCCCACCAGGAAAACCAAGCTGATTAAACCCTCTACAGACAGATAGGAACAGCCTCATGTTCGCCTCATGTTCACATGCCCTGGTCATCATAGAGGACCTAAACCACCCTAATACCTGTTATGGGGACAACACAGCCAGGGACAGGCAACCCAGAAGAAACAGAGACACCAAGGAGAGGTGCAGTGCAGTTCTCATCAACGAGGATGGCTGGTGGGGAATGTGAAGCTCAAGGGCAGCCTTGGCTTGAGCATGAAATGGTGGAGTTCAAGATCATAAGGGTGGCAAGGAGGTGCACAGCAAGCTCATGACCCTGGACTTCAGGAGAGCAGACTGACCTCTTCAGTGACCATGGAATAAAGCCATGGAGGGAAGACAGGCTCAAGAAAGCTGGTTGATATTCAACGATCACCTCCTCCAAGCTCAAAATCAATGCATTTCAACAAAAAGGAAGTCAGACAAAAACACTAGGAGGTCTTTATGGATGAACAAGCAGCTCCTGGACAAACTCAAACAAGAGGGAACTTACAGAGGGTGGAAGCAAGGAGAGGTAACTTGGGAGGAATACAGAGTAAGGACCCTGCCTAATGCTTGCTTGCTCTCATATTGGTGTCTTGTTTTGTTCTGAACCCATCTTTATTTCAAAGCACATCACCTGACGCAAAGGTTTTGCTAGAAAAGCCCAAGATTTTACAGTGCTCTGATTTTTTTTTATGCAGCCCAGTGTGAATAAGAACGGACATGACAAAGACTATGAACTTACTTTTAAAGTGGTACAAAATATCCTCATTTACAGCTACAGTATTTACATAAATCCTATTTGCAATAGCACAATCAATAGGAGCCAACTGTTGACATCCAGGAAGGGATTCTTACTAAGATAAGTACACTAAAATAAAGCTTTGGTATTTTTCAGTCTTTTTCAAATGTTTTTCTACCTTAAAGCACACACACAAGCGAGCACATGGTGCAAGGTATGAGTCTGGTTGAATGTGGGATTCTTCTGCTTGCTACCTAAATGGATTTTCTTCCACCAATAAAGAGAGTTTCCAGTTCTGTGTTTAGGGCATCATCAGGAATTTCATCATCCTCCATAAACTCATCTCCAAGCTTTTTCCACCACGGCCAGCGAGTGCGTTTCAGCATAGTGTTGTGGGATTGTCTTGCCTTGGTAGCTACAGGGATGGATCGACTCATAAAGACACAAAGATCTTTTTCTGTGATCTCTGCTAACCCTGGAGCATCTGTAAGAAAAAGGAGAATAGTTTTCTGTATTTTGTTTGTGGCTTTATGAGTATTTCAATCAAAAACTGCAGGAGCACTATCCTCCCACTTCCCACTGTCCTAGGTCACTCCTGTTCCAGTTTTATGACTGCATGATAAACTGGATTGGAGAGGAAATCCAAATAAAGGCCAATCTGAAAAAATAAATACACAATGGAGTAAGAAAGAAGAAGGGGGAAAGCAGGACTACTTATTTCAGGTACAGCGGTGGCATCCACCAAAATGACTTCTTGGGTAAGTAAGACCCAAAGGATCTCCTGGTCTCTGCTCCTGGCACAGGGTGACACCAGCAGGGTGTTTCCACTGCTCTGGCACAGCAAGGCTGTGAATTCCCTGCCCGGGGGACCCAGCACAGTGTAAGAGTGTGCTGCTGATTTGCCTGCTCAGGGAGCAATGAGCTGCAGTGACACTGCACATGACAGACTAAATAATGCAATTCAGTAACTTGCTGAATTCTGCCCGGCTTGGGTGCTCTCTGGTGGCTGCAGTTTGCTACTCTTGCTCTTTCACTCTGGGCCACTCATCTGGAATTAAGAAAGCACAACAGTGAATTCCATTTCACATAAAGCCAGGCCAGAGAAAAAGAAAACATGACTTGGAATTCAGAGATTTTCCTTGGGATTCAAAGATTTTCCTTTTTTTCTGGAAGGGGAGAGAGTGCTTCAACCAGCAGCTTACTTACAACACAAGAAAACAAAATAAAGCAAAACAAATGAAGAGGAATAAGTTGTCAGAGTTCCCCTTTTTATAAATTTTAATGCTTTTAACAGGACCACTGCCTTTCTTGTGAATATATCACATAGAGACTTTTAGCAGAAGAATAAGATGCTCCTTGAAAAGCGGGTATGTAAACTCAACCTATAGCAAAACACTTGGACAATCTCTAAAAGCCTGAATCTCAGGACAAGACATATGGCAAAGGAAAGAAGATTATTTACCACAGCTCACTCCGATTTTCTCTTTAAATTGGTTTAATAGTAATCAAAACTATGCTCACATACTCATTAGCAGCTCCACATCGGTGTTGACCTGAGCCAGCAATGTCTCTCTCCGCTGTGCTGCTCTGTGATCCATCCTGCTCCTCAACAGGAACTGCGCCAGCTTTTCCTGAGCCTGCATATGTAATTCTTTACTCATTTCTTCTGACATTTGGGAAGCCTGGAGGAACATAACAGTTTGTTACCATTAGGAGTTGGCTATTTTAAATCTTGTGGGAGAAGAAAAATGCCTAAACAAGGAATGAAAATGGTGTTCTTAATTGTTAACGTAATAATTTTGCTTCTTCTGCAACTATCTCCAAAGTCATCCATCATGAAGTATATAAATTTTCCAATTTGCTTTGACACTTTTTATTAGTTTAATGCTTAAAATTTCCAATATCCTAGTGCCTTGCTGTCAAACAGGCAGGGTTAATACACACATACCTCACATATCTTGATCAGAATTTATGAAGCTGAATGTATTTCACTCCTATAGTATTGTATGTTGCACCATTAATGCAAATTATGAAGTGACTAAGAAACAGACCGGATGCAATTTGATGTAGTCATCCACCTTCTGCTGCAAAGCCAGTCTCTGCTCATCAGTCAGTCCCTTGGGTTCTCTCCAAGGAGAGAGAGGTCTCCTCCTTCTTCGTTTTTCCAAGAATTTGCAAGCCTTTGTAAAGAACATATGAGAGTATGACCATCACAGACAGCAAGTTTGCCTTCTCGCTTTGTTTGTAATCAACCAATGGGGAAAAAAAACGTTTCAGTCCTGCACCTGCAAAAGCCTAAATGCAGCCATGAGGCTGAAAAGGTGACATACAAGGTCAGCGTGAAGACTAAATAGTAAGTAACAACTGGCATGATAAATTACTGACTCATCTGTAGCGAGGTGACATTCCAACCTTAGGTTTCCAAATAGCAGCTCTTACATTTTTGTTACTAGTCTGTATTAGGGATTGTAACCTATGCAAGGTTTAGCCCTTTTAAGCAACTTGTGGCTCTGGACTATCATCCTCTGAGTAATTTTTTAAATAAACAATGGCTACATTACCAGAAAGAGAGTAAACTGAGATTTTTGAGGCATCACAACAATCCACTCTAACATTAGCTAGCTAATGTTAGAACAAGTACATATACTTACTGCTCTCTGGATGACGACAGCTGCTTTATATTCCTTAAGAGATTGTTTCTGTTGATGAAAAATTATTCTTGCTCTGTACCCTCGCCAGAATCTCTGGATAGTTAATGCTGATTTCTCCTCCATTTCCTCCATGTATTTATTTACTTGACCTACAAATGTAACAAAAGTCCAGTTATAAGACTGTGGGTTAGGATTTCTTAACAATTTACATCGTTAATCCTCAACCTAGACAGTACCAAAGAAGCTTGGGTGCTCTCGGTTAAAACCCCCTCTTCCCCAAGGTCCCCCAGTTGTGGGCAGTGTCTCACAGACTTGCAGCTGCAATGGAGCTCTGTTACACAAGGAAACCATCTCTCCCTTTCTCTTGCACCATTTTGAAGGCAGCAGATCTTGACCAGTAGTTACTGAGCCCTGGGGGAATTAGCATGTTCCCTTTCAGATAACTGGGTCAGGAGAAGAGACAGTAAGACTACAGTGCAAACAGACACACAAGATTAGGAAATATATTTGGGCAAACCGTTTCTAAGGAGTCCCAGACAGTTTAATCTTGTGCTATAGTTTAATATAAATCATACTGGCATGGACTCTATCCAGCAAGGCGAGCTGTCGTTCGTGGAAGAGTCTCATGGCCCTCTGTCTCTGAAGTTGCATTTGCAGTTTTAGAGCCTCGTCTTCCTTCTGTTTTGTTAAATGTTGCAGCTCCTGTTCCCGTTTAGCCCTGCAATACAGAGCACAGTATAAGGGGTGCCAGAAAGGAGAAAAAATGTCCACAGACTAGAACTAATGTCCAGCAATTTTGGTATTGCTGCATGTCACATACTTTTAGACTCACACTACTAAGGAACATTTCCGTGTTTCCTGTCACTAGTGAAAACTGAGTTGTAATTTTTGCACCAACCATAACTAGGTGGGAAAAGATGGAATGGAAGCTGTTGTGTAAAAGAGATGCTCTGGATTTAGACCTGACCCTGAGTGAAAAGCCTCCAGCACAACCTGACCGACCATAATCCTCTGCAACTGTAGTGCAGCCTTGAACTGTGTCCGCACACCTACAGAGACAGATCATGATACATATACATGTGATTATATCAGAAGGGTTTCAAGGAAACTAGAGGTTTTCAGCCCACACATTTCTGCAAACTACAGCAGCAAATATCTGCATTTTTAATCTGGGGAATTAATATTTTAATCCTATTATATTTCTAAAATGAATAAAGTAAGAGGATCAAACAGGACTTTTGATGGCCTTTTCTTGATAAAATGATTAATATTTTCCCTGTAGATTCTTATCAGCTTCACTAAGTTGAAGACTACAAGAATGTTTCATGAAGTTCTCAGACGCACATTTGTGAAACTACCAATAGTGTCTGTCAGGTATTTAAATGTTTCTTTGATACATGAAGTCTGCAAAACACATGGTCTTCTTCATTCTCTGTTCCTCCAAGGAATAAGACACATTTGTTTGCACAAGACCACACTGTGACAGGGAAATGCCTCTGAACAGAAGTAAAACATACAGAGTAAGATCCAAGCTTAATATACATAGTTTCACTTTTGATGCGTGATTAATACAAATTATTGACATTTTAAGAGTCTTAGAATTAGCTATGTAACAGTGAACAGTGACAGGCTTTAATATCCACTTAGGAGACATTTCTGAAACCACAGTTTCATAAGTTTATAACTTGCAGAGTTTAAGATCTTCCACTGCAGCTGCAGCTGAGCCAAGTTTGGAGTTTCAACCTCAGCAGTATTTAACCATACTTGTTCTAAAATAAATCTGTGAATATAATCAGCCTCTGACTGTTAAAAAATAAAAATTCGTCTTGAAAGCTCTTCCAAAATCATGTTTACAATACCCGAAACACTATTTTTCAGAGTAATGCCAACAGCAGTTTTGACCCAGACAGAAGAAAACCAACACTGGAGCTGTACAGTTACTGTGGTTTGCTCAGAACACTGGCGCTGACTGAGCCTTGAACACACAACTCTGAGGATATTAATAAGTTTCCATTCCTCTCATTATTAAACAAACCCTTTCAAAAGTCCATTTAAAGGACTCAAGAACTGCTCAAGAGGCACACACTAATGCCTGCAATATTGAAAACATGACACAAGGCAGTCAGGCAGTTTGTTGCCCGGCCACACTTTCCCTTCTGCTTTAGCATGTTATGTCTTGGCCCAACATCCAAATCTTCTGGGCTATGAGTTTGGCTTGCAGGCTTGCTTGATGAGGGCAGGAACACCAGCTTGAAGTGTATGGTGGAGTACATATGAGTGACAAGGGTGTCACTCGTGGTGGTTTAGTATGCAAGCTGCAGTGACTCCCGCCCCTCAACAGACACAGTACTTGCCCCTGCAAGTCTTCCAGAATTTAAAGAGTACACTTCAGATAGTCCAGTATCTTCCTAATGCCAGTCTAGACAACAAATCATAACTGTTTTCTTTCTACCACCTTGGTCACAATGCAATACGATTTGACATTGAACTCTAAGATCTAGTTTTGACACGGTAATGCTCAACATGTGTGAAAAAAGTTTGAAAAAAACCTTCTCTGGAGTCTGAACTTCACTTAGATCCCTTAACCTATGTTGAATTCACACTAAATTTCTCAAGAGTTAGCCCAACATGTGCTAACATAACTGCTGAAATCGTACTTCAAGTGAGACAAGCATTATTTACATAGTTTCACTCTTCTGTGCTGCTCCAAGGCAGAGGATACTATTTCTATGTCACTGAAGCGACTACACTTCTGGGACTCAATGATTTCAAAAATTCATGAAGAATGAGGTCTTGCAATCACTATATCAAGCAAGCACTCTGGCATGTGGGAACTCCAGGACAGCACAGTTAATTAAGAGTGAGATTTTGTGTCAAGTTAACCGTGAACCAGTTAACTATTCTGCCACTAGTACCCCACCATTTTCTAGTACTATTTAGTGTAATCCCATGCGGTACTTTCAGTTTTCCATCTGCCACCAATTTTTACACAGAAAACATAAAAGCATCACAGAAGTAAGTTTTTTCATGGAGAAGTCTGGCAGCTGGGAAAGGGACAGTTGGAGCTTTTGGCACCAGAAGCAGCAGTTTGGTACTGCTGGAAAAGCACATTGTTTGGGTGTTTCTGCTAAAAGAATTTGTAGTGAAGCAGCTCATATTGGCATTGCATTACCTTTATGTTCCAGAAATAACAGCTGGCTGGAAAAAGGCATCTTCCAGATGAAGGGTCAGCCCAAACTTTGGGCCTGGGCAATGGGAATGAACTCTCAGGGAAGTTGTTTCTGAATGGGAATAGCCAGCATAGATTTACCAGAGGCAAATCATGTTTGACCAGCTTGATTGCACTCTGTGATGAGGTGACTGGCTCCACGGATGAGGGGAGAGAAGTGGATGTCATTTTCCCTGACTCTACCAATGCTGCCATCACAGTCCCCCATGCAGGGCGGGGCTGACAATCAGAGAAACTTCCACAAGTCACAGGGCCCACCTGGAATATTGGTCAGGCTACACCGAGACCCCCAGTGGAAGACGGATACTGACAAACAGGGGGGATAGAGACCGTCCAAACACAGTGAGGGCTGTGGCTCGTGGGGCACACAAGGACAGGTGAGGTTTGTTTAGCCAAAAGAAAGGCAAATCTAATCTCTGTCTTCCACTACCCAAGTGCTTTAGAGCAGACACAGCCAGACTCATGGAGGTGCTCGGATAAAGGACAAGAGGCAGTGGTTAAGAGTGCAACAAGGAAACTCCCAACCCAACCCTTCTGATTAGATTCTGCTATTTACTGTTTTTCACAAAGCCACACTGTTTACCTGAAGCGTCTCTGTAAAGTGATCACTGCTTGGGGTAGCTTTTTCAGCCTTTTCCTTGTCTGAAATCCCCTCCACACAGCCTGGATTATACAAGCTGCTTGATGCTGCTTCTGAAATTAATAGAACAGTTGGCAGAATATCTTCTATGCATATGAAAACACTTTACTACTGCTTGCATATTGGACAATCTCAACATTTGGCCAAAACCCACCAGTTTTCAAGTGCATCAAATTCACTATTTCTACTCCTTGGGGAATTTAGGGACTTGTAAGACAGTTACCATGAGTCCCACGTTTGTCCTGAAGGCAGCTCATCTGATTACCTGTATCGATGCTTTCTGTAGCAAACAAATTAATCTACAGCACAAATATATGTACAAAATCAATATTAGAAATTTGCCTTTAAAGCACCTGAAGCACATGGTATTTCAAATGGTGATTCAAGCAAAACACCTAGTTTAGAAAGGACAGAAAGACAAGTCTGGAGAACTAGCAGCAGGAAAACATTACATTTGCAGCATGATTAGAAGACACTGAAATGCAAATATGAAAAAAAAAAATTGCTGTTCTTACATGGATTTAAAAAAGCTCCACAAAACCAACTGAAACACAAAATACCCTACTCTGTAGAAGATGAAAGCAGGTCTCTACAAACATAGCTCTGATTTCCTTTAAAGTATTGTCTCTGAGAAACCTGCATGTAAATTTTGTTAAGAAGCTCATAAAACACACATTGTCTCTTTTATTGGGAACACAGCCCAGGTTGTGTTCTTACTGCATATTTGCTCTACATGACTTAATTGTATGTGAATGCTGCCCAGAATTCAGAGATCTAAATTTGTAACACTGATGTGAGAAAAGCAGATACAGTTATTTTTATTTTACAGTTAGCAGAATAATTAAGTCTTTTTCCCCTACTGAGGTATTGAAATGTACGGTGAATCTGCACACAGTCAAGCTCTCAAGTCACAGTCTCGTACCTTAATCACTGGGCAATTTCCTGGTGTTTTTTAAAAAAGGGAAATAAATAATAAATAGGAAATTTAAAAATCCACAGTGAAAAAATAACACAAGCTTTGAAAAGTGTCATGGAAGTGATATAGGAAATCCATTCTAAGCATATACAAATCACATATAACTAGGATTTCACATACAAAAATCCCAGTAAACTTAGTTACCTGCATTTCTCCTTTTCCAGTGGATTGTTCCAAACACAATACATCCAAGAGTTGATTGAGGTCCTTGTCAAATCCTTTGCCAATCCACCGCTTATTTAAAAGATCTTTTAATCCTAAAGGAAAGAGAAACAGCATGTCACTCCACTAAGGTGAATTTTTCTTTTCAGGATTTCAAAGTACCAAACTGGATTCAACAAAGAAAATCTGATTCCATGTGCAAAGGAACACTTGAGCTGAACACCATCATCAAAGAATGTAAAACACCAGAGAAGTGCAGGGTGTTGTTAACATTGTTTTCATATTTTTGTAATAAATTTTATGTATTTATAACCAGAATTGTGTGATGTTTATCTATATAGCACAGTCTGTGAGCACATGCACATCCAATCCATGAGACAAAACAGCTTTTTGGGCCTGGAGTAGCTAAAAATCACACTTGTGCTCCTCTCAAAACACACCTCTGCTCCCTGTGCAAGTAGACAGGAACACATGCTACAAGCTTTGCATCACACAAAACCCAGAACCCCAGAGCTCTGCAGGGAGTTGGAGGGAAGAGGAAAGAGGACAGGAAGCAGGCGATGTTTGCATAACCTCCTCAAGAACTGGAGACTCGTGTAATTTTTCCATCTTCAAATCATTGCCCATGAGCATATTCACACACTACAGAGCTCCAACACTCACATACTCTTACAGGATCTGGATATGGAGCACCGAGTCCTCCATGCAAACTGAAATGGCACCTCTTTGGCACCGTGTGCACCATTTTGGAAAGACGATGACAGGGCAGACAGGTGAGGCTCCAAATGGAGTCAGTGGGGCTGCCTGAACCCTGCAAAGGTGCCTCACAGGTGTGCTGTGGGTCTGACACAGCCACTTTCCCCACAGCCACATGCACCTTTCAGCTACTGGCAGGGAATACCTCCAGTGCCTCTCAGAGGTGTCAGCCCCTGCAGGCAAATAGACCAGGCCCTCCTGGAAACCTGATGTAAAGACTGTGCTGGCCTTGGGGTTTTCTTAGCGGAAAGAGGAAATGTGTAGAGAAGAGAGATGAAGAGTTTCTAAACAACTGTGGCATATTGTGATTCTAGAGCAAAACAAAGTACAGTCTTTTGATGGGGACTTGCACCTCTTCAGACAAGCCAGCATTTTACAGCTGGGATGATCAGACCATCACAGCAGCTTCACAAGAACCCACAGTGAGATACCAGCCTTAGGCATGCTGCATTTAAGTTCATGCCAAGAGGAAGCCCTCCCCTATCAATTCTGTAGGCAAAAGGTTGGCAAAGCTGTCCATCTGGTGTAGAAATTTATGTGACTGGTACTGCTTAATAAGTAGTCAGGACAAGCGTAAAAAATAGGAATTGGACATGTCCCCAAAGAGCTGGGGCTGCTCACAAGTAGTTTTGACCAACAAAAACACCCAGAGTATAAAAGACCTGCCAAACATCAAAGCCTCTTTCTTAGTCACCACAGTTATGATAGGGGACAAAGGGATTTCCTGGAGATCCCCGCCAGGCCAGGAGACAGAAACATTCACTGGGACACCTCATCAAAGAATTATACACACAGCCAACCTCCTCATCTAAAGGCATCAAGACAAAACAACAAACTCATTTCATCAATTCTTGGAAAGAGCACATCCCAAATACTTGGATATCAAAAGACAGTCAGCTCCTCAGTGACAGCACCTATCAGATGAGCAGATCTGTAACACCCAGGGCCAGAGGTTCCCTTTAAGTAAAACCTAAAGCACAGTGGCAGGTGTCTGACACAGGGCTCTGACTGTGGCAGTACAGGCCCCCTGCTTTCGGGATCTCTCAGTAACCAACCTGCACAGGGAAACAGGAACAGGTAAAGCCCATCAAGGTGGATGTGACAAACAACAGGTTTAAAACACAAGTTACCACACGCAGAGTTCTCAATACACAGAAGAAAATAAACCTAGGGAACGGAAAGAGGCACAGTACCTTATCTAGAATGAAAATGAACAGAAGAGAGGGGGAAAGCTCAGAAGCAACACAGCACTGCAGTTTCCATCTGTGCTGGACAGTTACTGAACCAAGATGGGAAACCTCCACCCTTGCATTCTTACAGTGGCTGTAAGAGGAGCTGAGTGATGCGTCCCACGAATGGTTACAAACCTTTGTAGCGGGCTGTGAGTAACTGCACAAGCTTTTTGCTCAGTTTTGCCACCAGCAACAGCAGTTTTGTGGCGGCACTTCCTACAGCAGGATTGGTGGTAGATGAAAGCTTATAAACAAGCTCATCCAAAACAGAGTGGAGGGTCTCTTTATCAACTTGAAGGAAGGCAGAACTTTAAAAAGAAGAAAGGAAAAAAAAGGGGAGTGAGGGACAGAAGTGTTAATTAAAACCCATGAGCTTTTCACCAGTGATTATTTTCAGCTGTGGCAGCCCACATAGCAAGCCAACACACCCAGTTAGCTGGGCCAGCAACCTGATCCAGGCAGTACTACAATCCACCAATTCCCGCTCCCTCAGTTTAACTCAGATAAAAACCCCCAGATTTTTAATTTTTTTCTATTTCTACAACAAAAACTTTGGGAAAAAACCTCAAAACAACAAAACAGCAATTCTTGAATATTAAGAACTTTTATTTTATCAAGCAGAAATGAACCAGTTTTAAATTTATAATTCAGAAAAGTAGTTATAGGAAAACAACTGACCTATTGATCCTCAGAACATTGTGTAAAACAGACATCATTATAATTGCTGTTTCAACATCATCTGTTATTAGCAACTGCAGGAAGCGATCATTTTGCAGTACTGCAAAAAAACCAAAATCAAACAAACAAGAAATTACACAATCAGAACCAGACATGAAAATACCATAAAACAAATAAACTTCATTGTGGAACATAAGCCATAGCAAGTAAAACCAGATACTGTTCCTGGAACAAACTCCCTCATTAATAATGTTTACACTGAAGGTTACCGAAGTAAGTAAACTACTTCAAGATCCAAAAGCCATGACGAACTCTGTTTTTTCTGCCTTTGGATTTTCCTAGGCACTGACGCTGCAATGGAATAAAAGCTCTAAAATCTTCTGTTACACCAGTACCAGTTTCTTACTACACTTGTGAAGTTACTATTGGGGCAACAACATCCAAAAAAGTTAAGGACTTCAACCTTGACAGTTTGTTACAGCAGGTTATTTAATGCAAGTCCACTGATGTCATTAAAGCACCATCTTCTTTATCCCAGTGTATCACTGTCTACATATTCAGTAATTTTTCTGACTGTGTTTTTTATTTACACATCTTATGACCCTTAGGTTTTTGTTCTGCACTAGAAGCAAAAACCCAAATTCTGCTTTTTAAAATCAGCATGATTAACATTGGTTAATGGAAAGGTTATTTTGGTCAGAAATGTACAGTGAAGTTTGTTAGGTATTTGTAAAATTTCCTGGCACGGCAGCAACTGCAGAAATCTATTTCCAACTTTGCCCACCCTTCAGGACCAGCAATGTACTCTGGTCAGATTTCTGCATATTTTAATCACACACAGGAAAATACCAACTGTCCCTTATTGAGGAAAAAAAAATTAAAGGTATAGAATTACAAAGGGAAATTACAGGAAGACATTTCTAACATCTGTCTCTGAAAGACTAGAAGGAGGAGGTTTAAATATTTCCCTTTAGTAGATCTTTCCCATTTTTGATGTTAATGTCAAGCTGAATACTTTAAGAGTCTGATTTACCATCTACCCCCGTTTAGAAGACCAGGTGGATATTAGCTTGGGAGCGATTCTCGATACCTGCAGCTGCCATAAATAAGAGATGTTTTATGAGTGGACATTTCCCTTACCACACGCTGCCAGTTGAAAATGCCCACCGAACAGCCAGCAGATGGCATCGGTTACTGTTTGGAACCACTGTAGAAAATCTTGTTTTTCTCGATCCTAAACAAAAGAGAAGTAGGTAAAAACATGTGTATCTTCACTAAGGACTGCAGCTTGATGTAGTGGGATGGTCTGTATGGCTCAGCAATCTGGAGATCAAAACTTCACCATATTCCTCAATGATGTCAGTGAAACTGTAGGAACCAGTCAAAAAAACCCCCAACCCTCAACTTGTGATTCCTTTGAGGTCAGAGATCAATCAAGAAGATCTTCACATAATAAAAAAATAAAGGCATTCATTCATTCATCATAGCAAGGACAGAGAAGTCTTGTTTACTTCTTGAGAAGTATTTGATAGCAAAGGAGGGATAAGACAAATAATAGCTCAGAAAAAAATGTTTCATAGATTTAATGCACAAAGTGGGAAATACATTACTTAAGATTAGAGAAGGGGGGGGAAGGTATGAAGTGGCCAACGACACAGTAAAAATGGAAAAGGTTCATAAAAACTGGTTAAGTGAAGCTTCAGAAGCACCTCATAGTTAGAGGTCTGGGAGTAAACACAGAACCATTATTAAGCTGAAATTTGATCCATTTGCCAAACAGAATACGTTATGTGCTTGCCTGTGATAACACTGGACTGGAAAAAAATACAAAATCAATCATGTAGTGGTTGAGTTGGAAGGGACCTTAAAGATCATCCAGTTCCAACCCCCCCCTGCCACTGGCAGCGACACTTTGCACTAGTCCAGGCTGCTCAAATCCCAAACCAACGTGGCCTTGAACACTTCCAGGGATGGGGCATCCACAGCTTCTCTGGGCAACTTGTTCCACCGTTTTACCACCCAGACAGTACAGAATTTCTTCCCAATATAGAATGTAAACCTCCTTCTTTTAGTGTGAAGCTACCACCCTTGTCCTGTCACTACATGCCCTTGTAAAAAGTCCCTCT
Organism: Pitta sordida; assembly: GCA_013390025.1. NCBI lineage: Eukaryota > Metazoa > Chordata > Aves > Passeriformes > Pittidae > Pitta > Pitta sordida. The sequence continues at coordinate 938,748 of WEKX01000957.1, read as the reverse complement.
CCAGCTTTCTTGTAGCCCCTTTAGATTCTGGGAGGTGATAAGGTCTCCTCAGAGACTTCTTGTCTTCATGCTAAACCCCATCTCTCTCAGCCTCTCTTCACAGAAGAGGTGCTCCAGTGCTCTCCTGTAACCAGCAGGAATTCAGGTTTTAAAACGTGACTGCACAGCCTAGAGTCTGTATTCCAGGTGTGAGGCCATTGGAAATACAGAATCCTGGGCGGGAGGGGCCAGCAAAGGGGCTTTTGATTGCTGACAAATACGGTCATAAAACACATGGCCTGATACCTCCCACATTACTCGAGCCTCCACAAATGAAACTAAGGAAGCTTACTCCCTAGATCTCTGCTCTACCATCAGTCAAGGTTTAACTTCGTATTTAGTCCCTACTGACAGAGAGGGATACAAAATAATAGCAATAAATTAAGCTGTAATATTATCTGTTCTGTGCTTTGGCAACATGACAGTTTCTGAAAGCTATTTCAGTAGTTCCCTTGACTTCAAAGACTTGTGCAAAAAGCAAATGAGGGCAGAACAAACTATGAATCTCCACTGGTACAGTGGGATTTCTAAAATTCCACTGAGCAAGCACCAAGTCTGGGTGCCCAGTCACCTCCGAGACCACAAAGTTTAGAAGACAAAGTACTAATTATAATGAAGACTGCATTTGAATTCAAAAGAAATCTTTGCCCACAAGCATGACTCAAGTAGCATGTAGGCTGAGACATAATAAGAAAGTGTGGGGGAAATTACATATTGCAGATCAGACTTGAGTCTCCTGGGATGTCTTTCAGGAAGATTCCTTCTTAAGCACCAAACACACTTCTCAAGTACTGGACTAACACAAAGCACATTTCTGCACTGGTGCTTTCTGAGAACTGACTGACTGTGGTGTCTATCAGAATACTTTGTAGGAAAGCTTTGACTAAGAGCAAGAAGCCAGTGAGCCAAAAAGTGAGATAATACGGGGAAATGGGGATATTAAAAGAAACTGTCAGAATCCATGAGGTTGGTTATTTAAGTGACTCGTGGGGTTTGTTTGTTGGGCTTTTTCCTTCTGATTCTAGAAATCAGAATGCCTCAGAGGCAGGAGGGAACACAGCTGGGCAAAACCCTTCTTCTCTGAAAAGGGGGAAGGGAATGTGAGAAAGTGTTTAAATTTATATATCCACAGCCTGCCTTCAGCATTCCCAATGTGCAGGTTCAGAAGCAGTGAGCATTCTTGGGGGGGGGGTGTTTTGCCAATTTTGCAGCAGAAATTGTATGGCAAAACAAACTTCAACAAATCTGATTTAAAGTCTTAACACTTACTCAGGCATTATTTGTAAACCTGAATAAAAGCAGTGGAAATGGAGTCATTACAAAGGCTTAACTAATGATATGCAAAGTCAAGACACCTCTGTGACTAGGGTGCTATCTTTTATAAGGCTTTTTCCCCCCCTCTTATACTGCAGTAATTCTCCATAATTGCATTCCTTCCCTCTACCTTTAAAACTCGTGAAAAGTGGAAGCCAAACTTTCTAAACAGACTTGTGTGAATAAACTGACTCTGCACAAGTCACAGACCAAAGGCTGCAGTGACACGTCCCAAATAGTGACAGATTTCAGTTTCAACACTCCAAGGCATAAGAAAACTACCATCATTTCTGGAAAATAAATTTTCATATTACAGTGTCCATAGAATAATATCCTACTTATCCAATCCATGACCGTGGAAAGTTTACAGAGGTTCTCTCCTCCTTCAACTATTTAATTTAAATACTGTACCTTGATTGCTCGGATAAATCGTGCTTGCAAGCGTTTTCCCAAGACGAGCAGGTTGTCTATGGCTGAAGGAAGAAACTTCTTGTAAAACCCCTCAGGATCTTCTTTCATCTCCAGCCCTACACAACAATGACTGAAATGGAAAAGAAGAGGGAAAAAAAAGGCAGAAGAAAAAACCATCAACCTGAATAGTCAAAGGCCTGTTTGAACAGCTTTGAATGAACGTCACGTCATCAGAGAAGAAATGCTTCAGTGGCGCAGGACAATTCCCCACTGAACAAGAGCTCACTGCTGTGCCTGGCTCCAAGGGGGCTGCCCCCAAAGGAAGAGGAATCACTGGCAGAGACCACACTACCACTGATTGTGGCATTGCTCAGTTTAAAACATATCCTTCACCTTCACAGGATCTGTCCAGGCCTGTTCCATGTGCTAGGGAAGGGTGGTCATAAAGAAGGGGAAAAAAAAGGCAAAATAGAAAGGCAGACAAAAAAACTGATAAAAAGCCTGATGATGAAGGGGGTGCATATCAGACAACAAAGACATGTATAAAAAATACGTAATATTTATCACAAAATCTTCAGCAAGCCTGTCTACAGCCTTTTTCTAGCTGAGGAAGACGTGGGGTAGAAATCAGTTCCTCAGATCTCAGCTCTTATTTTACTCACCGCAAACACGTCGGTTGTTTCTGGAAGACTTTTTACAAGAAACTGGGAAGATTTTCAGTTCTGCACTCGGCACAGGCACCAGTGCAACAAGAGAGTCTTCCTGATTTCTTATGACTTTTGCTACCTGACACCTTATCCAGGCTTTGTCAGCTTTTGGGGAATGCGTGCATGGAAAGCTTTGTTTACCCAAGCCCTTGGAAAGCAAATTCTAGACATGATGCTGAGATTCATCTAGTAACAAAAGGACGTTTTTACAGCTAAAATAAATGTCAGTATTCTCTGCAAACTGAAATACTTTATATGGGATGAATTAAGTATCACACTACTCTGGTGATAAATCTTGCATCTCTTATTGAAATTCCTTGCATTAAAAATTCATTCTGCAGATATGGCATAAATAAGAGATGGTCCCCTAATTACTTCATGCCTTAGAATTTTGCTCCCTAGTTAAGCCAAAACCAAGTACAAGTTGGGGAAAATTTAAAATGTATTATTTTTCCTGACATTTAAAATTGAGATTGGATCACTGGGGATTTGAGCATAAAGTTTTCTTATTTATTAGCTATGAATTAAATTTGACACTGCCATCCAAACAATACCACTACATCAGGTTATCTAGTCTGTATGAACTGTGTCATCTATTACACTTAAAAATGTAAATAGATACTTAACAGGTGTATTAAATAGATATTTAAATACAGTCGAGCCAAGCTGTGAGTCAATCGAGTTGAAGATCTTCACAAGATGAAATCTAAGCATCCAAACCTTTTAAAATAAATACAACTCAAAATTAGCAATTACTGGGTAAGAACCGTTGTACTGATCAAGCAAAAAAAGAGGCAAAGCCAACACAAACCCTGTTCCCACCACACTGTTCACCCAGCTCAACGAAACACAATGCAAATGAATTAAACAGGACCAATTAGGCCATGCCTGACCCCTCTGCTCTTGACTGCTCCCTGCACTTTCACCCTGGCCTTTCCTGAACAACAAGCCTTGTTCTGGACAGGAGCCAACGCATTACAGCTTCAAAAGAGAAAGTGCAAGATGAAAGGACGGAAAGAAAACTAGAAGAAAGCTTCTTGGCCTGTTCTTTTTTTTTTTACCTTAGTATCTCTGCTAGCTGGGCGGCAGCAGCCCAGCCTCCCCGCAGTCGGGCGTGGTCTTGCTGAAGGACCAGCAGGCAGTACTGAGCCAGACCGTAATCGTATATATCGCGCTTAATTTTTTTTAATTCTTCACATCCCAAGGAAGGATTACTTAAAATTCCTGTGGGAAGAAAGCAGGAGAGACACAAAGAGACACATCAGATTCTGATGCGCAGGATTTTTTTTTCTTTTACCTAAACATACGAAGAGTAGATGTACACGGAGCCAGGATTAAAATAATTGTAAAAGTGCTAACAACAGCATAAAATACTGTGTCAGCATTTTTTACTCCTTACAACTACAATCCATCTCTAAGATGGCATGACAATCGGGAAGGATAGCTAAACTTAGGTTTTCTGTCTCTACATATTTCAGTTGCAAAACACACATTACCTGGGATATGGCCCATTTGTACGAATTTCCTAGGCCAGATAAAACCACAACCACTGGGAAACATATAGCTTCCTTATAATTACATCCCAATTTAGAACAGGACCTGACTTGTTCCAACCACTGTGAGCAGTGGCTGGGTGGCAGGGCAGTCCCACGGATTACACTTCTATGGCAAGAATTAAAACCTGGACACCGACAACCGCTTTGGCTCTCTGCCCAAAAAGCACTGGGAGGAAAGACCTGACCAAGGGGAAGATCCCTGCCCGTACCAGCAGGGCAAGGCCCCACACCACCAGGTTGGCAGAAGACACTTGTGTCCGGCTCGTCCTCTTTATTGCTGCCAAGCCAAAAGTCGCTCAATGCCGCCCTCAGGAAAAGCTGCATTACGGGCCTTACAGTCTCTCCAGCGCTGCCAGGAATAGTCAGAAAAACCTCCAGTATTTAAGGAGGCGGAAGGGACGACTGTCCGTGGTTCACCAGCTCATTCTTTTATTTAAGGAACGGCACTAATTACCCTTTAACTCCAGCAGCAGCAAGGGAATGTCCTGTTCTCTGCTCTCAGTGACCCGAGCAGCCAAGGCCAGGACCTGGGGGTCCGCAGCTGCCATAGGGAACTGCCAGAGGCAGATTCCAGCCCCTTTCCTTTCTAATTGCTTCGCTGCAGGCGCGGCGTCCTCATGCCACTACTTCCATCCCTCCTCCAGCTCCTGTACCGCCGGCTTCCCCGTGAGGAAGGGAACAAACATGGAGGGAGCCCCAGCCGCGCAGCCTCCGAGGCCGCGGGCAACCGGACCAGCCGCGCCGGCACCGCGGGGCTCCGGCCG
>WEKX01000957.1:746606-933881 GCA_013390025.1 Pitta sordida | reverse complement strand
AGAGAGCTTCGAGAAGCAGCCGCGCTGCGCCTTCCACACCGTCCGCTGTGAGTGCTGGGGCGGGCCCCCGGGGAGCCCCGGTCCCCCGAGGGGCAGGGGGTGGCCGCGGCCCGGCCTGGCCCCGGTGAGCTGCCTTCCTGCTGGGGCTCTGGGGCGCAGGCGGGAGCGGAGTGCCGGGGGGTGCCGGTTTCAGTGGGGAGCGCGCACGGCCATTGTATCGCGGAGCTGCCCCTCGCTCCCTGCTGGGCACCGGCTCCGCTTTTTGTGGCTTTTCCACAGCGTCTCCCTGCGGTTCCGCTGGAAACCGAGCGAAGCCGAGCCTCTGGCTCTGCCCCCTTCCCCGGCGCTGAGTTTTCAGGAGTTCCGCACAATGCAGCAACCAAAGGTTACAGGCAGGCAGCGTTAATCAGGGAGCCAGGGCACCCTCCCTGAGTACATAATTACTGTCTGGAGAGGTGTGTGCTCACAGAGGCTGAGGGTAGCTAGGAAACAAATGCTCCCAGGATTATAGTCCTGGTAATTCAGGGCTGCTGCTCCTGGTTTTGTTGTCTGGTTATTTATAGAGCGATCCCCAAGATTCAGTCCCTGTTCTCTGGAGAGTGTCCTGCGTGTGAGATGGGTGATGTTCCCTGTGAGCCGAGGGAACGGCGCTCAGGGGGATTGTCTGCGGCCGTGGAAGGGGAGGAGAGGGGGAAAAGCTATAAATGGATTTAAACAAATGCTGCAACTTGAAATTTACCCTACTTTTTAAAGAGGACTGACAACCGCGTCTGGTCCTTCCTACCCTTACGGTTTCTTGCTGACTCCTGTAATTCGGTGATTTATTCTGAAATCTGTTTTGAAATCTCTCTTCGTTTCCAACAAATGAGACATAGAAGCTGGCACGTTCATCTGCTCTATCAAATGCACACGCAGAAATACCCTCTGACACCTGACGGTTTTGTTAACACTCAAAGGGAAGTCAAAGGGAAGACAACTGCTGGTTGGAAGTTAAGATTGGGAGAATCAGTATCTTAATTTTCTCAAGAATTAATTATTAGAAATAATACTTTGTAGCTAATGGCGTGTAACAGCTGCTCTGCTGGTGCCGGAACACGTGCTGGTTCTCAGAGTCTCGGGTTTTTCAAAAGGACCAGAAGTTTATTCCTTCTTTTGTTTAAAGCTTATTTTGACCGATACTTTAGAGGCTGAAAAAGACAAAAAAGGAAATTAATGTCATATTGGAAAGCAATTTCACTTTTGACAAAAATAACTATGCTGAAACTCCAAGTTTTGGCCAGCTTCTGACATGCATGTTATAGTAAAATCGGGAACAGAAATGGATATTGAGGATTGATGTTGTTCTTTGCATTTTCAGTCACTTGCTTACATCTCCCATGTTTGGGATCAACATTTTCAAGAACTAATTATTAATTCTTTTGAAAGTAATTATGTGAGAATTTATCTTTTGAAATATAACACAGCTTGTTCAGCCTCTTTATCCACTGAAACCTAAAAACATTTTTCTAATTTGAACTGAAAGGTTTTAACACTTAGAACTGAATCTTGAGAAAAGCAGCTTGACTTTGTGGAATGGTCTGCTTAGGGGAGTGGTAGATGATACACAGGCAAAAACAGGCTTTAACTTAATAGCCTCCAACTGTAATTAAATGGTGTCTACATTTACACGATGCCTGAAAAGCCTGTCAATAATCCAGTTTGTTTTTTATATTCAGATGACTTTAAACCTGCATCCATTGATATGTCCTGTGAAGGAGACCTTGAAGTTGGCAAAGGTGAACAGGTGACAATAACGCTGCCAAATATTGAGGTGAGTGGGGTGGCTGAGAGAATGATTTATTTCGTTGTCATAAGTTTATATCCTGCATATGGAAGGGTATAAAGTGTTGTTGCTGTTTCAGAGCTGCCTGTGTGATTTTTAGGGTAGAAAAAGAATTGCTCCAGGAATGTAAGACTACAAAAGATCCAAAGGTTAAACAGCTGCTCTGTAACTTTAAGCATATTCACCCCTTGGAAATGTGCTGTAGGATGACCCAGGAGCGTTGCGTACACAGAAAAGCTTCGTGTGTATGTTGGCAGTGCACGTTTCCCCTTGGTATTTATTGCTCTAGCGCAGTTCTAAAGCAGGAAAGACTGGAAAGGGAAAATTTACTGCCTGCCATGCTTTACTGCTCTGCTGATATGGGAACTGAAACCCCTTTTGGTGAAAGGAGTCCTACAGGGAGCCTGCTCTCCTTGGGAAATAAGCATTTAATCAGTTTCAAACTAAACTAAGCTGAGTGAAATCCTGTTCCAGGCAAACACCAGCTGCTTTTGGACATGGCTACTGTGACTCCAATTTGAATTAACCAGTAACATTTTTGTAGGCTAGAAATGATCACTTGTAGTGAACTTGTCATCACTGATGGATTGCTGTTTCTAAAGAAAAAGACTACAGGAGTAACACTTACTGGACTTCTGATTTAATAGGGCTCAACTCCACCAGTGACTGTGTTCAAGGGCTCAAAGAAGCCTTACCTAAAAGAATGTATCTTAATTATCAACCATGACACTGGAGAATGTCGCCTAGAGAAACTTAGTAGCAACATCACTGTGAAAAAAACCAGGTGGGTGATTTCCAGGAGAAACAACTGTGCTTTACTCATTGTGAAAATCAATTTGTTAATGAGTCTGAACTGAGATAGGTCACTACCCATTACTATTTTTAGCAAAACATAATTTTAGAAAGTATAACTGCTTGTTCAAAGGAGTGAAAAGTCTGCTTTCTGAGCACACTGACTTCACAGCTTTTGACTCTGGAGCGCAGAAGGAGTGGGAATTAATTTTTTTGTTAACCAAAACCTGTGAGTTTATTGAAAGAAATACGTACTGACTATTTTCTGATGAGTTTGGAGAGAGAGAGAGAAAAAAATCTTTTGGATAGTTGCTTGTCTACTGTCTTCTGACTTCCAAATGAGGAAATTAAAACAAATATTCTGTGACAGGTTTTAGTAATTTAAATGGCTTGTTTTTCTCATACTAAGATTTTGAATATTCTTTTTCTGCTTCTGAGTCTGTGTAAATTCCAGCAGAATTATGTATTATATTAAGTGATCCTGGGTAGCCCAATATAAAAACAAATCAACTGACAAAATGTTATAAAGTTATTAGCATTGTATCAAACCCCAACTTCTAACACATTTATATACAATATTATGCCAGTATAATAACTTACCTGAGGATCTAATGATGATATTAGGAAAGGTATGAGAAATAATTCCACAGTACCATATCCACTGTATTCTGCCTTTTTCCTTGCATCTTGTCTTCTAGCAATTAAAGGCTTTTTCTTTTACACACAGAGCTGAAGGAAGTAGTAAAGTCCAGTCTCGCATCGAGCAGCAACAGCAGCAAATGCGAAATGCAACTAAGGCTCCAAACCATGTTAAAAACTCACCCTCAAAAGAAAAAATGTTTCCATCTTCTCCCATGGATGATATTGAACGAGGTAAGCTCCACTGGCACATAAGTTTCAGAAACCCTTCTCTTAAAGAGGAAATAGTTTTTAAGAGCCAAGTGTTTTGCTTGTATGGTGGGTTTGTTTGTTTTTTAATCTGAGATTCATACTGGAGCTCATTATGTAAGTGCTTTACTCTGATATGGAAATGACCACTCTGGCCCAAGTGGGCAACAAAGCAGTATTTGTCACTTGCCAAGGTGAAATAGCAGCTGAACCATTAGGGTTAGTAATGCCAAGGGTCCCACTGCTCTCTCCTTGACTCTGCCTTCCACTGCTGCTTTACCCAAGTGTGTGGCTGGTTGTATCGTGGCACTGGAACCAGCTGAGTCACTTCCATTTTGACATCGCTCCTTTTCCTTTCTGTGCATTCAGCAAACATAGGTTACAGTGCTTTGCAACTCAACCGACACTTTAAATGACCAGATAGAACCTTGTGAAAAATGAAAAAGACAGCTACAACTGTGCATAAAGCAGCCCTTGAGCAGTGCTGTGCACTGTTTTCTTGAGAGACTCTGGTTTGGTGTGACACTCATATTTCACTTAATGGGAGGCCTTATTTCCTTTTGGAGGACAAGCATGATGGCAGGTGGTAATTACTTGCTACAGAAATGCTGACAGGTGGCAGTTTCATTGACTGGAACTGACCTCTGCCTCCAAAATTGTTTTGAGTTCCTTTAAACAGATTTTTTTTTAGATGTATCATTATGAAGATGGGTTTTGTTTCCATTTTGGTCTTAAGCTCTGACCAGAAATCTATATTGCAGGATAGTACTAGAATACATCTAAGGCTGTAAAGAATCACAGAATATTCTGAGCTGGAAGGGACCCACAAGGGAGTACTTGAGCTCATGGAACAAAATGGTGCTTTTTCTTGGCTGTCTGGTGTTTTGGGGAGGAGTGGTGGTGCCAAATGTATTTGGTGTCACCAAAGTGGCTGCCAGCATGTGTCAAACTCTTGTGTAGTGCAAGTCCTTTAAGAGTCCTTAAGTTCTATTAAAAGTGCAGAAAAATTGACAACTAGGGATGGTGGAGACCTTTTAAAGTCATTTAGTCCATCCTTCTGTCCTAAAATCAGATTCCTGATGTAATTTTTAACCTGATCCTAAGGCCTTACATTGACAGTTACTGTATATTTTCTGGCAAGCCATTCCAAGGCTCTGCTCTCCTCACTGTTGAGGTTCTTCCCAATAAATAGTCTGACAGGAAGCCCATTGCTACTTTCATATTTATCATGCAAGCACAGATCAGATTACTCTGCTGCTTTGGGGCAGTCCTTGGTGTACTGGGAAGCTGCTCTGTTCCCTTTGCAAAATGATCCCAGTTGGTTCAATCTTCCCTTAGGATCTGAGTTTTCTAGATCCCCGATTTGTCACTTTCCTGTAGCTTTCTTATGAGTCCTAAAGCCTCCTGAATTATAGTCTCCGAACACAATTCCTGTTTCAGCAGTGCTGAGTTGAACAGGCACCAAATAGTTTGTCTATAGTGTCACAAGACCAAATAGTGTCAAGTCATTTCCTCAACAGCATGGTGTGGTAGAACAGTGCAAAGGGATCCACTGTAACTCACTCTTGAGAAGCGCTGCCTACTTAATCATTCTTCATCCCATGGTTGTGTAACTGACTATTCCTGCCTAAGTACACTTACCTGGAACTTGTTGCTAACTTTGTTTTCTGGGGTGGGGGAAGATCGTTCTGCCTTTATCCCCTAGTGCACGTACAGCCCTTCTGTCACTGGTTAAAAATACTTAGTTTAAATTCTGTCTGATTAAATTACATCAAAATTCAATGCAGAGATCTTATTCCTCAGTTGTTGGCATTAGCCATTCACTTAGACTTTTTCTTATACAAGACATTGCTGAGGAGAAAGTGGAATTAAATGCTTAGGACTTGAGTCATGCCTTTCAGTTAGGATACAGCTCCAGACGTGCGGTAGTTCATGTTCTCTTATACATTCCCTTAGTGGCAGAAGGATGCTTAGGTGCTTCCTTTTTTTTTATGTTCTGCTCCTCTTCTCTTTCCTTATGTTTGAGCTGGCCAGTATGGTCTTCTGTTGTTTCTGTTCTTCCCTAGGACTGGGTTAGTTTGTCCCTGTAGCCATAGCTACACTATTTCAGATGCCATTTTTCCTGAAATCCATTTTCTTTTGACTGGCCTTTGATAAGGCTGGCCTAAGTATGTTTCCTTTAGACTGGCCTTTCAAACTAAGTTGGCAGGCTGCATGGAAGCTTGTGTTGAAGATTAATCTGTTTTATTCTTTTCCCTTATTCTCTTGATTAAGCTCTGCACTGTCTTGTGTCTTGGTGACTTTCATCTTCAAACTGTTCTGTATTGGGTAAATTTGAAGTGAGATGAGCCACTCTCCTACTTGCTTTTTGTGTCTGTTGTATCAGAGCTGTTCCTGAAGTTTCCAAGTGCTTGTAAGACCATCTTAACAAATGTCTGGGTGGTTACGGTCTTGTGTGGTGATGAACTTCTGCACTCTGTGTAGCTCCTGAAGCCCTCCACCCACCATATTTCAGTGGTGTGTTTGACTTGTCTCAGCACTTGTATTTTGCACAATTATTACATGTACCCTTCTGCAAAGATTAACTTCCTCTGGATGTTGGAGTTCAGCTCCTATATACCAGAAATGTGTACTTGGCAGCATGATCCACCCGTCCACACCTATCACGAGAACAGGGATTTGCTGAAACCTTCCTAATATAAACTGTGGGTGATTCTTTTGAATATTCTTCATGCTGAACTTGATTCTGAGCCTAGATATCACATAGTCCATTCAAGTGTATTGATTGTAATGCTGAACTGCTGGGGGACGTTTTGTGTGCAGCTGCAGACTTCTTACAGTTAACTGATCTGTGTGACTGTAGCTGGGGTTTTTAGTCAGTGAAAGGCACCTTTGGGAGTGCTAAGGAACATACACAAGACTTGCTAGTTTCAGAAGTTAAAGTCCATGTGGGATGCACTAACCCATGGAATGTGGGGTTAAGCATTTGGGTTCACACTGACTTGAAAGGGAGGAAGTGCCCAATCTATGAAATAAGAAAATCACATGACAGGCTGGATGCTTCCTTGTGCCCTTTTCTTTGCTCTGGAGAGTTATAGTGGGTTTGGGGTTTTTCAAGTTTGTGTACCTAAGGTCTGTTGATTTTTATTACGTATTTCCCCCTCCTCCTTGCATTTCATTTATGATAAATGTTAACTGAGAAACAAATCATGCTGTTTGCAGAGCTGAAAGCAGAAGCCAGTATCATGGACCAGCTGAGCAGCTCTGACAGTTCATCTGACTCTAAAAGTTCTTCATCGTCTTCATCAAGTAGTGAAAATAGTTCTAGTGATTCTGAAGATGAGGAAATGAAGCCCTCTCTTCCTATGTCGATGCCGTATTTGCAGCCCCAGCCTACTGTGTCTGCCATACCACAACAGGCTGTTCCTGACAAAGATGCCAGTCATAACAGATCCCAAGAGAGCGGTGGTCATATGATGAATACACTACGTAAGTACAAAGGCTGGTCTTTTCTTAGTGCACAATTCCAGACATCAAGATTCTGAAAGGAAACCATATTGTTTTTAAGTATGTCTCTGTTATAATTAAAACTGTGGGAAGTGATGCTAGGGTTTGATTGTTCATCAGCAGGCTGAATTAGACACTGAGCTAGAAATTTCGTGGTCCCCAGAGATATTAAATTAAAGCTGATGCAGTTGAAAATATTTCCTGAATTCTTCTGGCTTTCTTCCAGTTCTGTACATTAGGACTGGAGAACAGTAATTTTGTATCGAGAGTACTTCAACTCGCAGGGCACTCCCAAAACATCTGCTTATACTGTAATTTCTTGGGCAGAACTATGGGAAAGCTACTATGGTCACAAAGCTCTGAGTTACAGGAGAGATGGTGTGGTCTTAGCAATGTCAGTCACTATTATTCATGGCACTGTTCCACTGGACAGCATGGCAAAACTGTCCTTTGTGTGTAAGGAAAGAGGCAATTTGCTTTCAGATGATGATCTTTTCTTATTCCACCCCTGCAGGCAACTAAAGATTTAATTTGAAGAGTAGCTCTGATGTTCAAGAGTGTTTGCTGTGCAGCCTGAAAGTGAATGCTCAGTGTATTCTGAAAATGAGAGTTTGAAAAACCCTCACATAAAAAAAAATCCCACTAGGTAGAGAATCTTAAATTCACTACCTCAGTAACAGGAATACTCAGACATGGAAGTGAGTATTCAGCTACGGTGACTTTTCCAAAAGTATTAGACTTTTAATTAGGTGCTTATCTGCTGACTCTTGGTTTGAAGAGATTCTCAACAACCCTGGTTTTGCAGCCTAAGACCTTTAAGGTTTTTCATTTATATGTATATTTGTTATACTGAAATTTTATACTCTGGCAAATCTACTTTTATTTCAGCCCTTAATGGGTAGCATACGCAGGGTGGGTTTTTTTCTTCTTTTTTTAGCTAGTATTTAAGTACTTAAGTAACCTGTATAGATACTTAATTATGTACTGCATTAAGAGATATGATCAGTCTGAAAAGTCCCGTGATTTTGTGTGCAAAGGACTAAATGTTGCTTTCATTTTACTGCCACTTTAGACAACAATGTCTTCATGTTTACAATTTGCACAACTTTTGAGGGCCATTTATTTCAACCCTTATTCACAAATGCAATTTCCCATTCTCCATGCTTGAAATAAAACTTCTAGGAAAACGAGATTAAGCTCCATCCCCTGTGACAGAATCCCAGCTGGCAAAGCTTCCAGTAGGAAATACATTTACAAGTCCAGGTGGCCAAGTCCCCCAGTTCCAGCAGAAAATGAAAGAGTGAGAAAATGCTGCTTAAAACATGACAACATCAAAACCGTTGCAGGGGAAGTTGGTGGCTTGGTGGTGCTTGAGCACCATGTTGACAGGTAGAACCTCTGCCCATGGCCTGAGGCCTTTGAGCTCACCCAGGTCTTCAGCTTAATGGTGACAGAGCTGTTACTGTTAAAAATATTCCATCCCCAACTTCCACTGCAGGTAACATTTACAAGACACTTCAACTAGTTAAAGATCAAAATACGTAGTTACTTTCAAGGAAAATGCTCCCTTGCTGGGGGAGTTTGACAGGAGAGTGAAAGCCGGAGAAACTAAATGGAGAGCACATTGTTGTAGTTTGAAAGGCATGAGTTCTCAGTCAGGGTTCTGTACAGTCATTTCCTCCATCTCAAATAATGTTTTGCAAAAATAAAATACTGAATCAACAGATGTCAGCATAAGCTGTTTGCTTGTCTAATCTTGTTTTAAGGTTTGCCTGCTTGTGTCTGTGACTAGTTTTGTGCACCTCTGTAGAATCAGGGCCATACTGGGTAATTAATGAAGTTTGACTTGCTGTGTGCAGGCAGAAGGCTGGGGAAAGGCTTAGGGAGCTGAGTTTCACCGTGCATGTAGAAATTACGCAGCTGGGATTCTGTGAGACATGGAAAATAGAGGAGGTGGTGTCTAGAGCAGGGCAATCAAACACTTCTGTCAGATATACTTACCTACTTCCTCAGGAATCTCTGGATCAAAACTCCTCACCCCCAAAGTACTGCTGCTTCCCCTTTTTACCTTCAGAAGTTGATTATATAAGCCAACAACTTGCCTTATAACAAAGTTTGTAAATGGTGGCACAAATGAATCAGTCCTTCATGAATATTTGATCATATGTTGCTTTATGTCTGCTTTTTGTTTAAACAAGGGTTATGTTACACAAAGTAACTCTCCAAAGAAAACTCAGCATAGATGGGCTATTCTGGGGCCTTGTGTAATGTACATAGTATTCAGCATAACTTCACTTCTTTTGATCCTTGGTGCTGGTACAAGCAGCTAGACAAGAAATACGTCATTTTCTTTTGTATCAGTTCAGTGTCTGTGTGACCACTAAGATCTGTGAAACACGGATCACTCCTATGAATTTCCCTGTCCCCTATAACTAGCAAGAATTCAGTTGAATATATTTATATTCACCAATTTAAAAGCATAGGAAATGTAATTTGCAGTGCAATCTATTTCCCCAGTTAACATTGCTAATAAGCAACTGGCACCGTGAAAACTGAATTCAACAGTTTTTCCCCACTTCACTGCTGCCTCATAAGTACAATAGAGTTTGGATGTTTGGAGTCCTTGTTAAATGAGCTTCCTGTCCTTGCACCAAATCCATCTAAAAGCTGACAACTCTAGACTCTGTTATTTTGCCACCTCTCTGGGGGTGGTTTTTGGAGGTAGGGTTATAAAAATGGGGCAAAAAGTTTGCCCTGGAGTAGATCCTAACATATTATTTCTGACTCTGGAATTTGGAGTTCTTGCTTTCCCATCTGCTGGTTTTCACAAGCATTGGTATTTTTGGCTGGTGTTACAGGGTTTGTGTAATTTCTATTAACTGTGTTGAAATAACTTTTGAAGGCTGCAGAAACATTATTTAGAACATTATCTTCTTGTTCACACTCCCTGTCCTCTCTCTTAAAGTAGGTAGAGGATAACAGGGCTGGGATTTCTAAGAATTCACCGTAACTCTCTTTTGAGTGATAAGTACATGAGCTTAATTTACCAATACCATTCTCTGTCTTGAAATAATTATTTTTTTTGATATTATATTGGTTTGAATAATTATTGACAAATAACTTATTGTCCTTTCTAAATTGCTTTTTAAAATTTATCTGAAAATAACACGGCTGTAAATTTTATCTCTATAAAAGATTGAAAACAAAAAAATTGACTCTAGTAGTACTTTAAAGATTGCTGGAAACAGCCATCTTCACTATTCTTTTCTTATATAAAGTGTATTTGTTCTGTTCCAGAGAAACATGTACCACTTTCTAAGCTTTAGTGATGACATAGTGGAAAACAAAGGAAGGCTAAATGCAGCCATGTTAAAGACTCCAGTGTTCTGGCAGAAATGATATGCCTGAGAACAAAAGATCCAATCTGAGTGCCTTGTGGGATTTACCCTCTTGAGGTTACTTTTTCACCCATCTGAAAAAGGGATCTGTGAAGGGTGCAGCAGCTGAGGAAGGGCACATCAAAACAGTGTGCCAGCTCAGTTTCCTCAGTTGCAGTGATTTTTCTTTGCTTTTTAGGCCATTTATGCACAACCTGAGTTGGTTTTTTTTTTCTTCTTTTGCAATGGTTGTTTGGCAAGGGAGGTGTGAGTAAAAGCATACTAGTTGGAACAGACTCTTAAAACATGTGGGAAGTTGTTAGATATGATGTAGATTGTGTATAGCATGCTGCTGTATTTTTGTTAGTTATCTGTCATCTGGGGAACATTCCCTCCCTTCCACCCCCTGAGCTTATGGACATCCATGGCAAGCACAACGTAGTCTTTCTTATTACTTCCTCACTTTGAAAAGTACATATATATAGCAACCAAATGAAAGTGCAGTGTAAAATTCCTTCTGATGTTTTGTTTGTTCACTTGTTCCAAAACCAGTTTGAACTAGTAGGTCACTGATACATCTTTAAATGGTATGTCAAAGAGCTGCTCCTCTTGATTGAGACACTGGATTGTTTTCAAGCACAGCCGAGTAGCATTCAGGTGTGTTTCAAAAAACCCAGCAACCTTGTTTTTCACAAAACTGCATTCACCAGCACTTTTCCCACTTATGAAGCATGAAAATGTGGGTGGCAGAGATAGCTAGGTGTTGTCTGTTGTGATCTGGTGATGTTAAATAAATGCAAGTACGCTAAGAGCTTCCTTGCCAGGAGTTCAAAATTATAGAAAAAGGATCATTTTAAGGTTCTGTCACTGGGGAGGTTGGTTCTACACCTGTTTATTCTCTTATCATAGAATACTTTGGGTGAGAAGAAACCTTTACAGATAATGTAGTCCAGTCTCCCTGACCTGTTTAGTGCGTACTACCTTTTCTAAACCTTTCATTGAGACAGGGAATATCTTGAAAGAAGAAAACTATTTCATTGAAAATGACTAATACGATGACTCTCTCTTCTAGGAAATGACTTGCAGCTGAGTGAATCTGGAAGTGATAGCGATGACTGAACAACTTTTTGGCCTTAAACGTAACACCTTTTTTTGCTAAATATGTCTTAGCATCTGTTTTGCACTAAGATTAGATTACCAGAGACTGGAATGAATGTCCTCAATTTTGATAATAGACATCCTAATTTTCTACTGATACATCATATCTATAATAAAGCAGCATTGATATCCTGTCAGTGCTATGGTTGTGTTTATCTTTCAAATTACTGTATTTACAGTAAAATTGTGTATGATCTGATTTTGATTATTTTTGCCTCAGCCACCTGTTTTACTTGAAACTGATTTGTAACAGCTAGTTACTTTATATAAATAGATATGGAATGGAGAGATTTCTGATATTTATGGAGGCAAGTTTCCTTCCTATCATTCAAATGCTGATCTGACAACTTTGACTTGGAGGGTGTGAAAGGGAGAACAACCAAATGAGGTCTGCTGTGTCAGCTACACTTTTTGTTCAGTTCACAGTTCATACCTTTAAGGAAACTGCTGAATAATGTGGTCCACTAGTGCAGTTACAGTTTACAATTGTTCAACACATTGCTGAATTCTTAATTTCATTGTATTATGGGACTTTATATTTCTGAACCTCAAGATTCCTAAGGGAACTTGACTATTCTCTGCCTTTTTTATGTAGCTGGAATAGGCTGGTCTTTTTACAACCTTTTTGTATCTAAATTTAGGTAACTGCAGAGACAGCAATGAATTCCCTTCATTTGATTCTGTAATGGAAATCAGAAAATTTCTTCGTAGAAGTATAAAAGTAATTTAATAAAGCAAATATTTATCATTTTCATGTGTCACATTGTTTTTACTGGTTAAGAACTCCACTGTCTACCTAAGGTGGTCATGCCAGTCAAGAGATCAGTCAAAGAAATAAAGCAGTAAAATGGTAACTAATAGACTCCTGCAAGACTCACGTTTGTTGCTTTTGCTACGCTGAGATGTGCTTAGTAAGAGCTCACCAAAAGTTTATGGTGGTGCAAGTGTACTGATGAATGTTTGTTACAGGTTACATCCGAATGCCAGTGGGAAGCAATACTGCATTAGCCAAGAAATGGTCTTATTTTTTCCTCACTTGAAATTATACTTCAAGACCTGAAGAACTGCAGGTCAGACTCCAAACTTTACCCTGTGATTTTCTACTAAAGACTTCTGTAACTAACAGTAGCAACTGTCTGTAGGGTGAGTTCTGAAGAGATAAATCTGCTCAGTCTTGCACAGAAGTCTCCTTTGCTGGACTGCAGTGATTGGGTCACAGCTCTGTGTCTGAACTGTGAGGATTGAATCCCTTATGTAAGCCTGAATGTGTGGACATGAGAAAAATGCACACTCAGGAGATGTATACAATAGATGGTACCAGGGTAGCTTGTTCTCTGAACTGTGCTCTGAGTATCAACTTAGTGAAATATGGGAAATTAAAAGAAATATGCGAAATGAAATGAAATATGGGAGATGGTGCTTCCCAATGCTTATGCTCTGTATCCCAGACTATGGTGCTGGCCCATGCTCTGCACCATGTCACAGCTTCCTAAACATTCTTGTGTTTATACTCAAAGGAAAAAGCTCAAGTTAATAGCCGTGGGCAAACATGTCTTTGAGAAGAAAAGGTCTAATGCACAACTTTGTAGAAGGATGCTATTTAATACCCTCTGTAAGATACTTGAAAATCTCAAGGGAAAGGGTATTGAGTTCTCTGATGGGTCATAGCTGCTGGTGTGGGAGGTCTAGCAGAGTACCTGGTTCTTGGCACGTGCTGCTGATACATCTGCTAGGGCAATGTGAGGAGCTGACATGTGGCAGGTAACCTTAGCACTAAGGAGCAGCCCTGTGTGCTAAATAAAGGGGTGCATGATAATGCAGTGTCCTGAGCTGAAATGTCCTCTTTTTGCCTTCCCCCTGCCTCCAGTGGTTCATTTGCATCAAAGCCTTCCCTTAGGCCAACACTAAATTCTCATTCCAGGCAGAATGCCGCTGCTTTTTTTCGAAGTAACAGTGTGTTCAGGGTGTATGGGAGTGAGCAGATGTCTGGAATGATGACCAGGCCTGGGTCTAAATCATGCAGAATGTGTGCACTCTTGGGTTATAATCACTCCCTCAGCGATAACACTGCTGAGTTCAGCCTACCTGTGTCTGTATGTAACCACTCACATGCATACAGGTGCTTAAATATAGCTCTGGGAGTAAATCAGATTTCCAGGTTCCTGGGTCTCAGGACTGTAACTAAGCCTGTGCTATCTTTAGGATTTGATCTTTGGGTTGAAACCTTTCTAGGACGGGAAGAGTGTAGTATGTTGTACAGAGTGGAGAGTGGCCAGTCAGGCACTACCCAGTATAACTAACTGTGTGATCTAGGTGGGTGTATTTTGTCAAAGGCACAGTTGTGATAATCCAGGAAAGGTTTCCTTTAAATGTCACAACATGAGATAAGATTCTGTGATGGGGTTCTTGGGGAGATAACATGTAAGTGCATGAAGGAAAAAAGCTCTACATGCCATTTGCAGCCCACATCTATGTGACCTGGTGCCCCTTATCCATGTGCCTGTTGAACATAGGCAGGTGGGCCTGTTGTCAGCCAGAGACATTGGCCAGGGTCTCATTTGCGACTTGCTGGGAGCATTTCCTCCCCTAAGGCTTGGGTTGTGTGCCCCAAGCAGTGCCAAGCAGACGTGTTTCCTCCTGCAGGTTTTTCCAAGTGGCAGGAGTGAGAAGAGAGTCACACTGAGATTTAAAAGGAATTTCCTTTTTTTTGGACCCTGATGTTTAAAATTCTAATCTTCTCCCTTAAAAACAGTTTTAGTCATGTGATATCGATTTAACTAGAAAGTAACAAAATCAGCAGCTGCTGTAAGTTCCATGACTGTTGTTCCTACAACCTCTGAATAACTCTTTCAAAATAATTTGAAATATATCTGACTCTATCTTGTTGCTTTCCGTTATTTTGTCTTTACATCCAGAGATTTAAAGCATGTGTGTATCTCTAAACAGCAGATATATTTGAAGAATATTTTGTTGTGACATTATATATTTTACTGTGACATTATAATTATATGTAATACATTATACTTGTGCTATTTTGTATATTTTAGATTTGTGGAAAAGCTGTTTATCACTTATATTGATAAATCAAAAATACCTCCCAAATGCAGCTGAAAGCTGTTTTTTAAGTCTTCTGACTCCTGCAGTGCTGAGAACCACTGCAGCCACAGCTCACCTGAGCCCATCTCTCTGCATGGTACCTGGTGTGTGCACAATCTGCTTCATAACTATTTCTTCACAGTTGCAGTATTCAACCCTTATTAAGTCCTGAAATGGTGATTATGTCTGCTTACCAACTGGACCTACCTTGCAGCTTCCAACTTTTGAAGTCTGTCCTACTCTTGTTTTTCGTGAACCCTGCCCTCGGGCATGTGGAGAGATTAAGGTGATCTTTTCAAGGCAGCCCTTGACACCACTCTATTCCACGATAAATGCTGGCATTGCCATTTACTTGTGTTTTTATGTCTATCTGTAATTCCCTCTTGAGATCCTTGCCCCTAATACTGTAATGTGTCTTTAGGAAGACCTAGTTTAAAACCATCAAACTCAGCAAAATGTCCCAGTAAGTAATAATCTTATTTCCTATGTAATTGCTCAAAATTATTTTGATGCTTGGGCATGGATTACTGAAAACAGCTGCTCATCAAAATCATGATGTCAGCACTGGCTGGAGCACAGCTCATTGTGGAGTTCGCTGTCAAGGCATCTGACATGATCAGCTTTATTGCACGGACTTTGTTTTTCATTTTAGAGGAAGGCAGGAGATAGATAACCATTTTTCAGAATAAAGGACTTGAGTAAGTCACTTCCGTGCTAACAGACAGTGAATCACCTTGAGAACAGCGCCACAGTATTTCTAAGAAGAATTATTTGCTGGGTCTTTCTTGACTGATTTCTAGGGAACCAAATATAAACAGGTCATCTCAGATACAAGTTTGATTTGGTGCTCAAGATTTTGGTCGACAAAAAATTGTATCATTCCTGGCCAGCACTTTTTATTTTCTTTAGAATTTCTACAAGAAGGTTTCTGAGCACAGCCAAGCAGGCTGTTGAATCCTCCTTAGTCAGAAGAGAATGAGGATGCCTAAGCTGGACAGAAATGAAAAAGGTCAAGGAAATAAAGACAAGATAACTTGGATCATGGCAGTTCCTGGGCTGAATGCCTGCAGTACATGTAAATTCCTCTTTTCACCAAGTTTTTAGCTCATTCAGTTATGTACCAGTCTTAATTAGATATGGAGTTCAGACCAGCTTTTTGAGACACGTGAAAGGAAGAATGATAAAAAAGAGTTTTGAATATCGTTAAAATACATTCCTGCTGCTTTGAGGGAGGTAGGGAAAATGCGATAAGAAGGTGAAGATGTACTGAAATGAGGAGATAAAAAGTGTGATATGATAATTTCTTTCATGGTTTAGACCTCAAACAAGCTAGGAATAGTCATTTATATCCAAGGGAGGATAGAAAGACCTATGTGTCTCAGGTATTACTCTGCCCAGTTCAATGAAACTGTGGAACAGCTTCTCCAGGTTGTTAAGTGGTTAGCAGTAGTATCCCAAGGCAGCTGCTTGCTAACCAGCTATATGCACAGGACTGGGCTGAAGTAGTGGGAATCTCTAAAGAAGCTGTTACTGTGGGGGGTTTAGTTCCCCCCTTGCAGATTCTTATGTTGGAGAAAAGCAGCAGAGGTACCAACTTCACACAGGCTTTTTGTAAAACCAATGCCACCTCTGCTGGGAACAGCGAGGGCTTGGGTTCTAGTTGTTTCTGTGGTTTTCTGAATCCATAGAAGAAATGAGTGTGTTCTCGGATTTTCCTTCTCTGAAAAGCAAATCACTCTGCTGTGGTGAGGAAGGAATGGAGGTTAGAGTCAAAGATGAAGGAGCCTTTCATTCAACAGAGAAGGCTTTGTTGATGCACAACACGTACCTGGTGAGTTAGCTGCTGAGACCTCTCTTGACTCGCTTTGAACAGGGGCCCTTGTTACAGAACCTGTTCTCCATCTCTCATCTCCCATGTGCAGCTTGGCTTGTTCTCATAACTGCTTACGCATGACAGAGGATTATTTGCTCCGTCTAAGAGATGAGGCCTCCTCCATGCTGTTATTTAAAGTTTAAAGAAAAGTAGAGTGTCTTAAAAAGGTAATTAAAGAAGACCCAACAGCAACCCAAACTCTTCTTTAATATCTTTAGTTTCACTTCCACATGCTGTGTGTCTTGTTCTACCAGTTTCAGTGCTCTTGCAAAAGAGTTGCACAATGACTTCCTTTCAGAAACCAGCAGAATTAAATTTGGGCTCACCTAATTGGATGTACCTTTTCTAAGTTCCTCAATGTACTGAGTTTCCAATAAACTCTACAGCCCCCACTTTCTCCTGTGCCTTTTCATTGCCATGACTTTTGGAATAAATACTCGGGGACATCCTCACATACAGCTCCCAGTGACATGGAAGGTTGTTGCAGCCTGAAATAGCAACTCAGTCCTTAACCAATTTTCTTTTTACCCCCGACTCTCTGCACATTGACAGTTTATGAAAAGATGCATCCTTCCACCAGAGCCTTGATCCAGGTGTTGACAGTAGTATTAAAAAAGTCTCCCACTACTAAGTGTTCCTAAAAGCTAAGGCTGTTTTACAGGCCAGTGTCTGCAATTTCCCCTTCAAATAAAAATGTTTGTGCCAGTTTCTAATTTTTCTGGAATAACCATAGCACAACAGAGGTTGCATAAGGTAAAGGGCTCATCTGAGAATCAGGGTCAGACAAATCATTTTGGAATTATTTGTTCTTTCAGCAACTCTGCTGAAAATGTTTATGTGCTTTACAGTCCTCTCCCAGAATAATTTCTCCTCCCATGCTGCACAAAGGCCCAGGATTTTTGGGTTTTTGAGGGTTTTTCCCCCTCCCATGTATGAAAGTTACCAGCAGAAACATTTAGCTAACATTCCATAGATGCTTTCTTTAATAAATGCTGATCATCAAAAATGTTGGCCAAATGTGACCTGAAATTCCACGCAGATTAGCAGCTGCATTTGTGTTGTCCCCTTATTTGAACTCCTTCTCCCCTTACAAGCCAAACTTTGCCTTGTAAGCTTCACCAGGACATGGTGCATCTCAGGAATACTGATGATCAGTGGCTGTGGCTGTTTAGCTGAGGATGCAAGACCGTTACGCTATTTAAGAAGTTCTTGTCACAATGACTACAGTTTAGAAAGTACCACCTGGAAGGAGTGTACTGAGCTTAGCGGGGATTTTTTATGTCCATTAATTTGTGAAACGAAATGACTGCTAAAAGCTTAGAACCCATCCCTGCCTTTGTACTTTCCACTTGACTCCCTTCTGGTGATGAAATAAAAGCTACTCGCAGGTGAATAACTGAGAGCCCCGAGAGAGAAACTTGTTAAAATTTTAATAATGTCTCGGCTATATTTATAATTCTGTAGAGATGACTTGAGCTGAGTGAGCCAAAGAATCTGTGACGTTACATCAGAGCCTTTGATCCAAATGACCTCTGTTGTGGAAACAGTAAGTGCTTATGCTGCACAAATCTCCCTAAACCTAACAAAAATACATGTGAAATGGTCTGTGCTGTACTGGAGAAGGATTGCTGTCAGGTAACTTCAGCAGCTGTTAATTGGGAGCAGCTCTGTGATGGCAAACAGCCAGTGCCCATGGGATGTGGCAAAGGTGCTGGTGGATTGATATGATGCTTTCTGGGACTTTGACGGCACCACACAGGCAGGTACATTTGTTGCTGGAAGTGCAGAGGGTGCAAACTTCTCCCTGCTGTGTGGTAGCTGTGAGTCTCCTGGGTCTTATCAGCAGCTCACAACACAGAGAGACCTCCTGCCTGATACAGATGCTCAGCTGCAAGAGGCTGCCTCACAGCTGTGTTTTCTCCTCCTTGTGCTTCTTTGACAAGGAGGTGGAGCTGTACAAATGGTAAATTTGTTTTCCAAGCCAAATGAAAACTGTAATTTCAAGTTTGCTTGCCTTGCCACTTCTCGCACCTTTCCAGCTTACAGGGATACTGGCAGGGTGCTCATCAGGGAAGGAAATATTTTGGTCGTCCCACAATAGGGTGAGGTGACTGTTCCAGGTAGCACAGTGGCTCAGCAGCGGGGCTGCTCACTGCTGGGCTCTGCTCAGGTGACAAAGCCACACAATTTAGCACTCAGCCAGCTTGCTGTGCTACTACAGCACTCTCAAACTGTCACAAACACTGTTTCAGTGAAATCAGGCCACTTGGCCTCACAAATTTCTTTTCCTCTGTGTTAGCATGAGCTTCTCTCCTCTCTTCTTATGCAAGACTTATGCTATGACTCTCTCACTCTACTCTTCATGCAGCTACTCTGTGTTCTGGTTGATGCAAGAGTATTTTACATCATGGCAAAAGAGTATTTTACATCATTGTCTCTTCTGGCAAAAGAATGAGGCCCAGTCTTCCTAAAAAGGTGCCAGTTTCAAAGCACGAAGAACATCTCAGAAGGGAGGCAAGCCCTGGCAGCCACAGCTAGTCGCCCTTTCCCCTCTGGGTCTGAATTAGTCACAGAACCAAGCTCACAGTCCTGTCAGGACAAAACCCACCCAGCTGCATAATGTCCCAGCCTCCAGCACTACTGTCCATGAGGAAAGAAAAATCATGAAGTGCAAATGTTTGAGTCACAAACAAAGGAGGATTAGGTGAGGCTGTGCTGACTAACCCACCCCAGCAACAGTCAAGTATTGCTCCTAGCTTGTCCTGAAGGAGATAAATCTGGCTGTGCTAAAGCTCAAGGTGATGTTGGAAGGTGCTGCTTGGGAAGAAACATCTTAACTCTGATCCTCATCCACCCTGTCAAAATGACATCCCAGATCTGAGTTTGGCTGGATTTACACAGAGACATCACAACAATGATGATAAAAAGCAAACAAGGGATATATCATTGCTGCTGTTGCATCTGACTGAGGAGTGTCAAATCCGTTGAGGCAGAAGCAATTTATGTGTGGCCCAAAATGACTCATTAGGAGCTGTTTCAAACAATCGGTGTCTTTGTATTGAAAAAGCTCGTCCTGATGAATTTGGCAAGGACACAATTTCAGATTACTTTATAGGCTGCTTTGTAAAGCTGTAGGCAGGGTTAATGACAGTTTAGTATTAATTGTGCATCTCTGGCAATTTGCAGAGAGACATTTGTCTGACTAGAATCTTGTTCCTGCTTTTAACATTTCTAGTTCTTGAACAACAAAACAATTGGAAAATAGAGCACTGCTTTCTCAAAGGACTTCATCTGGGCTTTCAGGGTATGATACAAATAAGTATTTATTTGTGAGGGCCTGCATGAACAGCATAAAATTTATGCAGCCTCCTCCAGACTGGAGTGTGATGGCTGTTTGCTAGCAACCAGCAGAGCCAAAATAACTCTTCAGAGAGGCAGGCTTACAGCTGGCTGATGCTGGGCTGGGAGGAAACGAGATGGTCAGGGCGCCTTTAGCAGTAAAGCAGCTTACCTGCTCAGTCACGCTGACAAGCAGATGCAGAAATACAAAAGTGTGGCTTCTTATCACAAGCAACATGTGAGAGCAGGGTCTGAGACCTGGCTGTTTTGAATTTCCAGGAATTAGCAGGTAATGCATTAGCTGTGTTAAGATAAGACCCTGTGTCTGCAAGGCCTGCTGTTAACTCTCCTTTGTGTGTGTGTGTGCTGAGATACACACAGCTCTGAAGAAAGAGCATTTGGTGCTGTAGATTCTGGTCTCAGTTTCAACGAGATAAAGACAACTGTTACGCAGCAATTGTTCAGTGAAGGGCACTTGTTCAGTGCAAGGGAGAAATGGTTGATAAGTTTCATTTTTCATTTGCAATTGCTTTAAATGCCTTAGAGTAGTAAAATGGATTTTTAATTCTGACCATTACTTAAATTAATTGTAAAATTCTAACTGACTTCCGACTAAAATGGCAGTTTGAATTTACAAATATCCAGTGGTATTCTTCAGGGCATAGAAGAGTAATTTCCAGGAGGATGAAATAAATGCACAATGACATCTGCAGTCCCTGTTCTCAACTTATTTGGAATGACTGGTGTGGTTTGGTTGGTCTTTCTGCACTTCCCTCTTCTAATGATTGTGAGCAGCACCATTCATCCCTATGCAGGAGTACAGCTGGACTGTCAGTGGGAAGAGTAAAGGGGCTGGGAGCATCCCCTCTCTTGGAGGTTTTGGTGCATGGATGTGGGCTGAGCTGGAGCTGTTTCCCAGCAAACAGGAAGTTTAAATTGATGCTGGATTTTTTTTTTACGGCTGTAATTACAAGATACCCCAATTAGTAAAAGTGCTTGTATGTCATGTGATTGCAGGTTTCCAAAAGCTTAAACTTGGCATCCCAAAGAGTTCAACCTATTTGACCAGACTAACCCCATATCTAATTTGCACCCTCTCTGAGCCAACCTTTGTTTAAATTTCAGTTCCTTCAGACATAAAGTTTTCCAGGAGCTTGTCTTTCTCCAAAGAGCTATATTCAGATACTGGTGAAATGTACATATGAATTTTCTTAGAACTGGTGTTTCAGCACATGGCACTAGGAAATTCGTGTGCGAGACAGGAGATAGTGCTGTGTTCAGGAATAGTTTGATTCCCTGAACTTGTGGCTTGCAAGGAAATATGAAGCAATTTGGTTTGTGGCCTCTTCCCACAATACTCTTAAATCTGCTCTTTCTACATGCTCAATGCTTCCTCTTGTGCAACCAAAATTTGCCAAGGAAAGCAGACCATTCTTTCCGAAATTCAGACTGAGAATAGAGAGAGACTCTGAGGCTTTAGATGGGAACCAATCCCATGAGAACAGGTGTTGGTATTGATTAGGAGGACTCACAGAGCTCAGAGGCCTTCCCACGATTATTCCATGGAGCAGTCCAGAGCAAGACCTTTTAATAATAGATTTCTTAATGATTTCCAGGATTTCAGCAGATCCTCTAACAAAGACACTGAGAACTGAGCACAAGGAAGAGGACTGAGAACAGGGACAAAAAAAAAAAAAAAAAAAAAAAAAAAAAGAAAAAAAAAAAAAAGGAAAGAAAAAGATAATGCAGTTTTTTGAAACACGTTTTCCCCAAGGGAACTTTGACAACAGTTGTACAAACACTCAGATGGCAGCTGCATGTATCCTGTGGGGTCAGTTCCCTGCCAGGTCAAACATAGCCATGACCATAAACTTTGCTACCCTGTTTCTCCCAAACCCCTACTCAAGGACCTTCCCTTGCCTTGCTCCTCCAGTGGGGATAACGTGTCTTGACACTCAAGGCCAGGTGCCAGGCTTAAGTTCTTTCCAGTTTTGTTAGAGTTGAAGAATGTGGTGTTTGAGATCTCTGACTCTTGTTTTAAAAGCACTCTTGATATTTCAGTTCATCTTGGGATGTTTGCCACTGCTGAGAAATCAGGTTTCCCTGTTGATTTCTATGAGTAAATCTACATATGGGTGAGATGAGAGTAACTCCTGAAGAAAACTACTTCCTTCCTCAGTTCCACCAGAGACTGCTACGTGTCTAAGAATCATCATCCCAACAGCAGTCCTGAAAGAAAAACCTTCCAAAACAAAAGTAATGTAAAAACCCCCAGCTTTAGCCTGGCGAGGAGGCTCAGGAGGGACACAGTCACTCCCTGCAAACTACCTGAAGGGAGGTTTTAGTGAGGTGGGCATTGGTCTGTTCTCCAAGGTAAGAAGCGACAGGAGGAGAGGAAATGGCCCCAATCTGCAATGGGGGAGGTTTAGGTTGGTTACTGGGAAAAATTTCTTCACTGAAAGGGTGGTCAGGCATTGGAATAGGCTGCCCAGGAAAACAGTGGAATCACCATCCCCGAAGTGTTCAAAAGGCAGGTGGATGTGTTAGTGGAGAGCATGGCAGTGCTGGGTTAAGTTGGACTTAATGATCCTGCAAATCCAATGTAGATTCTGATTCTATGAGTTCACACTGCATTTTTGTTGCTTGTAAGAGGAAAATTTCTCATGTGATTCCCGAGGTCTGTCGCGGGCATCATGTCCCAGCGTCACATCAAGCCTTCCCTGACAGGATTCCTGCTGCAGCCTGCGAGCGCCGGGCTGGCAACGGGTCAGCGGCAGTTTAAAGACTTGAAGGTAGTGACGGAGAGCGACAGGAAAGTGCGATTACTGCCCAGAGCGAAGATAAACATCCTCCTGGCCGCAGGTCCAGACACCTGCTCGGGCCCTGGGCTGCTCCGGCTGGTGCTGGAGAACGTGTTCCCTGAGGTCTCCGTGTAACCCCGCCCGGTGCAGGCTGCCGTGGCGAAACCTGGTGTTTGGCTCCCAGGGTGACCCCATTCATCCCCGTTCCCCGTGTCCCCGTGGCAGGGGAGCTCTGTTCTGGCCGTTCCCGTTCCCGGAGCCCCGGGAACAGGGCGGCTCGGCGATGGCCGAGGGGCCGGCGCCATCTCCTGGGCACGGCTGAAGGGGCAGAGCCGGGCCGGGGAAACACCCGCTCCGGGGCTGCCAGGGGGCATTGAAGGACAGCCAGTGGGGAAAGGGAGCGGCCGAGGGAACATCCAGCTTCCCTCAGCCTGGGAACCTCTCCGGGCTGCCAGCAGGCAGGGCAGGCAGAGGAGAGGCGGGCAGTGGGAAAAGCCTTCAGCGTGCTGTGCTTTTGGATCTGTGCTGCATTCCCTTTCCGCACGTGGTAACCGGTGGCTTTTATCCCTTACAGAGTGACGTTTCTCAAGCACTGGGCGGAGAACGCAGCGTGGTCACAGGTGCTTTGCCAGATACAGCAAGAATCACTGCCCGCACTGTGTGGCCGTCGTGTGCCACACGGCCCTCATGGCCTTGGGACTCTTTGGACTTGCCCGGCACGGACGGAGATAGTCGGCATTGAGTGAGGTATTGAGTGAGGCAACGAAGTAACCTGTGAGAAATGGGAGATCTGCACAAATTATGTAATTGAATTTTTTGGCTAATACACAGAAATGAAGAAAGTCTGACCCAGGTACGCTTTGGGTCTTCTGGTGTAGGAATGCAGAATGGATGCCGTGGAGTCACTGCCTCTGTCTGCATTTGAAAGGGAGCAGCACTTCCCATCGCATCCTTCAGCTGTCTGCCCAGACTGCAAGCCCTCTGCTCTCACTGGGTGTGGGGATGACATCTTGCCCAATGCAATTGCTGTATCTGGTGCTTTTATGCACCAGAGAGCATTTCTGCTAATGATTATTTGTCGCAGTAACCCCTGTGGTGGCGCTTCTGTTGCAAATCAGGAAAGTGTAGAAATAAATCTCTTCCTCTCAAGGGTGTTCTGCGGTTCAAGCAGAGACTTGCAATGCAGGGGTTCACTCATTGGCTTGGTGTGAATGTAGAGAAGTCATTTCCTCTCTCTGAAGGAGCTTCATGTCTCTGAAAGTTTGAGAAGCCTGTTTCTCACATGAAAAAGTGGTTGGGTGTGAAATCACTTATGTAGTGGTAAAGGAGTGCTTTGTTCTTGCTTAGTTGTCCTTTATTACCACATCAAAGAAGAAAGTGGTAGAGGTCATGATCAGAGGGGGAAATGCCTTATGAGGAATACTTAATTCACTGAAAAATGCAGGTTTGTGGAATAAAAGTTTGTGAATCTGGGTTGAGTTCAGTGAATTGTTTTGGCCAAAAATGAAAAGGGAGACCTTTTCCAAAGAAGATTTTATTCCGACAGCCTCAGAATAAAATGTGCAACATTTTGTTGAAAGTGATATTTATTTAAGTCACTACAATCTCTAGTCAGGAAAATGAGACTTATAGTGTGACCTGGAGGAGGGAAGGGCTCAGAGTTGACTGAAAAAACCTGGAAAAAAGCCTCAAACTGTCTGTTTATCTCCTCAGCCATCATTCAAAGCTCCAGGTCTTCATCATGATATAGCTGGGCTGATGAGAGGACTCTCTGACACTTCTTTTATCTCAGAGTTAGTTGGCTGCAGCTCTCATCTGTAAGAAGAATTTGGCTCACACCTGAGTGAAGAACCCAGTGGAGTGGTAGCGATTTCCAAAGAAGTACTTGAAACTGGTGACTGTATCCTATGGATGGGCTTTTGAATACAGAGTGATCCCCCAGAAGGTCTGCCTGCCTTCCTTTCCCCGTTGAGTAGGAAGCGCCCAGCATCCTCCTCTTCCTATGCCTGCCACAGAGCTGTGTGTAACTCAATGACGCTGGGAGGGAGCCCTGATTTCTAAGACAAACAGTACCAGACTGAAGCTGTTTTCAGTTAAGATAAATTGTGTTGTGTTCCTGCTGTGTTCTAAACTGTTCGAATTGCAGATAAATTATGGGAGAAAGCTCCTAACAGGCAAACCCTGTCTGTTTGTTAATTTTGTAACGAGCCCTAAAGCCCTAGAGGAAGAGGGAGAAACTGCTGCTGCTGTTCCCCAAGATCCCTTGGTGACTGTGAGGTGTTTATGTCAGAAAAGCTGCTTTTTTTTTTTTTCTTGAAACTGAAGGACAGATCTTGGTGGCTATATTTGTTTGCACTTGAATGTCCTGATGGGGAAATTGAGGTGTACTTCTGAAACAGCTTGATTAATAAAGGTCAGGAGTGATACAATATCTGAAAAACACGTAAAACATCATTTTGAAAGCCTTGCTTATCCATCAGCTGTGGATGCTGATGAAGAAGGAGTCTCTCCTACGTGCGGGATTGCCGTGCTATGTGTCCCTGATGCAGCTTTGATTCGGGATGAGCTCTGCAAGTCAGAGAGCACATCTGTAACCCCACGGCGTAGTGGGCTGACGGGAGGTTTGTGGTGCACACGCCAGTCCCCAGGCTGGCCATGCAGTGGCACTGAAAGCAAAGCTAAATCCCAGATGTCAGCTCCAGCAAGGTGTGTGCTGACGGCAAGGGAGGTGTTTGGCAGGCTCTCCTGTGCTGGGAGAATGGAGGAGGGATATGGGAGGAATGTCAGCTGCAGTTTGCAGAGCACAGGGAACATTTTCCATCCTCTGCCATTTTGGGATTTGCTGTCAGTCCAATTGAACACAATTTGCTTCTGTGCTCCCAACTGGTTTTCTGGAGTTGGGTTTCACAGGGGCTCTTACCAGAGGAAACTGAAGGTCTTTGCTGCTTGCTTGGTTGGCCCTGCAGAATGATAGAGACTTCAGCTTTCCCTTCTGCAAGAGAGGTGTCTTTTCAGCCCCCTTTTTATTCTGGCTTGTCTGTCCCATGAATGAGGCTCATGAGTGTCTCTGCAAAGTGCATGGAAGCAAAGAGGAGCTGGTGGCAGAAGTGTTGTTAAAAGCACAGGAAAAGAAGGGAGTGTCTGCATTGCAAAGGTTCTCACTGTAACTAGTGACAAAGATTGTCTATTGATCTGCTGAATTGCTGAGTATGCACAATGCGACAAATAGGTTTGAGCTGTTGTACTTTAAATGGCTGAAAATATTTTTATGAAATAGCTCTGTTCAGAATGTACTTCTCAAAAGAGGCGGTTTTGATTAAACTCTGCTTGGATCAAGGACATAAGGAGAAACAATTGCATGCTCTATTACAGTGCATAGCATGGGAGCTGTGAGACAACGCTGAATGAGAGCTTCGATGAATGTATCCAATCTTTATGTACCAAGCTGAGTATTTGGGGACAGGTTTTTATCAATTTGTCCTATTGAAACTGTTCAGCTTTGTAGAAGAGAAATATGCATTAGCCCTGAGAAAGCTGGGTTCAAGTAATTGTGTGGTTGAATGTGTGACATTTATGGAGCGTGAAGAAGCTCCAGCAGCAGAGATGGTGGCATGTCCAGTACCCTCTTGTGGGAGACCTGCTGAGAAGACAGATTGGGCTTGAAGAATCTCACTCTCTCCCAGCTGATAGCCCCTCACCACTGGGGTATAGCTGTAATGTTTCCAGACAGGATTTGAGAAGCCTTGGTTTTATTTTAAAATGGGATTTTTCAAAGTTGCAAAAGTCTCTCTTGGGTTGGTAACCCGTTTCCTACCAAGTACTTGTTTCAGTAGAGCAGCCACAGTGCAGGTTGTTCACGTCTTTACAGTACCTAATGGAATATGACAATTAAACCCCAGCTCAATAAGTTTCTCTAGTTTACAGATAAATTCTAAATAGGGAACACTGCCCGGAAGACTTGCTGGAAATCTTTGAAAATACATAAGCATAAGTTTCCTTTCAAACTGTATTAGTTCATTATCTGTGAAATAACTAGGTGAACACAGAGCAATCTGAACCCCTGACCTGCTCAAATTAAAAAGTCTCTCTGGATGAATCTGAATTAAAATAATCCGACTGGATGGTCAGGCTCCCATTTCTGCTTTGGCTTTGCAGATCAAATATTGGGAAAACAATCTCTCCAACCTTGTGCCCCATTTCAGAACATCATCTGCCTTGTTCTTGTACAATACCTCCAAAGCTGGTACTACAGCTACCCCTCTCTCCCCTGTGTGGAGGTAGAAGGGGTGGTGGACCAGTGCAGATGTACTGTGAGTTGCCAGCTGACTCCATTTGCTGCCCTAGGCTGTCTGAGTTCATGTGGAATGATGTTTAGGATGTCTTAATGCAATGTGGGATTACCATCTGCTCACCCATCTCTGGTTTCCTCAAAGTGATGTTCTTTCTTCAAGGTATCTTGGAGGAATGCAGTTATTGTGACTTGAATTCCTCTGTTTTTCCAATCTCTGAACAAGAAATCGATTTTATTTGGTGTTTGGCCTTTAAATTAGCAGAAGAATCATAGGGGTTTCAGTTAGCAGTGATTGCACTCTGCATCTACCACCTCTGTGGGAGTGAGGGGCTGATGGGGTGCAAACAGACCTGGAAGAAACTTCTTCTTCAGCCTATGATGTCCATGGCTTTATGTAGACAGCAGATAGAGAGTCCTAAAGACAGGAAGGGATGGAACCAAAAGGGCTTAGTCTTTCCTAAAGCACAAGCCAAACCTGGTTGTGATGCAGAAAGTTTTTATTTCACTGCTACTCCGTGCCTCTTGCCAGGTGCAGGAAGGTGCAGGCACAAACCCGAGCTCCTGGCAGTCACAGGCTGTGCTGCCTGTGCCTTACATCAGCATTCTCCTCACCTAACAGGGACACGTATTGCTTTCCTCCTCTGCTGTCTGTATCTGATTGATGCTGTCATTTGTGTATTGAGACAACCAGAGCCTATAAATCCTTCCAAATACCCTATTATTAAAAAGGGATCTCACCTTCAGCTTCGGGGTAGTGAGAAGGGCTCATTATGTTTCTGTTTGTTGGCTGTGCTTGTGCAGAAAGTGCCTCTTGGGGCCGGAGATAACGCTCCGTGTGTGGTGTAACACAGTCAGGCTGTAGGCTGCATGCGTCAAAAGGCATCTCGAGGGCAGGCAAAGATTTCAAAGGCAGCAGCCTGCAGAAATTGAGGTATTTACAACTCCACTGTGAGGGCTGGCAACGGGGAGTCAGGCATTTGTGACTCCCAGGTGACTGCTGTCTCCAGAGCAGCTCGGAGTGGTGGCACCAGCCCAAGGACCGTTTGTTGTTGTTCCTTACCTGTGGCTGAGGGTGAAGATGGGTGTAAAACTAGAGGCTCTGCTTAGTGAGTGCTAAGCCTGCCTCACAGAGCCCCTCGTAGTGCTGTTTTGTGAGGACAGAAACAGCCAGTATGACCAAGGCAGGCACTGTCATGAGCTAATGAGAGGCTCCTTGTCCTGCTCCTTCCTGTGTCCTGGGGACCCCACTTCCATAGGGGAAGGCAGTCATGGAGTGGCCATACACCAAGAGTGATCCTTGTACAGATTTGGCACTATTGACTGTCCACTTCATGTCTCCTCCAGAACAAATGCAAAGCTGAGGTTAGGGTCTATCTCTGTGCCCAGGTGGATTGAGTTTTCTTGCATTCTGAAGGATTTTTCCCCATTTATTATTATTTTGCCTCAGGCAGAAGGGTCTGTTTTAGGGCCAGCGTAATAACTATCATAACTTTCTCAGGCTGACACATCAGTATGGTGCCAATCACAGTTATAGAGATCCTGGGACCACTTCATCACAGCAGCTTCACTCCAAGCCTCCTTTTAATCTTTCCTAATAAAATTTAAATGACAGTAGCTGTTCCAGTCATGAACAAAGAAAACCCTCTCATATTAGTTTCTACTTTTTTTTTCCTAGTGTTGGGTTTTCCACTTTATAGTGACTAGTTAATAAGAGAGCTGACATCTTCCAGAGCTGGCTGTGTGTGTCTGAGTAAGTGGTACTCCTGTTTATGGACTCTCTTCTCTGCAGATAAGGTATTTCATGAGTGTTGTGGAAAATTGTATAGTTGGGTCATTGCCATCCTCATCAGAATCTAGGTTGTGGCTCCTGATGCTTCTGGGTAGTTTTGACCAGGAGCTGTTATTGAGCTTTGACAGATTTTTGCTGCAGGTTCTTCTAATCAGCCATGAGAGATCTGACCCATTGGTGGTGCTCAGGTGCCTGGCTGCCTTTTAGTCCCACGTTAAATGAGGAGACTCAAGGGCTCCTCACATGTCAACTTTTCTCCTCTTCCTAGCAGAAGAAGGTAGAACGAGAACTTTTAAAAAATTGCACAACATTTTCACCTAAAGTATGAATGGCATTAAATTGCCTCCCTTGCTGGGAAACAGGCCTTGCACTTGAAAGGAGAGGTGGAGTGGTTTGTAGTGGATTTTTGGATCCTGCAGGCTGTACAGTCCACAGGTTTGGACCAGCCTCTGAGAAAAAAAAAAAATTGGCACTAAAAGTCAAGCTACAGAAGCCAGTCTCTTGCTAAAGTGTGAGGGGTCAGGGAGCTGTTTGGAAATCCTGTGGCTCGAACCTCAGTTTGAACTATTTCTTGCTCTAAAAACACTGGTACTGGAGCAATAGTTTGGATTATGCCCATGTCTTTTGCTTATTTTTCATTTAACCTGCTGATGGCTGCTTTTTTGTCTTGCTTTTCAGACCTACTGAGGGTAACTGCTTGTGTCTGCATTAGTAGGAATGGGTGTTTATGACTGATCCCTTGGTGGTTGCAAAACCCATCACACTTCATCAAAACATAACACTCAGCATGGGTCAAGCAAGTATTGTTTTTCTGGCCTGTTCCTCAATCTGCTTCTAGAAAGCTGGAGAATGCCCAGATTCACTGAGGCTCTCAGAGTCTCAGTGGGAAAGAGGAAGGGTAGTGGTGTCTGGGGGCTTGTTGGCCTGGTGGGGTGGATGCTGCCCCAGTCCTCACACCCTGTGAGTGGTGAGCGTGGGGGTTGTGTGCTGTGGGAGGGTAAGGGCAGGACTGCTGCTACCCAGATTCCAGGCATTGCTGCGTTCCCTTCATGTCTTTCATACGTCACAAAGCTGGAGGGAAGGCAGGACACTCTGCTGGTAAGGTGAAAGCCAAATGCTGTGGCAAGGAGGTGGGAGTTGGGGACTTATGTCGTTTCTCATCTCCATTAGGGTCTCATCCAGTGAATTTGCACGGGTCTAGAAAGGGTAAGACCTGCCCCAGCTATTGCACCAGCACAGATCTTCCCTCTGACATCAGGACTTTGTCTTCCTTTCTGTTATCAATTGGCCAAGTCACATATGTAAGGGAAAAGGCAGTGAATTTTAATCAAGGCATCTTCCATCTCCTTTCAGAATACATGTCAGGGAAGGTGATATCTGGGGGTTTATTAATACTGCAGCAATGAAATGTCACTGACTCTGTGGCACAAGAGGTCTTGATTTACATGAGTATAATAGAGATCAAACTGGTATCCTCAGACTTTGGTGTCAAAGGCCTGCAGAGATGGATTACATTTTCCTCCCTGGTGATGAAAATGAAACTCTGGGGGAAATGAGTAGTTTGGTCTCATCTGAATTCTTTCCGAAGCATTGTTGCCTTCAGAAACTCTAACTGGCAGTGAATGTCTCTCTTCTTGGCAGTCTCAGCTAGTAAAACAAGAAATTAGTGATCCAGGAACAACATTTTTGGCATCTCTCAGCCACCTGTGCTTCCTCATTTAGCTACAAGAGGGATTGTTACCAGGAACATCTTGTGGTGTCTGGGTGGAGTATGGGATAACATTTAGAAGACACACTATGCATCCCAAACTCTATCACTTTCTAGAGCCAATCCCAAACAGACCATCTTTGAAGGAGATGACATCTTTTGTTTACATTCCCTATCTTAACTCAGTATCCAGTGTCCTTCCACCAGCCTACATCTTTCTACACAGCTGTTTGCCAATACCCACTGGCATCACTGTCCTCTTGAGCTGATACCTTGCCAGCCTGCCTCACTGAAGATCTGCCCATTTAGCAGCACTACGTGTTCTGGGAGACTTCACCATTGAAGACTTCTGGCCAAACTATGCCTGTTTTAAGAGCTTGGATGTTACAAAGCATCATCAGCTCTTTCTCCCCTAAGTTACTTCCAGTTGGCTAATTCAGAAAATGCTGCCTAGTTTGGAATTTGCATTGCTGGCCACTTTCAGTACTTAGTACTTCTCCAGTTTTAGAAGTTGTGAGAGAAAGTGAACTAAGCTCATACCTATAAGGGATCCTAAGGTGGAGTTAGGTATTCTGGCCCTTTGGTCTACAGAAATTGTTCTCGTTTTGGTAGTAAGATGGGAGTTCTGGGTGCTGTTGCTGCAGCAGATGAGTGCAAACACCATGTACACGAGTGCCTGGTGGCTGAAAAAGCCTTGGCTGCTTGTGTCCCTTTGTACCAGTGGTTCTCACCTATTTCTTACTAAGTGGTGTTCTTGAGTCCCATTTATCCCCATATCCCTTCTGTAAGAATTTTTTAAAAATTACAGCAGAAACAAAGAAGTTATGGGAAAGTTGGCATTGGGTTTTTTTCTGGTTCAGATATATGTCTTCTCATGGTATATGTACTTGCTCTGTTCCAAATTGCAAATACCCCCTAAGGGTTGTCTCCCCAGGGACCACCTTGTTACCACCAAGGCAGAACCAAAGTCACACATTTCTGGCAGCACTCTTGAGTAGTTCAGGGGCTGTTTTCAGGGTGGATGAGGACTTTGCTTCTCATTTTCACGGGACCAAATCCCTTTAAGCTCGATCTAACCCATGCAAAGATATTACAAGATGCACAGAGATTGCTATGGTCTATAGCCACCCAGGGACAACTTCTGGAGTCTAGTGCTTTCAGTGGATATGTAAAGGACATCATAAACTGTCTGTTTTGGAGCCTAACAGACCCCTAGAAGAAAACTGAGGCTCGAAGAATTACAGTAACTCTGGCAACACCTTTAAAAATCCTTTTCTTTTCTCTTACGTTTTAAATCCTCTGCCCCTGTGCTGTTTTTTACTATGTCCAAATTTGTGGAGTTTCTAGCAGAGAGCACCTGAAGTTCTGTTTATGGGGGACTTGGGTATGAATTATTACTTGCAAAGCTTGCAGTCAGGTAGTGGGTTATAATACTAATTAAGGCAAATGTCATAGCAAGAGCATGCTGACGTTGTTGGAATTAATGGCCCAGAGCATTACTACTTAGTACACCTTTTGAAGTTAATGGAATCATATTAATTGGGATCTTTGAGGGACTGAGGGACACAGAGTACATCACTACTGAACAGCACCTCTGTTATTACATTAGAGCTGGAAGAGCATCCAAGTTCCTCCTGCCTTTTGGGCCCCCTTTGCACAACCATTTCAGAAATGGATGGCTCTGACAAGGCCCAGGGGAAGGTTGTTTGGTCCTAGGGTAAAAGGTGAATAAGTCTGTTCCAGCTGTGGTTGCAAAGAATCACTCTGCCTCCAGAAACCAGTGCTGAGAACTGCCAAATTGCCTCTGGCATAATCCTGAAGAAACAAGGAGTGTGTTCAAAAATACTGTCTACTCTTGTTTCTGGGTCTAATCCTGCAAATTCATCTCCTCTCCATAGAGCTTATTCTGGTGAGCACAATGCAGTCTCTTGGTGCAAGACACAGTGCAGAGCATTTAAACAAATGGGTTTGTCAGTGATTCTGAGTTCCTTTGGATATTAGCCAGCTGTGGTAGCACTGATACCGGTGCAGTGTGTGGTTAGACCTAGTGCCACGAAAATTCTGATATCATGGAGAGCATTTGCCTTCTTTGAAAAAAACCTGGGAGAGCTGATACTCTTCCTTAGAAAACCAAACCCCCAAACTTTTAATACAATGCTTTGAGCAGCTGAGGAAAAAGGAAAAAAAAAACAACCCCAAAAACCCAACATAAGTTTTCCACTGAGGATTTTGATTCTAAACCAGAATGTTCTCATTTTAATCCAAGTTTTCAACATGGGGGAAATAATTTTCAAGCATCTCTCATATAAAGTAATTAACCATAGATGAGAAATGGATGATTTCAGAAGAATAGGAACACATACTATCTTCAGTTAATGTTATTAAAATCCATTGTGCACTGGAATGGAAGTTTTTATGATAATGTAGGTTTGCTGTGCCATTTTATCCCTGTTGAGTTCATATGTAAAAAAAAATCCTAGTTATGATAAATTATTTTTTCTGTATTAAAAGGAATACAATTTTTAATTGTCCTTTGCAATATTACCTGGATATAGGTTCATGATTACCATTGATTAAAATGGTAGACTTTCACATGATCTCCTGGGTTAGCTTAGAGGAAACATTCATATTTGCTAGAAATGGTGATGATTTAATGTCGACTCAGTCA
The DNA here is from genome assembly GCA_013390025.1 of Pitta sordida. Classification (NCBI taxonomy): domain Eukaryota; kingdom Metazoa; phylum Chordata; class Aves; order Passeriformes; family Pittidae; genus Pitta; species Pitta sordida. The sequence continues at coordinate 900,772 of WEKX01000957.1, read as the reverse complement.
CCCACTGCATAGGACTTGAAACAACATCATAGTTGAGCCAGTGCTGCCTGCATGGGAAGATCCCTCTCAGCTCCATGCTATCCCCTCCTCCTGCCCTGGAGGCCTGACTGCCGCATCCATCCAGAGCTCATCCCATACGGTTCTGCTCAGCCGAGCAGGAGCTGGAGCATGTGAGCCCTAAATCTGCTACAGATTTCCTGCATGATGTTGGACATACCTCACCCTCTCTGCTGGGTCTGCTGTGCAGCCACGTGTAACTGGCTGCACGGGACGGGCAGGTTTGCCAGCAGAAAGGCAGAAAGGCAGTTTCTCTCAGGACTTGTTACCCTGACTTTGGCCTGTGGAACCTCTTTGCTCCCAAGCAAAGCGAGAAGCGCTCCTGGTGGTTTAAATCTATCGCAGTTCTGTTTCAATTGAAAGATTCCTCGTCAGGGTGTGTTGTAAAACAGTGACATTTGTTAAATGGAGAACACGTAGGGCAAGGACTCCATCAGCTCCAAGGAGACAGTGAGTAATGATCGCTTAATGTCTGAGAGCTTTAAAGCTACCATAATATTCTTCAAAGTCAGGATAGCTTGGAGGGGCCCCGCATAGCTGTCCCGTGTGCAGGGACAGGCACTGCACTTCAGCAGCATCTCTGCAGAGGGGAGGGCATTATGCATCACAGCCGGGACAGATTTCTTATTTACCTGTGAGTGTTCCTGTAGCACCCATCACTCAGCTGGTTACCTGTGCTGCTAGACGCTGCCTTGCACTTTGAGCCATGTCTGCTGTGCTGTCTTCCTGGCACAAATCAATACCCTAAGCCTCAGTGCATTTGGGAAGGAGATAAAAGTTGCACAGCTGTTTTACCACAAAAGGAGGAATAGAGGGCAAGGTCATGTATGTGATACGACAGAAACCTGTGGTACAGCTGGATGTGGGTTTTGTTGTTTTGGATCCCTCAGACTTGTGATGCCACTGATCTTGGGCAAGGTCCTGTCTCTGCAGGGCTCAGAAGAAAAGGCAGGGCAATAACTTCATTCTGAGTCCCACACTGGGTTTGGTTTGGGCTGACTGTGTCTTCCCCTCTTGTGCTGATCTCGAGTTGTCCTGAGCACATGCAGGACCTGTGAAAGGCTCTCTACCAGCCAGCACGACCTCTTCTGCCATGCACAGCACAGGGCTGAACTGATAACCTCATCTGTCACATAAATATGCATATTAATGCCATTTGAAACTTGGCCAAATAACAACTAATTGGTAATGAACTCTGTGTTTTCAGCTTTGGAGTCTCTGGGACAGAGGGATGGAAGCAGAGGGATGATTTATTTCCTCAAACCTGTTATTTACAGGCAGTCATGTTCCTCATCTTCCTGCAAACAAGTGGAAAGAGTTGTAAATTTGCCATATAGATTCCCTTGAGTTAATGCTTATGGGAAATGTAATTTAAAACATTCATTTTTCCTGAAGAACTGCACCTGAACAACACTGCCATGGAAATAGGTACAAAACGAGAAAATAGGGGGACACACTCCACATTGTCCCTCCTAGAAAGAATTTACTGTCCATATGACACAGCAGAAGAAGCAGGAGGAAAAGTAGGTCTCCTGAGTGGCAATTCACCTTATTAATCACTGCCACTGGAGACTAGTTAAGGACTAATTAAGGGCTAACTGTGGGTCATGAGAAGTGAACCAGCTACCAAATAGTCATGACACCACTGGGCATTTATTCCCTAACTGATCAGATAAACCTGAAAGTGTACTCCCTGCTTTCAGTAAGCGTGGGACTACTCACATTTTAGAATTTATCTGGAAAAAAGATCTGCCTTATTTCTAAATAAAGATCTTATGTATGTATCTGTGGGAATATGACCATTATGTGAGATAAGGTACAAAATGTGTGTGTGTATCAAGCCTTAAGAATTTTTGTAATTCTTCCTTTCTGGACACTTTTATGAGGGCAGTGTTGTTCCATGGAACTCACTCCATGCAGAAGCATTTGTAAGAGCAGATGTGATGAGGGACTGTTCTTTCCCTTTGCAAATACTCTGTTTTTTTATTGCCTTCATTCCCCCATGCCAGGTGTTTACCACCCTCATGAGTTTAAGGAAGAGGTAGAATATCACTATTTTGTGTACTTAGTCTGTTTTCCTTGCAAATTTGCTTTCCATCTCAAATACAGATTTTTGAGGGCTAATGTCAAAGTCGATAGATCTAGTTACATGGATTTGATTCCCTTTTAATTTTTCTAATTGTACTGGCTTGCGTAGATTTGTTCCTGGTTTACATGAGAGGATTGCCAGTTGTGCCTTAGACTTCTCATGTGAAGGAAAAAGACAAGCCTCTGTAATATTTTATACCTCAGTCTCTCCCCTACCATCTTCACAGTCAAGTTCCTTGCTGTGATTGGAAAGTACCAAGTACAGAAAATCCCCAGTATCTGCTCTGGCTAATGGGCAGAGCTAATGACAGGTCCTCGGAGTCCCAACTAAAGGCTATAGCATGAGACCTCTGGCTGTCCTGCTATAAAGCTGCCTCTCATATCTGAAGCACATATTTTTTTCCTGCTTGGATATTATAATGAAATATGAGAAGGTTTTGCCTATTTGTTTGGGGCTACATCAAAGTAAAATTACAAGCAAATTGCCAAATTCCTCTGTGCTCTGGATCTGCCATTCCTCCCATATGTGGATCAACCATAGCTCAGCAGGGCCCAACCAAAAGGAGCTTTACAAGGCAACTGCGGCAGACTCATAGTCCTGGGAGTGTCAGGGCTTCTGCTTGCCCGCCAGTTCCCCTGATCCTGCTTGGGTATCTCAGCACTGTGCTAATGCAGTAGCAATATACCAGTGCTAATCCAAATACACCTTCCATTGTGTTCCTTTCCTTAGGTCTGATGCTCTCTGGCTATTATCTCCTTTTCCCACACAGCTGTTAGGTGCATTTTCTCCTTCAACTGTGTGTTTCATGTATCTGGCAATGGAGAATGCCCCGTGTTTTCCAGATCCACTTTTGTTGCTACTTGCACTGTTATTTCTTCCTCTCCCTCCCAGACATATTGTCCCTGTAATGGCATTAGGTCCTCCCCTCCCTGCAAAGAGGCAGAAAAAAAAATCACTTCATAAATTACCCCATTTCATCCCCTCCTGTCATAAATGGCAAGAGCCAATTCAATTTAATTAAAATTGATTTATTGAAAATATTAAAATTGATTTAGTCAAAATATTAATCGAGACAAAACAGCAAGGTTAACAGCACCGGGAGCCTGGCATCCAATGCCCAGAACTCAATTTGGCTGAAGTTGGCTTGACCTTTTTATCCTCTAATATCTGGGAGGAGTCTATCTTGATTGGTGAGAGTCATTTCTTAGGAGGTGGAGTTCAGTTCGATTGGTCAGAGTCATATTCCAGGAGGTGAAGTTGATCTTCCATGACTTCTGATTGGTTATGTCTGCACATGCTCACTTCATTTCACAAAAAGTCTTTGAAGGAATAACACAGGAATAGGTAGTAGAAAAAAATGCATAAAAATACCACACAAAGTTGGAAAAAAAGACAAAATACACCTTATACAGAAAAAGGCCACAACTTATAGAAATGCAACTTTTAAAGAAACATCAAAAGCACTTTTTGTAATACGTGTTAAACCTTTCCTTTACGATCCAAGGTCATCTCAGCCTATATCAGCAAATATACTTAATACTGGGGTGGTTTTGTGGTCTAAATAAAAAAATAAAGAAGAACCAATAAATTTACTTTAAGAATTCCCAATTTTAAAAATGCTTTAAATGGATTTAGGCAACCTTAAATAGTGAGATTCACATAAAATCTGAGACACACAAATTTATTATGAAAAAAAGAACATAGAGAAACAAGTTGGATTTATCTTGTTTCATAATAAAACAAGGCAAGACACATGAAAAATCAGGGCTGCAAGAATGAAAATATAGTATATCCAATTTAAACTAATAAGGATGCACATAAAAGAAAACTACAATGTCAGGAAAAAATATCTTCAAACTCAAAATACAAAAGTTTAAAGATTAAAAAAAATGCAATTGGAACTTCCAAAGAAATACAAACTAAAATCCCACTTAAACGCACAAAAAGAACATAAAATGCAACCTTAAATCGCAGAAAAATACATTTTATAAAGAGAAACACGAAAACCTGCATTTTAAAACTTTTACCAAAAAAATTACATCTTATACAGAGTAACACAAAAGTCAGTTTATTTTTTCTCCAATTCTGGGAGCTCAGTAGCAAGCTACTAGTACTTCTTCATATGATAATTTCAAGCTGTTATAGAGAAATGGCTCATCCTGGATTTAATGGTTTCAAGTAGTCCTAGAAGAGATGGGCCATTTGGACTTAATGGGCGGAGATGGCAGCCCTGAGGGTTCTACAAAAAAACCACCAAGCTGATGGTTTTCAGATGTAGAATACTCCTTAACATTTATGCTATGTTTATTTAAGACTCAGGACCACTGTCTTAGACAGAGAAACATGCCTCTCTCCAACAAATTATGTTAAAATAAACTGATTTCTCTCCGAGTCCAGGAATCTCGCAGTTGGAAACCCCACTCAAAAGACAAAAGGGCAGGGCAGCCTAGTGGCTTTGAGGTGGAGCATTTGTGAGTCAGTGGCCATGTTATCTATAATCTCCATACCCATTCCAACAAGTCTGGAGAGAAAGACAAGTTTACATCTCACTCCCCCCAGAAAACCGAAACCTCACCTTTATTCGAAACAATTAATTTCAAACTAGGCTACACTGTCACAATTTTATTAATTCTGCTTTCAGTTGTAAATTCATAATTCTCAATAGATCACTTTTCACACCTCCTGACTCTGGTTCACTCCTATCATTATTACTGGAGTAGTCATCTTGTTTACCCTCTATCTGGCACAGACTTGTCCATGGTGCATTATGCTTCCTGGGAACCTCTCTGTAAGTCTGATACAGAATATCTCTTTCTAGTTCCTTAATAATCCTCCTAACTCACTTCACCTTGTTTTTATACGTCTTCTACTCCCCTTGCAGGTAGTTCATATCTTTAATGCAATTCTCTTTATTGCTTGTACTGCTCTTTACCTCCTGGCCAAAACACATCGGCCTCTAATGCCTTGGGTTTTGCTCTTAGTGTGGACTCCTGTAATTAAGGACTGAGCTCACAGAAGGTGAAACAGTAATTTTCCAGGCCTATGGACCTGTGCATGTGAGAGAGCATGCAGGGGCAGAGCCTGAGTTTCTCTGCTCCTTGAACTTTCTATCCTTGATGTTCCAAAGGCCTCTCTTGGACCCTGCTATTCCCTTCCTTTTCTGTTCTCTACTGTTATTTTAAGTACTAATCTGGACTCTTATTAGGCCTGTTTGGCATTTACCACGGTGGAGGTTGGCCTGCAGGTGTCTCCTGCTTGCAGATCAGAAAGATGCTCCCCTGGTAGTACTAGGAGGGCTGTTATCTCTCATTTTTGGCCTTATAGCTGCAGAAAGTCCAATGCCAGCTCAGTGGAAGCAGAAGGGTGGATTTAACTTTGTGCTCTGAAGCATGTGGATATTAACATTGGTCTCTCTACATGGACACTTTTCAAACATTAAATGGGTATGTTAGAAAAAACCCTGAGGGTATTCCACTAATGCACTAAACCTGGGAAGAACTCCAGAAATTCAAGACTGACAGAAATGGATACTAGGGTGTTCTGCAGATCAGGGTCCTTCAAAGCAGTTGTGAATCCTCGTGATAGTTTGTTCTGCTTTGTGGATCTCTTTTATATTTCATGTCATTGATTTTATGTGCAATTCTTTAGATGGACTCAAGACTGCTAACAGAAAGGGAACATCTCTACAGGCAACAGGTTAACAAAGCAAATATAAAAATCCTTTTTCCTTCCCATTGCTGAGATAAAATAAAGTGCTCTCCATGTCTCTGACCTGTCACCCAACTTCACATCTTGCCTTTTTGTCTGTGACAATAACAGCAATAAATGATCCAGCAGGATGACTTTCCATTTAAGATCCAAGAAAGGCCAGATAGCTGAAATATTGTGAGGTTATTCAGAGAAGCAAGGATCTTGAGGGACATTTACATTTCTTTTCAAGGGAAAAAAATGCTGTGCCAATATGACTTAATCTTGCAAAAGCTACAGTTGTGTTTTTAAGGCCTTACAAGCTTTGGCATGTGCATAGTTTTGTCTTTTGCCTGGTAATGCTCTGCTTAGTTTGAAACTCAAAAGCTTGCTTTAAAGTAGAGGAGACCAAGACCAAGTAATACAGAAAGACATTGAAGTGGAGTATTTATGATTCTGGCATAACAACAAGAGGCAGTGAGGACTGTCTTTGGAGAGGAGAATGGTGCTGAGAGCTTTTCGGGTTTTTTTGTTTTAGAACTAAAGTGTGCCATACAAACCTGTTTGCCTTTTTCCCTGGATGCCATTACAGAAATTAATAGATACAGGTAAGAACACAGTGTGTCAAATGAAGTATTATGGACACTGTTTCATGAGAAGTTGCAAAGAGTATTAATTTCAGTAGTGTGGGAAGTAAACTCCAAGGCTTCAGGAACACATTTTGAATGGTTGGGTTGGTCTCCTGTACCAGAAAGGGGGCTATGTATGTGATTTTCTTTCCTTGATTATTAATGTGTATATTTACTTTGTCTTGCTGGAAGTGGCAAAACCAGAAATGAGGAGTGTTCTGAGTAGTTCCACAAGTCTGTGTTTCAGCAGGACTTTGGCACATTGCCTTCTGAATCTTGTGGGGCAGGGGTCCTCTCCCCTCCCTGCAGGCCACCTAAAGGTAAGCTGAGAAGACTTCCTCTCCTCCCAAGGAAAGAACTGGAGATGAGCAGATAAATTGACTGAGAAGAGTTGATCTCCCTGCAGTAACTAGAGGAAACATCTCAGTGAGTATGTTAGTCTACAGGTGTCACTTGTTTAGCTGAAGGTAAGTGAGAGGTGTCTCACACCTGTGGTCACACTTGCAGAAATATTTAGTGGAGTCACCTGACTGCCTCTATACTTGAGAACTCTGGGAATTCTTGTATTCTATAGACAACACCTTGAGGGCAATTAAGAATGTTAATGCCACCCATTTTAAGTAGCTAAAAGTATATGCTCCTGAGTACTGGAGGAAAAAAACCACTTTCCAATTTGAACAGTTGAGGAATTAAATGGTAAGATAAAATCCCATCATTCCAATTTCCCTGTTGGTTTCCATCTTCTGATATCAAGTGTGTTCTGACATCAGTGATGAGGACTGCTGGCTGTGGAGGTAATGATGCACAATTGGAATCCCAGACCTTAGATGAAGTCTGGGAGAGAAACCAAGACAGGCATCACAAGGAGATGATCTTTTTCAAAGGACTATGGTTTTTTTCAGTTTCTTTTTCAAAATAATCCTTAATGTCTTCCATTCCCAATTCCTCAGCAGTTTCAGAACATTTAATTAAAAGGTCATACCCATCTATGCCTGGTGACCTAGATAACTTCTTCTACTTTCTAGAGAAGCTAAAATTCCATAGTGATGATAAATGAGGAAAGTATTAGACCAAATTGAGTAGATACAGTTTCTGTGGAACACAGGGAGAAGGAAACCATATGTAGAAATCACATCTCCTGACAAGACTGCTCAGGCAAGACATTATTCATAGGGTGTGAGTCAAATGACTTCCTGAGTAACACCAGGAAACAGCAGCTGTCATCAAATGACACACCACAATATGATAGTTTGGGGCAAATTGCTTAATGAATATGCATTTCAGCTTAACTCACTGTGAAATAAGGACAACACAGTGTTCACTCATCCCCAAAAGCAAATACGTAAGGAAGGTAGTAAGTTCACTAGATATTCATGTAATGGTATGATACACCAGAATGTACTGTGCACTGAAGCTTATGCACTGCTGCCTGATCTTGACAAACATACCATTTCATATGGTGATATTTGGAAACATCTATCTAATCATCCTGCATTGGAGAGGTTTTGCCAGTGTCCTGAGTGAGAGGTACTGTCCCATTCACAAGGAGTGCTCCTGACTTTCTGGCACATGTCAATGAAATTCCTCTACCTAAGTACTCTGAATGCCATATACACATTTTTCCATGCATGCCCTCATGTGCAAACATGTACCCCTTAAGCAGAAGGTTATTAAAATGTGAACTCCATAGTTAAAGTTGTAAAGCGAGTTTCATAACTCATGTAGTAATGTTCCTTCTATTTAATAAGGCAATTCGTTGATCTGCAGCAGCAAATTATACTTTTGGAGCATTTAAGTAATACTTCCACTTGGCTTCCAGTTTACGAGGCAATTTAATATTTCCCTGGGCTCTCTAGTGCTGACTGTACAGAACTTCTGGTGTTGGGCATTTATTCAGCATAGAAGCTTGAACAAAGTTATTGCTATTTTATGCACAATATGGGAACATTTTCTTTCAGAAATCTCCCCTTTGCCCAGCTACCACCAGCACCATTGGAATATGCCCAATTTTAGCAAACAAGTCCAAAAGAGATTGATCAATCCAAGTGAGTGGCATAGGCAGCCAACATCAGGAGCACCTGACCCAAAGAGGACATGGTGTCAGATTTCTAAAGATGGCCTGACCTTGTCACCATCTCCTCAAAAGCACCCAAAGATCCCGTGTCTCTCCTGAATAATGGGGAGAATTCAAACAGAGGAATCAAGCGCCTTTAAGAAAACTATTTCAGGGGGATGGGGATCCATTAAACAAGAACTGCTGGTATTTTTATTTAGCCCTAAATGAACTGAGGATGTTATTTTTATGATCCTAAAACTGTTTTGGTTTTCTGTTTAGGTTGGCTCATGTAATATACAAACCTTCTCTCACCTGTAGCCTTAGACCATGGCCGTCAGGACGGTCACAGCTGGAGCCCTCACAGTCTGACAGCAGAAGTCCCCTGACCCCATCCAGTTGCCATCATGGTGGTACTGAAAATCTGCCAGGACCCTGTATCTGATTCCCAGAGACAGAAATATCCTGCTTGTAACAGTCCTTTTTCCAAACAGATCCTTCTTCAGCTAAAAGCCCACTCTAGCCTGGATTACTTCAGAATATTTCAGAACATGATTATTCCAGGAGATTTAAATCTATTTTTGAGACATTTCCTTTAGGTGGCAGCAGGAGTACAAGAATATTCAGCCTTCACGGTCCTCTTGGCTGCAACGGCGTGACTTCACGCTGAAGAATGTAAACTCAGTTTTAGAATCCTTTCGTAGCCTAACACACATGAGAGTTTATTTTCATTATTAGAGCAACTTGCTGATGAGCTGAAGTCATGAGTCAGGACCCCGTCACCTGTCTGGGCAGTCCTTTGGGTCTCTGCACGACAGTCTGGACTTAATAATATGGAAATGATGCAGACCCTGCCTCGGAGATCTGTTTGGACTCGGTATTGCCTACATAATACATTGTGATGGAGTGTGAAAAGCAAGGGGATGAGGAGGAGAATGCTCAAGATTATATATATTAGTCTGTTTTAGGAGTTGAGGTAAAACTATCAATAAGGTAAATACGATTGCACTAGAGCTTCTAAACTCTCTGGGATGGCCCTACTTCTTGCTTAGCTTCTGGGAGGCCATAAGATATTTATTTCTCCCCTTATTTTCAGACTCTGTTTCTTCATGTCTCATTTGCTTTGGAAGGAAATTCCCAGCTGATGCATCCATCACATTCCTTGGGAAATGCTTTTGAAGTCTGCTTGTGAGACAAGGAAGCCTGCAACACCATCTTCCTTTGAACACCAGTATGCCTAGGGGTCTCTTGGGATGAGGAACAGGGATTTGGAGGTGGCCACCCTCTGAACTCCACAGAGTGCCATACAGGCACATCTATCCAGCTGCAAATGAGCCAGCAACTCTCAATACTGAGGGGGACCTACTTCAGGCTAGGCTGGGCTTGGACCTATTGGAAGCAAGTGAAAGGCTGAATTATGTCTGTTGTCTCTCCCTCACCTTAAGTGACTGATGTGGGATCTAGATGGAGATCCATGGTTGGGGGCCTCCAGTGATTGCTTGTATGCCTGCTCTGCTTCAGATCCTTTCTTCTGGACTTGGCAACCTCAGAACCCTCATTTCTAAGTGCTGCTCCAGAGGAGAAACCATTTTTCTTTTATATGTTGGGCTCCTGCCTTCTCAAGAGGGCCTCGAAGTGGCCTCACCTTTTTGAAGAACAAGGAGATACAGCTGATTGTTGTAGTGACTTGTGAAAGCTGGCGCTATAGTTCCTGTTATCCTGATGTCCTCCATCACACTCAAACCTCCTTTCATTCATCTGTCAATGAACAACTACCGTCGCCTCACACCCTCCTGGAGCCTGGCCATTTATCTGACTTTTATGGTGAGTAAATAATATGCTCAGTTATATGTCTGGAAATAGTGTTCTGTACAAATTCCTTGGGCAATCAATATACAGAGTCATTTTATGTTAGAAATAGCTTGTTCCAAATGGCCATATATATCTTTATTATCCTGTAAATTCTCACACTGTCACTGGAAGCCACATGTGCCGTATTACCCAGCTTTGGTTGCACAGCAAACTCCTCTCCTTCCCTTTGCAAGCTTCTTTCTTTCTCCTCCCATCCACTCGACTCAAGGCTTAGGAATTAACTGAACTCTCCAATGCACCCCAAAATCTCCTTCTCGTTCTGACAGAAGTATCCTATTGAGATTTTTTTTCTCTCTTTTATGACCCCACAGCAGATTCTTTAAAAAAACCTCCAGATCAGGCTTTGAATGTCCATGCCCTATAGCCTTACAGTTTTAGCCATATTTCCTCTGCCAAAATTATTTCTATGGTAAAAGCCTTTAGAGCTCCCAGCCAGCACTGAGCCCTGCTCTCTCATGTGCTGTACCCAGTGCATAAAATATCTTTAGGTACTTTGAACCAACAATTCTACCAGAGAGGATCTGCATCCTCTGTTTCTTATGGTCTCTCCATATCTGGGGACTAGTCTGAAATGTTTGTGAAAGATAAGGTTTTGGAACCTGAGCAGTCAGATACAGTGAAGACAGCTCTGGTCACATCCTGGAATATAAAATGCATTGGCACTATGAGCAAGGATGTGGAGATGAGAGGTTGGTGCCCCTCAGCAGTTGAGGGGTTGCTTCACAGACCTGTGTGTTAGCTAGAAAATGGCTGGCAGTGGTATAGGAAGGGAGGTTTGGTAGCTATGAGTCTTCTCTGGAGGGAAAATGTAAAAAAATTGTGTGAAGGGCAGAGCATGGTGATACTTACAGATGGAGGAAATGCACTTTAGTACAGTGGTGAGTGTCCCCGCCTCTCATGTGGGAGACCATGGGGGTTTGATTCCCACCAGGGAGGCAGTGGTGCTGTTTAAGAGTTGGACTTGATTATCCTTGTGGGTCCCTTCCAACTCAGAATATTCTGTGATTCTGTGAAATGAGAGCCTTCAAATACAGCCACAGATGCCAATCCCAGAAGCACTTCGGTTCTCCTTCCTGAGATGGGAAAATGAAAGCCATTTGCAGGGTTAAAGTTATGGGCATTGGAGACAGCAAAACAAACAATAATGGCTTGGAGAGAAGACAGGAAGATGAAGCATGGCTGTGCCTTGGGAACAGTCACTGCTTGCACAGCATGTCTTTCTGCTGTACACCAGCTCAGAGTGAGTCCCACCTTCAGACTATGAATTACTTTAGGGAAGGTATTTATTTTTTAACTGTTCTTAGCCCTGTTGTGTCTGGAGACAGCAAGTGGGGCTTGTTCTGCTCTGGCAAAGCTGTTGCAAAGCTGTGGCTAAGTGAGAGCCAGAGACTATCATGGAAGAGAGGGATGGTGCTCATGGGGGTGAGGAACATGAGTTGTAGTTTACTGTAGGTCTTAGCTAAACTCAGAAGAAAGAAGATTCTTTGCAAATACAGCATATTTGAGCAAATTCTGAGGAGGCATTAAAATATCTTGCTGGGAAAAGATTTTTGTTTTTCAACATGAATGTGGATATCGGTGCATCCACATTGCAGGGCTGGGCCTGGGTGGAGGGGCAGAAACATGGCACACAGGTCTGGAACTAAGAAGTTTCTTCCCACCTGGTAAGAGCTCCTTTTTGAATAAGAGTAGCTTTCTATGCCAAGGGCTGGTGCTCTGCTTAGCACAGAGGCACTCACATCTTCAGCTGTGGAGTTATTATTTGTGGCCAAATCGTGACCTTGGACCATGGCTCTCAGGGACATGCTGCCAGCTCCATGGGCTGACAGAGATGGGATAAATAAGGTAGCTCAGCAAGGGTATGTCACATGTTTGGGAAGGCTGTTAGCAAAACACAACCAGGAGGCCTGTCTCAGTCCCCCAGGGTCAAGACCTACCTCTCAGTGAGCATCACCTCCCTGCACCAGACAAGGCATGAAACCCCTCCACAGCTCCCTGAAGGCCAGCACTGCTTGTGTGGGGAGGCAGAGCTCTGCTGGAAAAGCCAATGTAATCCTGCAAAATGAAGTCACAACTGGAGGCAACGGGCACATCCTTTGGTGGTGTAAATCACCGTGACCTGATTGATTTCAGGGCCAGCCTTGGTATTGAAGATGTTGCAGTAAATTCTTTTGAAGGAATCTTTAGTGAAATGCTTCCCCCATGCTCTTCTGTTAACTTGCCTGTGATAATGCATCTACAGTGTGCTATCAATGTAGAGCTTGCTTGCAAGAAGAAGAAAGAAGGAGAAAGACTGCTGTTCATCTTATTGACCGCTTATTCACTTCTTTAAAAGTAATTAGGAGTTTAATCAGAGTTTCTATGGATTTTTGGGGGAATCTGTAATTAAAATCTGCTCAGTCAACTTGCATTATATACTTAACTTTCTTCCAGAGCTGCTCAAATATCTTTTAATATGCTCACATCCTCCAATGGAAACTGTTCAGTACCCCAACATAAAAAAGAGCCGCTAGCAAACCCTCTGCAACAGGCTGCCAAACCACACCCCCAACAGCTTTTTGGTTCAGGAAAGGTCTGCTCTGCGATAACAGCTCAGGCTGTAGGTTAACAGGCCTGATCGACTCCAAGCTGATTTTCCTCTAATGAATAGAAATGTTTCTTTTCATCAGTGTAGAGTGCAGTTTATGGAGAGGGGGAAGGGAAGAAAAAAAAAGCTCTCTGTGTAGGGATGGAGCCAGTCTTTTGATAAGCTTTCAATTAAGAGCAGATTAAAATTAGGTTTATCTTCTGAAAATGGCAATGACGTTAATATAATAATACAATGTAATAACTTAATAACCCAGTTGGAAGTGACTCATCCACATTGGAAAGATCTCAGTTTTGCTTTGTAGTTTTTTGGAGGTTAAGTGTGTCCATTCCTAGTTCCTGCAAGCATGCAGACACGCATGGGGAGAAGGAAAGCTGGACAGTAATTTACAGCCTGTCTGCTTCTTCTCCCTGGAGGTTTGGTGTGACTGGCAAGGGAGATTTGAGGTGCAGAAGCTTGTGATGAGTCTGTGTGTAGAAACAACTGCTGAGGCTCAGCAAAGTCCTCCAATGGCTGGTCCTCACTGCTTAACCAATCCCATTGCTCCACTGGGGACAGGGAAAAAAACCTGTTATGGGGAAAGCCTTATTGTTGTACTGTAAAACTTTTCTCCTTTTTACTGGAACAGACAATAGAGTTCTTTTCTTATCTCCCCTTCCCTCCCCTGCAAGGCATGTGGCCAGGGGAAGGACTTTCTCCTTTCTACTGGACAAACAATGGTGGATCCTGTGTCTTATCTTCCCTTCCGGGTAAGGCATGTGACGTGGGAGGAGCCCGAGGCCCTATAAATATAGCTGCCAGCCCTCACAGGGTGAAGTTTATGGGTTTACTGGATTGAGGCAGTCTTTTTTCTCCTCTGGTTGCTACTGCTGCCATTTTGCCCACGACCACATGGACCTTTGACTCCATCTCAGTACAGCCTTCCCCCTGCCAACTCCTGGATCTCCCTGCAGACCTTTGGACATTTCAGAAAAGGATCACTGGCTGTTACTCCAGTGCTTTGCCTACCCTGAACCCCATTCCCCTGCCCCTTGAATCATGGGGGTGCCCTGGTCTCCCTCCAACTTTGCCTCCCTTTGTGTTTGTTTTTTCCCAGCTGTCTACAGTTGTCATTGTTCCATTGTTGTGGATATTATTGTTGTTGTTCAAACTTATATTTGTTATATTAAATTTTTACTTTCTTCCAGTAAAGTTGTTACTTCTCTCTATATATTATTCAAATATTTCTAAATTGAATTCATACTCTGTCTTAATTGACACCAGGACAAACCCAGAGCTCTGAGGTGTAGCAGCTGGTGTCTGACGTTGCTATGAAAAGAACCAGAGTCAAGCACTCTTGACTGGTTGTTCCCTACTTCTCAGTCCAGCCTATCACATGCATTAAGGACTATCAAATCTGCTGGCCCTAGTCAGGGTTTATCATTTCCATTCAGGTAAAGGAAATAAGTTTCCTCTGCCACAGGAGACTGTTAGTGGAAGCTGCCCTGTGCAGTGTTTGCTGCCCTGGGCTCAGGTGTTAACCTCTGAAATTAACCCAGTTTGTCACCTGGGAAGAGCCTGATTGAACTGTGGTGTTGTGGGACAGTGCAGCTCTCATTCTGCTCATGTCTGGATGAGGCTGGATGATCTCAGACAGGCTGTTTGGTCGCAGGGACAAAGCTGGTAAATCCATTCCTGCAATCCAGACAAGGTAACATTGTCCTGCCTATCTTGAACTGAGACTACATCGATTTATTTATGTCTGGGAGAAACAGAGTCAGCAATGTTTCTTAATTTGTTTTAATGATCCCCCACTTGAGGTCATAGCAGTCCACTTTCTTTCTGATGTTTGCAGTGCTCCAAATGCAGGATGCGTGATGTTAAGAAAAGTCTGATTTACAGCTGCTGGAACTTCAAATCCCACTGCAGATTCAGACCTGCTGCTGTAACAAGCTCTAAGTCCTTTCCTTATAAAACTGTGTTGCTTTGTATTAAATCCCTCAGAGGGACAGAAATCAGTTTCCTGAGGGCTTGATTGCCAGAGCAAAACTTCTCTCAGTACACCTGTTTGGTGTCACTGCATGACTGGTCATTCTTCCTGGAGAGTTTTACTCTTAGCACTAATCCATTACATCTCCTGCTGATCAATGCTCTTGTCAGGCATGAGACAGTGCCCACTGCCCCTCTGAGGGCTGCTCATGTTCAGTATCTTCTGCACACCCTGTGGAGTGGGTGTGATATGGCTGATTTCTCACCATCCCTTGGCAGAGGTGGCTGATCCTGACACCATACCTGCTGCTTAGCCCCTCCTAGAAACCCAGGTATTCAGCCTCAGAGAGAGTGGCCAGAGGGAGCTTCCAATGCAAGGTAATCTCTGGTGTCTTCAGCTCCCTCTTGATTGGGCTCTGCCACCTGCCTTCTGGATTGAAGAGATCTGATTTGTCTGGAGATGACTTGCTCATCTTATTTCATGGGTTGAACAACATTAGCCTGTAACTTGCATGTTGGAGAAAGGTATTTGGGTCTCTGCCCACAGGGGGTTTTATGGTGTATACAACAGTTCTCTTCCCTTGTCGTGAAGGATGTCATCTTTGTCCAGAACATGGGCATTTAGCTTTACCCATGAGAAGTGACTAGACTAAATGGGTTGTCTCCCCAGACAGAACACTCGAGATCTTTAAATAATAAAGTGTAATGATACAGTTATTTTCAGCTGACAATGTCTAAGCACTTGAACGATTTCCTGTGATTTTTGTGTGCCGGCCACTCTGTTATGTGCTGGAGTTTTCCCACACTTCAGCATGTCTGTGGCTTGCTTAGGCCCTTTAATTTATTTAGCTGAAAACAATGAATTAAAGCAGCTTTCTGGTAAGACAAACACTTACCTGTGCCCAAGTACAAAACCCTTCAGAGCAGTATTTACTCATTCCTGACTAATGTGGGCCTAACCCTTTACCTTTAGAGTTAGTGACTCATTGTGATTGACTGAAGGATGGGTCCACTTAGTCCAGTGCAAGTGCAGGGTAGATAAGTTCAGTGGGAATGAAAGTGGAAAACAAACAAAAAAGCAACTGAAGTAACAAGGAAGTGCCAGCCTGGACAATAAAGATCAGATTTCTTTCCCTTGGCATTATGGGCCGTGTTTTTTCTATCAATAATAGGGAGTGCGTAGGAGTCTTTAGTCGTAAAACTTTAGCTTTAATTTAGAAATGCCTCTAATGCACTGAAAAGTCATGCTATGGAGAGTGACAGCACAGCAATAACGTGGCCATGACTAACTCAGTTCCTTGTGGTCTTTGTACAGCTGGGGATATTAGAGCGGGAAAACAAATGGGTTGAAAGCAATTAAACTGAGAAGTAGTCAAATCCTCTGTAATAGCCATAGGCAGAGGAGAGCAAAGGAAAACAAGGGGAAATGAGGAAAGGAAAACAAGAGTTTCTTACAACATTACTTGAACTACATGAGACATGATGTCAGCATTGGCAACAGGACACCATTTGTCGATCCTGCACTAGTCATGGGGCTCAGTTTCTTGGCCCTGCTCTGGTTTGATTCTGAAGGTCACTAAGGTCTCATCTGGGATCAGGAAAAAAGATCCCTCATTCCTGTGTTTTGTCTGGGGTGATGCTCACTGGGTTGCTTTTCACCACTCGTATTGGTGATGTGGTTTATCCGTGCAGAAACTTGTGGTGGCAAAAGAGGGGGACAATCCTGGGACCCCAGTTGTCCCCAGGTTTGTGCCTAACCCCATGTGTCTCTACACCGGTCTGTCCCCTCAGTGCTTACTGGGGTGAGCATCTGTTAGGGGGGCTGCCTGTGTTGGGAGGGGACGAGACAGGCTTTGTTGTTGAAATTCAAGGCTAGATTTTGCAGCCTCTCCAGTACTATTTAAATGCTCTTCCTCCTCAGTTATTTGAGGATAATGAAGGAAACAGTTTCTTCCTTGATTGATGGTGCTTTCCAATGTTAAGCTGTGGACTGCTTTTGGGTACATCTGTGTCCCATCACCCACATCCCATGACAGAAGATTTGGTAAGTGCCTACTTAGCTGCATTTCCCTCCACATCCTTACCAATAGCACAACTGCATAGATTTGTGAACACCGTCAGGGTAAAATTAAAAACATGGGGTATTTTTCACTACAAGTCTGATTTTTATTGTGGCAATGAGGTAGGCTGTTTTCTTGGACTTTGGCCTGTATTATTTTTGCCTGATTTTGAAGCAGTTATTTTTAATAGTTTTCCTATGATTGACACAGAAAGCTACTTGTAAAATTGTAATAGAGAAATTCAAATGTCGCAGTCTATAGAAAAATAAGACATTCATGTTGAACATCATAAATAAGGAAATTTAGCCTTTGACAGCAAGTACAAGCACAGCTGACTGTGGATATTTCTGAGGATGCTTTTTAGTTTTGTTCCTTCTCAACAGCTTAGTCAGGACTGGACCTCCTACTTGGATGTGTGAAAGCTCCTTGTCTTTATTCCTGAGCAGCCAAGGCTAGCCAACATTGATAGCTGTATTCAGTATTCAATAAATGGTGTTTATTGTTGTTGGAAAAAAGTAATTCCCCTTCTGGCAGTGAAGAAGGTGTGATTTGTAAATCAAGGTCTGGGAGCAGTGCTGTGCCTGCAGGTACAGAAAGGGTTTGACAGAAAGGCAGCAGAGCTGGATTATGTGCCTGTTGGTGTGCAGGAGTAGAACAGTCCTGCTAAAATGCAGACTCTGCTTGCTGGAGCCATTGCCCTGGACGAGACCCTGCAGAGAGCAGATACTGTGCAAAATGACTTGTGTACCGTAATTCTCAGCCATGCTTACTCAGGGGGAATTCTTCAAACTGTGTGGGACGGGAAAAGCATGTCTAATAGCTTTGATATAATTTCAAATGTGAAATATCTTTAAGAAAAATATTATACATTGTCCATATTGTAGAGACTGAGATGCCCACTAAGGCTTGTCATACAGGTCACAGCTGTTTTCCTTTTAACAGATGACATTGCTTGTACAGAGAGATCAGTGTTCTTCAAAGCATCACCACTCACCTGGCACGCTTTTGCAGGTTTTCAGCTCTCAGAAGACTTTGCTCTGCCCTGATGTCCCACCTGGGGCTCTTTTTGTCATTAATTTCCTCTTGAATAGCAGCACCTGAGCTGCAAGCTCAGCTGCAAGGGCAACCTTTGGGAGGAACATTTGGGATTGTGCCATTTGCCCTGTTGCTGCATTTTTTCCTGAGCATCTTTGGCCACAGTCAGAGGCAGGCTGCTGATCACAGTGGACACACAGGTATCCTGGCAATTCTTTTTTAGTTATTTTTAGTTTTATTTTCTATCCCACTAGTTCATCACCTGCTCTCTGTGCTGAGAAGTTGACTGAGGATATATCTTGGCCTCTTCTCTAATTTGGGCCTGGTGGCATCTACAGGCTGGATGTGGAGAGGGCAGTGAGCATTTCAGGTACTGGTCACTGTCTGTCAGTATTATGCAGCAATAGGAAAAGCCCCCCTTTCTTAAGTGTAGTATTCTCATGGTAACTGCAGATATTCTGGACCATTCCTCAGAGCATTTATCTCCCTGATGTGTGCAGCCAGTCCCCTGCCCTAAGCCTGGCAGGCCCACTACTTAGTCAGGATATAGATGTTTAGTCTGTTTTAATCTGATCCTCACAAATCAATCCCAGAAGGCTCTCAGCCATTTCTGCTGCCTTTCTCTCAGTGCTGTGCAGTTTGTCAATACCCAGCCTGCTGCTGGGGATTTAAAAATGTATTTGTGTATTTTTAACGAAGCAGCTCTGCACTGAGCTCTTGGAGAGCAGCAACTGAAGGCTGTGTGCATGGAGGTGTACAGGGAGGGGAAGTTGAAATAGGAAGGAAGATCCACCAGGACGTCTGCTGTCTCTGATTGACCCCATTGAGGACCTGCTCAGAGCCCATGCCTTGTTTTGAATCTGTCACCTCAGTCATTGGGGAGCTGCTGGAACAGGCTGGGAACAGGCTGTGCTAGTGCCAATGGTGCTACACAAAAAGGCATTCACAAATAATGAAGCTCTGAAACACCCTGAGCATAAGTGTCAGCAGCTTGAATTGGGGTCACTTGTGCTACAGTGAGAAGCTGGCCAGGCTGAGGGAGCAGGGAAGAGAAAACCCCCTCTTCTGCTTGGTGGGGGAAGATGCTTCCAAGGCAATGGGGATCAAATCTGCTCCTGCTGACTGTCCAGGCTCTTAAGGGGTCCTTAACCCTCCTCCAGGTCAGGGTCTGGTCACCCTGGTCTTCTTCAGACCTCATGTAGACACCCAAAAAGCATCCTCTCACCCACAGGGTTTGGCTTCCTGAGTCGGCTGCAGGCAAACATGCTGCCCATCGACCAGCAGCTCATGTGGCCTCCTGACTGTCTGTGCCCTGGGCAGCCACAGACAAGTTGTCCCCTTGCTGTGTGCCTTGGTTTCCCGTTTTTCATCTTGGGATAATAATAAAGGGAGGGAGGAAGTGATGAAGGATGCTTGTGAGATTATGGTTGTTGCTGCCTGAGGGGCTGCTGTTTCCAGAGTGTGAAAGGAAGTTGTTTTTGAGACTAAGACACAAGGATATTTGCCATTAAACTAGTGGCTGTCTCTGGCCACAGGATAAGACCTCTTAATGCTGTTCCATTAAAACAGGAAGGCAGATCCTACCAGCTTCAAATTGCACCAATGGCTTTTTGAGCTTGTCTCTGTACCAGTCAGTCTATTGTCCCCATTTTAAGCTGTCATGCCTCTGTCTAAAAGAGGTTCTTCAAGTCAAGTCATAAGGACCCACCACAGCAAGGTTTGTAAAACATTCACTTTCCACAGGCTATACTTGCATTGTGAGTCAACTTTGAGGGAAGAAGATAAGATTTTTAATGCTGCATGGGAGCAAACCTTACCCCTGCCTCCCAGGTACTGAATAGCAGCTAAGCTGCTAAAGGACTTTGCAGCAAAATTGCTCTGCAGAGCAGTATGTAGGGCTGAGCCACCAGTGCTACCTGCTCTAAGACATGAGGTACAGACCTGAGAGCATGTGGGATGCAGAGTTGCTCTTCTCCACACTGAAATGGTTAGCAAGTGTGCAGGTACTAGCTGGACAAGTGTTCAGGATTCTTACAGGTCCAATCACCAAATGTCTCCTGAAACCCTGGGGCTGCTTTGCACAAATTAAAGAAGAGAGCAGAAGCCTGTTTGTTATTTCACTAGTCAAAGTGGAGAGAACAAATTAAAGTGCCTATTTTAGCACACTGAGACATCTGTGCTCTTCTCAAGTAATTTCTGAGAAGCCACCTATCCATGCTTGATGGAGGGAAAAGCATTTGCCCTAGCAACAGACAGTTAGCCAGAAGTGGAGGAAATCTTTGGATGACACCTTGGCAAAGACTGAGGGACAGATGTGAGTCCCAAACCCTCCCCACTATGGAATGTTGGGTGCCTTTCATAGCACTGTTATGTGCCAGGTGAGCAATGGGGCTTTTTAGGGCTCTGTGGCTGTGGGTGGCAGGTGTTCAGTGGAATTTGTTCACTGTTGATCATGACTCTGAGTCACCATCAGTAGGGTGAACCTCAAGAACCTGACTGCAGGAATGATCTTCAGCTGCTTCCCTGCAAATCCAGGCAGCTACTTAAGGAGCCTGTAGTGTTTTTTAAGCAGTTCATATGCATTAACTATATCATGTTACTGTTAAGCCTTGGTGCACTCTGGAAATGTCTGGCATTCTTATTCTTCTGTTAGCAAAATGAGGTTTAGGAAGTTTAAGTGACCAGAATCTCAATAGAGTTCTGCATAAAGAGAGAATGGAAAGGTGGGGGTGTTGTCATGCCTTATCACAGACATTAGAAGTGATGATTGGATGTTCTTTAACTGTGCTTCTTCTATATTTCTAACATAGTTTTTGTAATAGAAATGTCATTGGAAATTAGAGAAAATGTCACTTCAGAGTTAATACATCACAAGAACCAAGCCACTCAGAGGATGCAATCTCTCCCCAGATATCTACATGGATGCTGAGTGTGTTTAACTGTTTCAGCACACAAAATACCATATGGTGATTCTAAATGCTTTTTTTTACCACTTGTGGGGGATAATAGTGGTTTATATTTCACGTGACATGACGGAATTAAATTAAACAATACAAGGTCTAGGCTGAAGTTTCCCTTATTTGATGTTTAGGAGCTTACACTTTGGAATAAGTTAAGCCTGTGATATGAAAGTTTCTGTGTGCTCCTGGGCTATTCCTACGCAGTCCAGAACTGAGAAAAGTCACTCCCTTATCGGATTTTAATTTTCCAAGCTGTGTCTACTTATCACCTGAAAAAATTCTTATGGATCCACAGTCAATAAAAGCTTGCAAACTGGAGTTATAAAGAGCTGACTGCTTTAAAACAAAAGAATAATTCCTTTCCTTTTCCAGATGAAAACTTGTCTCACAGATGAAGTGTTTTGCTGAAGGTCCCTCAGAAAATGTAAAGCAGAGATAGAAGAAGATGAACCCAAGTCACCTGACATCCCATCTTACCCAAACTGCCTACCTGCATTATGAGTAACTCGACAAGAAACAAGGGTAATGAAGCTGCCCAGCTGCCTGGAAGAAGGACTGTGCTGCTACACAGCACGTAATCCTTTAGATTTAAGAAATGGCATAACTTTTAAGGAGGAATTTCATAAAATATGTCATTTGAAGACACTGCCATGTTTAATGCATTTGGTGCCAATGATTTTCTTTCCCTGGATATACTGTTTACAGAGCAGCTGGTGCAGAGATGTTCAGCTTGCTATTGAAGATGAAAGGCTGGTTGTTTTTCAAAGTCTTTTGTGCCTGTTTGCTCCTAACTGGAGCTGTCAGTGTAGATGCTTTTTATTTCCTTTATCACTATAGGTCTGAAGTCCCTCCTCTAAAGATTTCCTCAATTCAAAGAAAGATTTCTTTTGCTCTAAGTCCCAAAAGACCTGGAGGGTCTTTGCTCTTTTGTTCACACTGAAGACTCCACAGGCAATGCCAGTGCCTTCAAGGATTGCTGAAAACCTTTAACCCCCAGACATTCAATGTCCCATCTGAAACCCTTTGATGTAGGCATGAGGAATTCAATCTGTTCTGCTCATTTCTGTGGCCTGGGAATGAGAGCACCCCTCTTGAACTGTACAGATGCAGTGAAAGCATCCAGTGATCGTTAGTGGTGTTTACAATGGGACATAAAGGATGGAGCTTCCCCCCTCAAAACAGCCAAGGAGAGCAGGTGTTAGGCACTGTACAAAAACCACAAAGAGATGCTCACTTAAGTTGTTTAAAAGCCAAGTAATCAAGGCAGCAGAATCTTCACTATTCCAAAACTGGGAGGTCAAGTCATTTGCCCAAGATCATGACAGAAAGATGAGACACAGCTGAGAACTGAAATAAAGGTTTGCTTTGGTACCTTAACAACCTGATTTTCCTCTTATGTCATCTCTTATGCACAGAAATAGGTTGAATTACCAGATTTTCTCTTTCATATAGTTTGTCTGCTGGTGTTTCTGTTACTTGGGTGAGGGAGCTATCTTAGAAGTCTCTCTGATCAGCCAGTAAATCTGCACGATCTCACTTTTTCTGGAATGTTTTAGCCAATGGGTTTCTCTCAGAGGTGATCCAATTGGTCCATAACTGCAGTCTGAAGGGCAGTCCCTATTACGGTCATTCCAAGCACTCAGTCTTCCCACCCTGCCTGCATCAGCAGGGTTATCACTCAATCAAACCAAGCTCCCACATGGGAACATCACCCAACTGGAAATCAAGTCTATGCAAATCTCATACTGAAGCTATACTGAAAAGAGCTGGATCCTGAGTGTTCTCCAAATCTCTCCCCACCAGGGCATTCAAGTGACATTCTCACTGGTGAAATCCTCTTCAGCTAAATGTGCTTTTCATTTGTAAATGTGTTTTCTGTTAATGATTCATGAAAGTGATTCCAAGTGGTACTTTTCATGTTGCCCTGTAGCCTGGTTGCCAATAACCCCCCTGTCCGCAGAGTATAGACCTACAGAGGAGCTGCAGCTGAGCTGATTGTGAGCTGTGTGGGGCTGAAAGGCCCATATTGCAGCCACTCTCAGTCCCAAAGTCTCAGAAGTCTCAGCATTCACAATGTCCAGAGTGAATGTCCTTGTTGAAGAGTTTGAACACTGAGTGAAGAGTGAATCAATACTGAGCATGCTGAAGCCAAACAAGGAGTATCTTTAGACATTTTCAGTGTTAATGTTCTCCACTCAGCAGAAACTGATGGCACCTGGACACTGGGAGATCCAAGCAACTATCTGCTTGCTCATAGAAAATGTTTTCTTCTTGTTTTATTTCTTGTGTACACAGCAAACTCCATGCAGAATGCAGACAAACTTCTTCCTCCTGTACCTATGAACTATTTCTTTGCTGTTAGTGATTACCCATTACAGAATTGAGATTAGACATGCATGGGTGTGAGGAGAGTGACATCGCTGCCAAAGCAAACTTGTGTTCCACATCTTGAGTATCAGGTCACCAAAGAACTGTGTAAAGAGTAACCAAAATGCATATGCCTACCACTGAAGGTGACTGGCTCTTAGTAGGGGATGTAGTTCTTCCTCTCACTGTTGTATTTGGAAAAATTGCACAATATCAATGCAAAAAACATTCCACAAACCCAAAAGATAACTGCTGTCACACCATAAGTCTGTTCAGAACTGGAAAGTTAATATGAATCTTTTAAGTCCTAGAGCATTGCCCTTACTTTGCTTTTTCAAAAAGCATGATTTGAGAATGCCATAAATTCTTCACCTGGCTTTGCTGATTTCTAAGGTTCTGTTGATTTTTAGTTTGTAAATTTTAACCTCTTCAAAAACTATCACCTGTGCCCTAAATATGTTACCTCCTGCCACAGAATGATTTTGGCTTGATAATTAAGAGATTGATCATCCCCAGCAACAGACATAAAAGTTTAAACAGTGCATAACGGTTCTCTGTACTAAGTGGGTTTACTTTTACAGCAGTAATTTTAGCAGCAATCTAAATCAACACCCTGTTGATAATCAGACAAATCTTCCTTAAAAGAGAAATGCAGTGCGAGTGAGCTAGTTAATATTATGGGCACATTATTGTCTTTACTTCCTGCAATCAGCTTTTATTCATGCTTTTACAATAGGTGTAAATTTTTATATTTCCTTAGGCAAGCAGAAAAATGAACTGAATATCTGGAAGATTAGTTAAAATGGGTTATGGTGATAAGAAATAGACAATCCTGTACAATGTGTAAAAGGTCAATGAATTAGAGTGCTGAGTTCTGCAAATGGGCAACACTGCTATGCTGGGTCTGGCAGGCAGCTGAAAAAGGAAGACTTGACTGGGGGGTGTTCAGAGTGCGTCAGGGTGTTTTCTATATGGATGTGTCAGGGAATTTGGGAGGAAGAATGGTGGGGAAAATTTTCTGCAGTATGAGGCACAGCCAGTGGGTGAATGGTGTCTGAAAGAGGAATTACCTTGCATAAGGTTGAGGACTTGTTCCTGTTTTAGACCCAGGCTCCCTCAGCTGAGGCTTGTCCTCATCCTTCAGTCCTGGTCTGCCTTCAGTTTTGACCAGGTATAGGAGAAATGAGAGACAAGGGAAATGGCTTTGTACCTTTGTGACAAACACTGTGCAGAGAGAAAAGCAACTCTAGAAAGCTCTGGGATTGATGGTCTCAGGCAGTACCAAAAATGTAAGGCAGCTGGTCCCTTGCTGTCCTCCTCCAAAACAATACCACTGTTAAATCAGTTTGAATGTTACATTCAATGTGTTGCTCCCACTTGACTAGGGGCAGCTGCTCCATGTGCGTGGCTGCCCAGCAGAAAATGATGTCCTCAGGATGACCCATCTCAAAAAGTAGTCACTGCCCCATGTTTTCCCTTCTGTGACCTTTCAAACCACCCTCCCATCTGACTGCTCTTGTGTAAACTTCCATGAAATTCGGTTGCAAAGTTCCAGTTTTCAAGTAAAAAGGAGAGAAATGGTGGTGCCAGATTCAGTGCAGTAAAACTGAAGGGAGTGACATGCATTACATTATTGTTGGCCTTTTTATCTCTGGCCCTTTCTTTTCTTTATTACTAGCAAGATGACAGTAAGTCAGCTCAGGTTGACTGCTCCTTGTCTGAAGGGCTATAAGAGTGTTTCAAGGATGGCTATGTGATGGCCTTCTAGATGTTTTAAATGTTAAGACTTGTATATTTGCCAGTTTGGAAGATTCCTCATAAATCAGTTCTTAACAGTGCAAGTTTAGATCCTATGGTAGAAATAGTCTCCTTTGCAGCCAAGAGGGATGCAATGATCTGGTTTCTGAGGCCTGATGAAATTTGCAGAATCACCCTTTTCCCTAGACAGGAGCTGCACCTTCCTGGGTTGCTTAGTCAAATGGTAGAGTGGGTATAGCAGCCTGGTTTGCTTTGTCCTGGAGAGCTGTGTCTCCAACCTCGTATTTTCTGCAGTCAATGACAGCAGGGCATGCCTTTGATATCTGTTTACTTATTCCTTGGGAACTGAAATGGAATCAGTAGCTCATTTTAGGTGGGCTGCTGGGTTGTTGCTGGAAAGCAATGCAATTGTATTTTGTTACCAGTGCGGAAATGTGGGGCTGATTACCTTACTCCCCAGGGCTGGAATGAGCACAGAGACTTCCACAGCTGATGTTTTGATTGTGTGTCACCTTTTGGCAAGATCTCTTACTTCCTTTGTCTTGGTTTTGTCTTTCTTTGACTTCCCATTTCTGGCTTACATTTGTTCATCTCATGTCAAATTTTTCTCATCTGTGCTGCCTGCCAGGGCAGGGGCCACAAATACAGGAGAGCAGAAGGTACCACATGCTCAGCCTGCTTTCACTAGCCAGTCCAAGCCAGTAGTCCCAAAGCCTTAGCCTCTAAGCAGAGAGGGGACCTGTTGTCTTCAATGATTCTTGTCCAATAATGTCCTTTGTGACTTTTCCTACAGCAAGGTGTTAAGTAGCACAGACTTGTCTCTCTCCAGGCCTGTGGCAGAGAAGAGGATCTGCTTGCTCTGCCCTCTAAGCTATGTTTGGCCATCCAGACCTGCTGCCCTTCACTGGCTTAAGCACATCAACACCAACTGCCTCAGGCAACCACCCAATGCATCTGCAACAGCTTTGCAAAGCAGCCACAGCTTTCTTTGGCATAGCCAGAGACATCTGTTCTGCATGATTGGGGTTGGCCAGCATCTGGCAAATCTCTGCACCACTGGGATCTGTTGTAAAGAGCAAAGGACCAAGTACTCCAGTAACGTGATTATAAAACTGAATTTAGTCACTGTAAGCAATGGCTCTGCTCTGACATGGTTGCCTTCCCCGTTTAAAACCACCTCAATCCCCAGTGTCCAGCAGACTGACGATTTCTGTCACAGAGGCAGTTTTTTGGTGCACATGGTTTCAGATTCAGTGGCTCTAGTGTGCAGCAAGTAACTGAGGTATCCGAGTCTCTCCCAGCCAGGGAGGACTGAGTGGGGTGGAGAGGTGGGGCAGATCTGGCCTATGGAGATGGCAGGTAGCTATCCTTCTCACTCTGCTCTTCCTTAACAGCAAACACAACCCTGGAGCTTGGCCTTGGCTGGCTGGCAAATGAACCATGTCCACTGAGGAGGTAACCAAGGCAGTGTAAACCTGTATTGCCACTCACTGGCAGTAACCTGCCCTGTTGCACGTGCTTTGTCTGGGCCAGTGCACCCTTGGCAATGTGGAGAAGTGCAAGGAGAGTGCACTGACAATGCAGTTGTCTCTGTCTCTCGAAGATCTAGGAATGCAATGGCCTTAGAGAATTAGAGATGCACATTTCCCCCTC
Organism: Pitta sordida; assembly: GCA_013390025.1. Lineage (NCBI taxonomy): Eukaryota > Metazoa > Chordata > Aves > Passeriformes > Pittidae > Pitta > Pitta sordida. Next base: position 873,997 of record WEKX01000957.1, on the reverse strand, counting down.
ACCAGAATGTCTGAGATTTAGAAAATCTTCCTATCCTGAGGCAGAACAAGCTGCTTGTTTTTTAAAGAGTGAAAACATGAAAAACATGGCTTGAGTCAGTCAAAATGTTTTTGACGTGTTTTATTTCAGTTGTAAGCTTTTATGATGTGTTTGCAGATTTTTTATCTACAACAACTAAACTCTTTAAAATGGCATATTTGAATAATGGTGAAACTTCATCTTCTCTGTGATTTCTTATAATATAAAGACAACCTTCTAAATTCCTTTCCCCTGCAAGCCCACATTTTTCACTGATTTAAGTGAATCCCTACTTTCTGCTTTAAAAAAATGAGCTGGTATAATGTAAATCTGCTTTATTCAATTAGAAAGGGCTTTTAAGGAGCTGCAAAGTCAGGGAATTTATCTCTTGTATGATAAATGGTGACAGAGGTCACCACTGAATATAAAATTAACCCCAGAACTAGTTTTTCCTTCCTTCTAGCTCAGTTTTAAATGCTGGTCATTCTGTCTTTGGTCTGGGTCAGGAGATCACAGTAAGAGGCCTCACAAAGCACCTAGAAATTATCTGATCATGAGACGGCAAACAGAGATACACCTCTCCATGTTTTATAGTCCTAACTGCAAGCAAAGACATTAACTTCTCATTCACTGGCAGTGGATTCCAAATCCCTCTAAAGGGTTTTAAGAAAATACATGTTATTGAGCTAAGTCTCCTCAGCTAAGTCTCCCCTCATACTACATTTTGGAGCCACTTGACTGATAATGTGAGGCACAAGGGCAGGAGCCATCTAACAGCTCACACCCCAGTAAATCCCTCCCCTCCTTGTAGCACTTGTTGGTTTTTAACTAGCCTTTGCTCCAGTTCTGTGTCCTAGCACAGAAAACTGTCTCATTGGTGACAACCCACTGAAATCAGTGCAGGTACACTCTCTTGTCTGTGGAGCTCGTTCTACATCTCCTCCTGGCCTTATGCAGCCTTGTATGCCATGCCACATCATCATCCTGGTGCGTGACCTACTGCTGGGCAGGACAATGCCTCCTCCACTGTTGGCATACTAAACTGTCCGGATAGGTACATATTCATATGGATTTTGATGATAAAGAACACATGTAATTGCTTGAACAGTTCAGCATGAGGAGGGTTGAACTGAGGTGCAAAGGAAGCAACCCTGCCTGGCCAAGATACAGCAGAGGAAATCTCTGCCATAACCAATTATAACAAACCATAGCAATTACTCAATTGAAGCTAAACCCATCTTTAATCAAGACAATCACTGTAAGAGGCCCTTGGGATTTTTGTGAGAAGGAGGAACTCCTAATCAGTGCAAAGGGAATTGCTCCATTTTATTCCAGGGTTGAAATTTCCCCCAAATATGCAGATGCTAGTTTTTAATAAATAATTTCTTCCCTAGGAGGTGTGGAGATGGACTGAAAGCATTTTCCCATACAGTTTTGAGTTCATTAGTGTCCTCATCGGGGAAAATGTGCAGGAAAAGTTAAATCAGATTAATATTCCTTATTTAACCTACAAATCAGTAATTCGGAGGAAAAAAAGGCAATTTCTTCTAAATCTGAGTTCCAGGTGACTGCCTTTTATCTGAGCTCCATTAAATTATTCCCCTGCTAAATTTTCATGAAATAGGCTTTTTGCTTCAGTGGATGTTGACTCCTGGAGATCATTTTGAACCCAAAACATTCTGTTTTTATAAGTAATGATCTATCTTCCACCCTGGTGACGTGAGGGACTTCAGGAAGTTGTTTGTGCCTAGATGTCAATTTTCTGCACCAAATCCCTGTTTCTTCACTGATCCAGGGACAGGCTGGGTGAGCTGATTCCTGCTCATCTCCCTGACTGTGGGTAGCACTGGGGTACAACAGAAAGACATGAGAGCACCTAGTAGTGATTCTACCTCCCAACAAGTCAAAAGGCAGCATCCTCGGCTTCAGGTTCACTACTCAAGCTTGTAGCTAGATCCCTCTCACCCTCATTCCCACTGCAGTGTCTCAGCAAGATCTCCTCTCTTCAGTGTCAGTTATGATAATTTCTTCCTTCCTTAGTTGCCCTCTGTTATTCATTCCCAGGGTTTGTTTCTGTGTGGCAACCACCAGACACAATTCTTCTACAGTGTCCTGTTTATTCTGGACTTACACACAACAACTTTCCTACACAGCTCTTTTTAAAAACACAGATTTATTTGCTTTTACTGACTCTGGTCAAAGCAGCTATTCTGAAATCCCATAGGGATGGAGCATTAGAGGCAGACAGATGTGATGAGCTGGAGCTGCTCCACATAGCAAGGGCTGCTGGTTGAAAATAGTCGTGACTTTCTTATAAACTGAAGTAATGTCCAGCCCTCTTTTCACTGACCTGATGTATTAATGTGCTGAGGGGACTGGGCAGAACTGCCTCAACGTCTCGCAGGTGATGTTTGCTTGGGGCATGTTTGCCTTGACAGATTTCTGCCTGTTCATGAACTCTGAGGCAGAAGAAATATTTTATAAAGTTTTTTACACCACTGTCTATGATTTTTATGGCAAATCGAGCTCCCTTCAATCTCTTCTCTTCCTTCCTCTCCTTGGTTACCTCCCAGCCATCAGTGCCTGGATGGTGTGAAATGGCATTTTATCATGTCCTCTGAATTATTCTGCCACAAGCATCTTGAGTATCTGGTTTATCTTCTCTAAAATGACCAGTGCGCTGCTCATCAATCATCCTCATTTCACAACTAACATGCCACAGGTGGTTTAGCAATGTGAGCATTTGGACTGAAATAATCGCACTCTCTGGAACCTTGTGCTTGAACTGGGGGAAGGTGCTGGTACCTCTGAGGCGTTTGGTTGCTGTGGGGATGGGGGAACAGGGTGCTTGGGTGGATGGCCAGCCAGCCGCCTGTGCCAGGCTTTGTCCATGTGTAGCATGACAACTCTCAGGAGCAACAAATTTCAGTTTTGCAGTAGATTATGAAGGCAAGGCTGAAGAAAGTAAAAACTTCTTTTCTCTCTCAGACAGTTAAGGAGTTCAAGGTTATTTTGCCCAAAGGACACAGCTGTACCTGCCTGGCTTGCTTTGACTTCACTGCAAGCTGCACTTGAATGGCAAAGTGATTCTTGTACGTGTAGGAAGTAGGGGTGTGTGAGAAGTGTTCAGCGCTCACAGGAGGACTGGCTTTTTGGAGGAGCTGAAAAGCCAGCACAGAGAGTTTCCCCCCTGCTTGCCATTCACCAAAGCTCATTTTAGGAAATAAGGTGAATATGAATTCTGGAAAACATATGGCATCAATTCTGATTGCTGATCACTTTTGGTAAGTTGGCTTGATACAGCCAAAGCCTTTGAGTTGCTTTCTATTCCCCAACAGGGAATGTGAAAAAAGGAGGAAGGTCTAGGGCTGAGAGAGACCAAATCTGGACAAGCCAGCTCCAACAATGTGCTTGTTTTGGCTGTCTGTTCTCCCGGTAGGATCAACAGTTTCTTAGGAACCCTGCTCTGGAATGCGTGCAAGTTGGGAAGAGACCTCACCAATAACTCTACACTTACAAAGCCACTAAGTAGTACAGAAAATACAGAAGACTACCCTGAAATACATGAAATGATGAAGTAAAGAGTTAATGAATTCTCAAGAAGCTCTAAGTTTGCACAGAGAAATCAGAGAGGGGAGTTTCACCAATACATTTCTCTGGCCAAACACGCAGATGAAGATTAACTGAAAGTCTTCAGGGACAACAAAGAGAACAATGTTAGTGTGAGGCCAAGTGCTTGTTTCGCCAGTTGTTCTCTGTACTTTACCGTGGAATACAAATGCTGCTGTGGGTACCAGAAGAAATAACCTTATATTCATACCCTTCATTTATCTCAGACACATCCTGAAGATTAAACAGTTCATAGCGCTCTTCTTTTGTATTGGACTATTTCACTGCTTTCTTCATGGAAATCCCTCCATCTGGGGACACTCCGCCGGCACCTTTGTTTGAGACTCACGGCAGAGATTTCCGTAAGTAAAGTGCTTTGATTGTGCTCCTGTTCTTTCCGCGTTCCCTGGCTGGGAGTGCTCGAGCAGTGCGGAATGTTCACGGGGGTGGGCTGTTTTGAAGCAGTTGTCCAAAATATCCATGAAAGAACTTTGGAATGAGAGTTGTGCAAATCTATACTACAGGAGCCTATTTCAAAGGTGTGTGCTTAATCCAGGTAAAAAACTGAGAAGTATATGATGTAACCTATGTGTTCTGTTGTGCTCTCATGTATTGCAAATACATGTTAAGTACCTGTAATTGTTTGCAGCACATTCTTGACAAATTGTCCTGAAAAACTTATAAAGCTAATGAAAAAGCACCTCTGATTATAGAAGGGGAAAAAAGCAAAAGGCAGAAAACGAGCAAGCTACTATTATTTTTTTGTGAATTAATCATCCATCTTCAGATCCGACAAAATAACTCTGAGGAAGCTGGTTTCTCTTTTTGCTCTTTTCAGTAGGTGCAGCAAGCAAAAGTGTCAGAAATCTCTCTGCAAATCCTGTTTTGATGAGATTTCCAGGCAGTTTTATGAATGAAGTTGGTTTAGATTAACTGTGAATAAATCCTTGGGCAGAACTAGCAAATGATGGGTTCATTGATCACAGACAATTCTGTGCATGGCGTCTGACCCAACACTCAATAAAGGCAATGAGAAACCTACTGGGACAGCTTATCCAATAGCTGTGGAGCCACTTTGCAGTTCCAAAGCAGCTGGAGTCAGCTATACCGAGACACTGGAAAGTGGATGGGAGTGAAATTTGCTTATGGTCCTGATTTATGGAGGTTTGCATCATGTCCAGGGACAAGTTCTCTACTGCTCATTTACAAAACTGGTGTAGCAGATGAGACCTAGTAAGAGTGAAGTTCATCTTTTCCTACTGCTGCTCTGATGCCTTATTTCCCAGTGGTAATTAACAGGGATGGATGCCTACTTCTTTGGGGACTGGTTAACTGTGGGTACAGTTTCAGAGCTGCCCCTCAAGGCTGTCTTCACGAGTAACGTTTTTTAAGTTGTGCCTCTGTATTGATCCCCTGTCTGAACAATTGCCAGTGGTGTTTGCCCTGAACTCAAAGGTGTCTGCAATCTACCCCACAATGATATTCAAGGAGAGCACTACTTTAAAAGGCTGCCTCTCCCAAAGTGTGCTGTGTGTTTTAACTGTGACAGGCTACATGACAGGATCTGAAATAGAGACATTTGAGAAAGCTTGGGAACTTCTAATCCTTGAGCCTGAGCCCAGCCATTCTTCCTGACTTTCATTTGGGAGCCTCTGCTTCAAACACATTTTTTCACCTGGCATATGTATCTTTATTAGTCCTGCAGAATATTCCGTTTTAAAGATGCCTGACGTGATATTAGAATGTAATATTCTGCCTGATGAAATCCTAAAATCTGGTGGCTGGTAAATAAAAATCATTGAGAATTATTGTTTCATTTGAGGCATCAATAACTTCACCAGACCTGTTAGAAAAACAGCTCAGCTGCTCTGAAAATGGTAAGGGAAACTTTTTTGTGTTAATAGCTCACTTTACCTGCTCTGCAAATTCCAGCTGATGCTCCTCAGGGCCAGATTTTCTAGAGGGGAAAATCCAGTATTGAATGTCTGATGGGGTATGAGGGCTACCAACTCTATTTGTGAGGCTGTGTGAAAAGCCAATATGTGCATGGAGAAGTAAAACCACTGACTGAATGATCCTTCAGGAGTTGTGGGCCCAGCACTTGTTTCTGCAGCTGGTTTTCTGCACAACATTGGGATGGTTGATGGTTGCTCTTTATCCTTGTCCTCACATGGGCTCAGTCACTGGACCAGTCTTTTATTAGGTGGGAGAGTAGGAGAGGCCAGGCCTCCCATCTGCTTCTCTGAGCAGCCTGGACAGCCCCACAGCTGGCAGGTTTCCGCTTGGAGTGACTCGTCAGCAAGGAGCCAAGGCAGCAGGGCACTGTGATCCCTGTCTCCATGTGGGCTGTCACTGTGCTCCCACACAGATGTAGCACCAAACTGTGCTTGTGGAGCCAGACACCACACCGGAGATGGAACTTACAGGGAGCATCCTTCAGGCATTGGTTTTCCTTCAGAGCTTTTCTTTTAGAAGGTGGATAATCCTCAGTCCTTCTTAGCCTGGTGGCAAAGTTACTTGGGCTGACAGCCTTCAGTCTGGGGGCTGATGCAGAAAGACAGGTCGGAGTGAGCCTGTTTGAAAGGGTCTGTGCTGATTAGGGTCAGATGTTATTACCGTAGGGGCAGTTAATTGAAGGGATATCAATAGACAGCAGACCATCTCTATAATTTTCCCTCCCTGCCCATTATTTAACGGAACTACTGAGAGGAAGGCTGCATTAACTCTACTTTTATCTTTAATTCTGTTATTGCAGTTAAAGTCAGTATATGAGAAGCCTCTGAATATAGGATAGAATTGGTTCTGTAATAATAATAATAACTTGTTTTCCCCCTTTGAAAATAAATATGGTCCTTAGTAGAGAGATTTACCCATGCTGGCAGTCAATCAGCCAGGACAATTTGGGCTCTCAGTACTTGATTAGAATAACTTTAAGGAAAATTGCCTTCCTGAATCAAGTAAGGATCCATTAACCTGATGAAACAGGGTTTGCTTATCTGAGAGGTTAAGACTCAAAACACAGCCTTGGTTGTATTAGATGAGGCCTCTTTTAGAATGGAAAGTAATAAAAACACCATCTGTCATGTCTAGTCAATCAGATCTTGTATAAGAGGGGAATTATTTCTCTGACTTTACCATTATAAGATCATCTGTTTGTTAACAATGGGAAGTGTCAGGAATGCTGCAAACTGGTTTTATTCCCTCAAATTATTTCTAGCTGCCTTTATCTTGGAGAGAATTAATATTAATCTGAGCTTATACAGGAAAGAAATATTTCTAGATGAATACAACGCTAAGGAATTCTGTGTTGAGTCTCTAGTGATTTATTGTTAGAGGTGAAACTGAAAGGGAGATGGAGAAAAAGTGCCATGAACACTTTGCTTCTGAAAGTGATTATTTCTGTAACAAAATTTCTTGCAAGATGCTGAGCACTCAAAGGTTCTTTGAATTCAATTGAATGTATACTTGTCATGTGGCCATTTGCATCTTAAAGGACTGGCATGACCAGATCTTCTCCTGGAACGTGGGCATATCTGGAGGTAATGGAAAAGGTGATTGTATTTTTTTGGCATGAATTTACAAAAGCTAATAAACCTTGGCACTAATGGATTTCTCCGACAGTGAGTACCAGTGTGCTCTCCTCCATTCTCTTGGAGACATGTAAAGACTGAATGCCAGACAGAAAAGAGAGCTGTGGGCACAAGAGGTGGAAAGATTGGTGTAACGCCTGTACCAGCATATCCCCAGCACTGCTGCTCCTCAACCAGGCTGGGAACATCATCTCCCCTTGTCACACACCACAGATTAGACTGCAGTGGGTGTATTAATGTACACCACTGTCTGCTGCTCAGGCATATGCCATGCAGCTGCCCAGCAACTTCAGCACTGCTCTATAGCTTCTGGGTGGCCAGAAGCTGGAAGACACCAGAGGTGGGGTTTTATGCCCATGGGAAAACCATTTCTGTGTTCACGGTTGCTGTTTGCACAAGAGAAGCACATGGAGTGTTTGCAGGTGTGTGATGCAGGACTCAGCCATTATATGATGGACACAACCCCATGCAAGATCCTAAGAAGAAGGAGAATGGCTGGGGATAGAACAGGAAGGTTAAAGCAAATGCCTAATTCAGCGTTCAACCACAGCCAAAAGATGTGGTCCAGTTAAGCCACTGAGACTGGAGTCCTGCGAGAAAGGCATGTTGAGCAGCAGGAAGACAACGTGCTCTGGGGTGGCACTGGAGGAAGGCTGAGCTCTCCTGGTCCCACTGATGTCAGGTGGATCAAATGCCAGTCAGCTCCTAGGAAAACTGGACCTTTTGGGAGGAGTTAGTATAAGGATGAAAAGTCACAGATGAATCCTTTTTTCTATGAGCATAACCTTTCTCCCTGCCAAACTCTGAGGGGATTTGTCATGAGTGCCAGTGGAGAACAGACTGCCCTGGGCAGGACAAAAGAAATTGTGCTACAAAGTGTTAGGGTCCCTGGGGACCTAAATGCTGTATGTTTAGATTAGCATTAAAAAAGGTGAAAAAAAGTCTCTAACTTTGTGCCAGTCCCTCTGGGACCTGATGCAGGGAAAACCCACGACTGCTCTTCCCCCTGGAAGTGGTGAGAGCTGCTTCCACTCACTGTGTTAGCAAATTGATCCCCATGGTCGCTGCGGGGGGAGGCTGAAAAGAATGGATGGCACTGCAAGCTCGTTATGAAAATGCAGGGAACCAGAGTTAATGAATCTTGGATGAGCCCCTAATCCGCCTGGCCCTTGGTGGAGAAAGCTGGTTGGGGAGGATCAGATTAACATCTCAGTGGAAATGACAGTCCCTAGAATGCAGAAGGTCATGTTGTATCTGTCAGTGCTTGCATCTGGGAGGGGCCACTATCAGGGAGCTGAGATTAGATTTGGAGGATTTTTTATCAGAACAGAGGTATTTTGGGGATTTACATGTTCTCTGTTCCTGGCATCTTGCCCTGATGAAATACTGATTACACAATGGCAATCTGACACAAACTGTGGTCAAAAAAATCAGCTGTGTGGTGGGTTATGGTGAGAATACCCTCTCTGTGATGGCAAAGATTTGAAATTGTGCAATGCATTATATCTTCTGATGCAAGGAAACTTGCAGAGAACAATGAACAGGGTGTTTACTGTGGGTGTATGGGAAAAAAATTGGAAAAACTGGAATTAATGCCTTCTCCGAGATTCTCCTAGTTCTGTAGCTGGAATAATGAATGAAACTACTTGCTCCAGATGTACAGAAGATTAGTGCTGCTTGATTCTTGTTTTATGTCCAGTAGAGTTAAGGTTAGGGAACTTGAAATAAGTCCTCAAGGGGCTTTACTAGTAGCATAGTCAGAACTGAACCCCCCCAGGGTCCTGCCGTCCTATCCTGTAGCTGTGCCCCCTCCTTCACTGCCCAATAGACACCCCTCCAGTCCCAGGCATCTCTGTGAGCTGTTTGTGAGGAATAGTTACAGGATTTCTGCTTTCTCATTACCAACTGCCTCTCCCCAAAGCTCATAAAAACAGCACGGATTTACTCAGGAGTTGGGTGGGAGAGGGTGGGACACATCACCAGAAAGGAGCTACTGGTCACCTGAGGGATCAGTGTAGAAAGAGCAATTCCCAGGGCAGTATCTGCCCCGGGGGCTGGATGTGAGCATGGAGAGTGGGGCAATGCACCCAAGGGGCGACTGAGACACCGGATTCAATTGTCTCTCGGCATTCCTCCAGACCCAAGGCTGCTGCAAGCTGTGATGTCTTCAGTAGCTGAGCTGTCCCTCAGTGCCTGTGGCACAATAAATCAGGAGCTGTTTTTCATTTACTGTGATAACACTACAGGCAGGGCAGCTTACCGGACAGACTGCTGGGCTGACATGCAAGAGATTGCAGTGGAGTCTACCTTCATCAGGATGTTTTTTCCCCTCTTTTGCTCTTCTTTGAAATGGTGATACTGATACCTGGTCAGTGAGATGCCCCAAGACCTGCTGCTGAAAGGCGCTGTGTTATGCTCCTGCTTCTCCCCAGGGAGAAAATGTTCTTGGGATACCAAATCGTCCTCAAGTGCTTTTCCAAAGTTCTGCCTTGCCACACACATCTTTCTTCCAGCTGCAGGGACCTCCCACCTTCTCACTCCATGAAGGGGACAACCCAGCCTCAGCTCCAGGCAAGTGGACTGGATAAACCTTCAGAATTTTCTGTTTCTAGTCTCTCTCTCTTATTCAGAGGCTTTGTACCTGAGCCAGACAGGTGTCTGGTGTCTGAGGGACTGGCACACCTTGTGACAATCAGAATTGATCACTTGCACCCTGGTGAGTCAAACAGCACTAACTCGGGTTTTAGAAACTGAGCTCACATGTCCTCGCACACCTATCTTGGCTCCTCCTTTCTGGACGTGTTTTTTCAGAGCACTCTCTCCACTGCTGACTTTGCATACCTATGTGAACAGTAAAACTAGCTATTGTTTCAACTAGGGACTGTCTCTAAGAAGTGGGCAGCATTCCTAAAATGCTTTAAATTGCTATAAAGGGGAAACAAAGGAGTAGCAAGAAGGGCAGAATATAGAAATATCCCAGGGACTGGACATGTTCCCATCGCCTGAGGCACTTGAATGTATATTTTCTCTATGTCTTGAACTTACTGAAACCAGTGCTACCAGTCAGCTCTGAGTCAGTCCATGGTATCTGATACCGTAGCAGTAAGTACAGCTCAGAATTGGAGGGGAAAATAGCTTGAAAGGAATTCAAGAGGTCACTTAGCCCACCTCCTTACTGACAGCCTGAATGCATAGTTAAATTATTTCTGATTCTTTATGCAATATATAGCCTTCCTTGGTATTCAGTTACTGTTAATCAGTGGTCTGTTCTGAAAGATCACAAGTCTTATTCTGGAGCCAACTTCCTTTTTTCTTTTTTTCAGTGATTTTGTGGTACTCTCATCTTGAGAGCCTAGAAAGTAATTTAAATTCATGGTTGTATTTTGTTTGTGCTGAGTTTTCTTCATTTCCTGCCTCAGTTCTCTCTCACCCTGTGTTTTGCTTGAACATTCCCTCCAATGAAGAGAAAAATCCTAATTTTTCCTTGCTCTGACAGCCGCTTAAAAAGTTGTTCAGAAATAAAAGCCCATTCTGATGTTTCCTCCCCAACCTCCCAATCTTCTAATAGAAGTCACAAGCATTACCAAGTGAAGCTTTTTATTTTTTCCAACAACTATTCTCCCTCCAGCTTTTCTTCTCTATTGCATTGTCTGGCCTGTAGCTCATATGTCTTTCCTGCTTGTTTATCACAATGCTCGCCCAGAGACTCACACCGCTGGCTTTGCCATGCTGTGCTTTGTATTTATCTATGCTATATCTTCTTATAATATGACTAGGACTCCCTGAATCCTGGCCATATTTCCTACATTCTAGATTTAAATCCTTCTTGCCATCTATCTTTTCTTTAATATCTCCTCTGTGAATAACCTTCTTTTTTGTAGCCATTATTAAAGTTTTGCTTCAATCTTCCTTTCACAATCCCCTTACAATTTGCCATCATCTTTTTATGAGTTGTTCATGCTGTTCTTCCTTTCACTTGAGGCTAGGCATCCCTTGTTGCTCTGTCAAATGAATCATCACCTGCAGGAATTTATTCCTCATTTCATTTTGGAATTTGATCTGTGATTGGCTTAGGCTGCTCACTAGTGCACACAGAAGTAGCTATGTGTTCTCTTCACTCTTATGTTCAGATGTCTCTCAGTGTTTCCCTAGTGCACCTTTCTAGCCCTCCTGCCCAATACCCCATGTTTCGTCTTTGTCCAGCTAATAACAGAGCTCATCAGGAACTGTAACCTGTTTGCAGCCTTGACTGTCTCAGGTGTGCTGAGGTGAAGATGAGAGATATGGAACCACGGTGGGACTTCAGTGCAATTGAAAGGGAAAGGATGCGGGTGGCTTCAGGGTCACAATACATGGTGATGGAGACCCTATTTTGCTCTACTGTTGAACCCACAAAATTTCACTTTAAACCATTTCTGTATCTGCAGGAACTATCTGGAGTTTTCTCCTGCAGAAGAGTTGCCTTAGAGCCTCTCTGAAAGAAAGTCACAGCAGTTTAGGGGAGGTTATGGGGGAAAGCAGAATGGAGTAAACAGCACAGGCACAGTAGAAAAATTGTTAGTCCTCCTTCAGGCAGCTCGTGGCTTTAAGGTGAAAAAGGGTCTGGGGGAGCAACATGTGAGTGTTATGTGTGCATTCCTAGATATGTGAAGAACCAAGAACTGAAGCCAGTCTGACAGAAGGCAATGAAACAGTGAATCTTCTCACAGCCTTAACTACTAGATACCCCATGCCTGGAAATGTTCATGATTAGCTGGGACAGGGCTCTAAGCAACCTGATCTAGTTGAAGACATTCCAGCTCATTGCAGGGGAGTTAGACTGGATGGCCTTTAAAGGTCCCTTTCAGCCCAAACAGTTCTATTATTCTATGACACTGAAAGACATGTATAGTTAAGGTCAGCTCAGTAGCTGGTGTACAGTGTCAAAAATTTGGATTTATGGCCAGCTATAGATCCTGTCCAGTCACAGAGCTAGTCCCTGTCCACATCCAGAAGTAGTAATGTCATTGAAAGATAGTGTAGCTGCAGTGCAAAGTGATTGATCGTGAACATCCATGAAAGGTGCCACGCAGCCTCAGAGGCTGTGTTCATGAAAGGCAGATTCCCTATGACATTTGAGAGCTGAGCAGAGATGACTTCAGATCAAAAACAAATGAAAATTTACGTATTTTATTGTGGCCAAAGAATCGCTGGTGTGAAGTGAAACATTAACAACCGGGTGAGAGTGAGCCACGATTGCTCAACGAGGTTCATCTTCAGGCACCACAGATCTGGGGTCGTCCAGTGCGCAGGAATCGGCCGACATGGCAGAGGGGGACGGCACACCACGGGCTGCCAAGGAAGCCCAGGCTGGTGAGAGAATTTTGAAAGATTTCTTCTTGCTAATTGTAGGAGAAACTGAAAGTAAAAAAGGCATGAGAAGGGATGAGAATTTTCTTGGTTTGTTACAAGTTGACTAGAGACCAGATGACAGGCGCTTAAATACAGATTAGGTACTTGATATTATTAGTGGTAGTAATCTAAATACTTTTTACAGTTTTGAGTTTATAAAGGCTGGTGAATAGAGGGTTTGAAGGCCTCTGGCATATTTTCCTGGTTGTTCAAATGATTTTATACATCATTTTCTTAAATTACTTTGAAGTTTGGAGAATTCTGCAGGCAATGGAAACCAGTCTTGATCTGTCTAAATCAGTTAAGCCCTGCTCTTTCTTGTGATCAAAGAACTGAACAAAATAAGCCAGAGGAGACCTGGAGAGGTTATCATGTCCTTCCAGGGTCTGGTCATTAAGCCCTAAGTGTTGCTGGCACACACTCATTTAGCTTCTTAAAACCTTATCTCAGAAATAGAGAAAGAGGAGACAAATACATATATAGTAAAAGAGCTATAAGAGTATTGCCAGTGTCTATGAATTAAAAATAAGACTCATTATTAAGAGACGAGTGTGGCTGAGCTGAAAATTAGGAAGGAATTGTACCACAAGATGAATGCAGGTAAAAATGAAGAGATTAGTTGAGTATAAACAGATTAAGGTGCACAGGATTGCAGCAGGGAGCAGTGAGAACAGGAGGATTGTAAAAGCAATGAGAAAATGGAGATTTTCTTCCTTAGGATTTGGGAACCAGAAAAATTAAATTATGAACTGAAAGTCATAGCAAAATGTATTCATAGGAATTTCTGGCTATGCAAGGTGCCTGGTAGCTGCATATAACATTGAAGCATGAATCATCCAGCAGATTCCCCACTTGCATAAAGGATAACTCAGAGAAGAGGAAATTTTACAGAAAGCAGTCCTTGCTTTTGTGTTTACCAGGTGAAGTTTTTTGGCACAAGATTTTCACAGAAATTCAGGAGGACATCTCATGTCCCTAACCCTGACCCTGGTCCTGCCCTGATTTTGATCCAGCCCCTAACACATTCTTACATAACAGACATCATGGGTTTCCTGAATCCTGCAGCCCCCATCCACACCATCTCTTTTACAGTGTTTGTCTGTCCTTGCTGAAAGGGAAATTGGAAAAAAGAGTCCCAAATCTTCTTTATTGAAAAATAAAGTCAGTTATTTCTCTTATCCTTGATGAAAATTGAGAATAGTTCATCCTCTCGATGGATAGGGCTAGTGTTTGGTAATTTTCTTCTCCAAATTTCTTCTTGTTCATTCCAGAGCCGCAAAATGGTTGCTCCAATTTCACAACACCACTTTGAATTCAAACCCTGTTCTCCCCCAGGCTTCTCTAGCCCGGCTTCAGGCACAAAGAAGAGCAGCACACTGGCTATGCTGGTGTTCTTTTTACTCATGGAAAAGCTGAAGACCTGCATGTTTCATGCTTTCCTAATCTAATGAAAAATCATAGATAGCTATTTTGAGAGGGATTTCCCAGTTGTCCACTACACGGGCATTTCATCTGGACCCTATTTCCTTGTGAGGCACTGGAGATACTACAGTTAGGATATATCACCTATCACGGAGCTGTTCTGGCTGTTACTCCACTTGCCCTGTCACCAATCTGGTTTGAGAGCATTTTTTCCAATCTGAAATGGCTGTTTCATAATCCTTATTCTCCTTTTGGTGCTTAGAAGGGATTATCTGATCAAGCAGCTCTCTGGCTATGGAGGAAACACCTGGGTTGTCCTAACCTGCTTTTTTAAAGGCAGTGGTGACGCTTGTCCTGCTTCTGCCCTTCACAGGGGAAGTAGCTGAATATATGATACTCAGCACTTGAAGGTGAATTTCATCAGGCTCTAATGATCTGAGAACATCTGAGACATCCAAATATTACTAAGCCATTTTTTGTCTCATTTCATCCATATTCCTGCTGGTTAATTTTATTGGTGGTGTGTGTCTCGTTGCAATTTAATTTTTTAGTGAAAACAAACAAAAAAGACACAACTTTTCTGGCTTCTCTGGATGAGCTTTTCTTTGCTTGTTTTCTGCTTTAAATAAGAGCCTTTCATTTCCCTTCCTCTTTCTTCAATATTGACAGCATTTCTAACACCTTTTCTTATTGCCTTTTGTGTCCCTCTACTAGCTGTAATTCATTTTGTGCCTTAGCTTTGCAGCCTCCACCGCTCCGTGTTTGATCTGTTTGTTTATACTTGTCTTCAGAAATGCCACCTTATTTCCATTTGCGATACAATTCCTTCCTCGTTTTCAGCCCAGCCGCACAAGTTTCCTTCTATCAAGTATAATTCTGTATTTGTATCTGAGGTGCTTGCAAATTTATTCTCCTTGTTTCTGCGTTTGCTACAAGTGAACATTTATTGCCAGACATTTGAATTCCTTTTCTCCCTTTCTATCAGAGAAGACCTTCTGGCAGCTAATGGTCTAAACAGCTCTGCAGTGTATTAGGCAAGTAGTATGTTAATCCTACTGATTGATAGGGGGTTTCATGCTAGTATTAAAAAAAAAATCATTGTGCTTATGTGACACACAGGGCTGTATACACACAGAGGAAATACAGTGGCAGAAGGCTGAAAATATTAAGGCAGCACATTGCAGCAGTGTGGGAGTCCTGTGCAGGGGACAGTGAAACCTTTTCTGTCTTCCTTTTTTACTCCTCCTTTAATAACTCTGTTTCTGTGTTTGCTCTGCTCGCCTGTGTATGGCAGAATACATGGGGTTTCTACTGGGAGTTGCATGTGCCTTACTTGGGACAGTAAGAGAGGCCACCAGAGAGCTCAGAAGTATTCCTGCTGTCTCTAGCACGGGGTCAGACTTGCAGGACAGAAGAGTATGTGCAGGAGACAGTGTGCTGAAGATGAAGAGCTGGTCTGTGGCAGTACGGGGGGTGGGGAGGTACCAAACTCTTGCTTTGCCACTGCAGTAGAAAGAAAAGGGAGTAAGAAACGGAGAGACCTTCCTGGCTCCATCTGGAGTTTGGGTTTCATGTGTAGCTGTCCAGGTGACTCCGTGTTTAGTTGCCCAGAGAGCAGGAGCAAAACAGTATCGCTGGGCATTTTCAGAGGAAGCAATGCCAGAGCAGATATGGGAATGTGGAGAATAATGATGCCTTATCTGTGAGCTCTGTCACACCTGGTTCCCTTGCCCAAGTGTTTTCCATGTCTTGTTAGCAATAACTGAAACCAGACTAAGGATCTGTGGTGTGAGCAAAGGCTTCTTTCTTAGTTTGTCAGCTGCAAACCTGCTTCTTGTGATACCTGAGCCCCATCAGCAACTTGGTGCTGGAGGTAAGGATGAGTTTATGGAGACTCCTTGTACCAGCTATGGATTCTGGGTGTGGTCTGTGCTTTGCTGATAAGAGAAATACATATTTGGGAAATTTCTTTTAAAGAAGCCAAGTGTACACAGGAGAAAAAACCTCTGCACTGTGCCAAGGATACTACTGAGCCACAACCACTGAGGATAGTTTATGGGAAGGTTGTGAATTTTGCTCTGTAATTGCAACTGCCACTGGATTTATACTGATGAACTCCACTATTCCTGTGGGAAGGGCATGGAAAGAGGGACAATGCTATGTGCAGGGAGCTGAGCCCACACAGCTGCAGGAGGATTTCTGGGACTCCCAGCACAGACAGGCTGCATTTGCCATATAAGGAGCCCCAAGGTGCTATTTTGGATAGTGGAAAGTAGAGAAGGTGTTTGGGGCTGCTCCTGGGTGCTGGCTGTGCCCCCTTGATCAAACTGGCCCAGGAGAAAAGGCAAGGTTGTTCCAGTGAATTGGTGTGGGAATGAGCCCTGGGTCACTTCACTTCTGGGATAGCAATGTAATGACTTAGCACAGTGCAGGCATCCATGACATCATCCAGTGTCCAAGAGTTTGGTGTGATGAGCATTGTAGTAATTACAACTTGGAATGTGTGGCTTTTCCATGGAATGAGATCCCTGCAGGGTAAACCTGTCATTTACCACATCTGGAGGGAGATGCACGCCCTGCTCCTAAATCCACAGGCTGTAGGTGTATCTGGGACCTGTGATTTTTATTCAGCTCACATCTGTGCAGTGCACAGTGCTGTGCTGGGCTGGTGCACGTACCATAGCTGGGGGCATGCCAAACAACAGGGAAGTCTGTGCCACAAACTCCTGACAGCCCCAACCTGTGAATGATTTAGGCTGTGTTCCCTGACTCTTTTTGAACTCTGGAGTTGTCTTTCGTGGTAGCATCTCCCTCCCCTTTATGCCCTGGCTGCACAAATGTGCTCAATTAGGGTTAACTCAAACTGAATCAAACTTCGTGCCTGAGCTTGGAAATCTTCCCAGTCAACTCACCACAACCACATAGCATGGTGGGAGACAAGGCGAGAGGGGAGATGAACGCTTTTCAGAGAAACGAATCCAAGGAAACTTTGTGCAATTTTATTTCTGCAGGAGATGATCCCTCCAAAGGAGATTTCTCTCTTCGGAAAAAATCCCCGGTGAGTGTTACTGCTGGTTTCCTTTGCTTTCTGCTCAGCTTGCTCTAAACATTGCAAGATCTCTCTGTTCTCTGCTCTGTTGTGCTCTGGCTAGAGACAAACACCCTTTCTTGCAGAACATTGAAATAAGCATTAGCAACTCAAGGCAAAAATCCCTTCTCTAACCTGATTAAGTTAATAAAGTGCAGGCTAAAGGGGAAACACGAACTGTCTGAATGTTTGTGGAAAAGGTTTTGTGGGTTTGATTGCTGCCTTTTTCCTGAACACTACTTTCCTCGTGGGAAAGGACTTACTTTTCTGATGTGGAGTGGGATGCTGTGCACGGGACAAAGGGAGTTGACCTCTGCATTTGCTTAGTCTGATGAAACTCACTAGGGAAGGGTCCCCAAATGCTGCAAAGCAGAAGGACGGACAGTGATAGAGGGCAGGCCACTGATGAATGTTACAGAGCCCTACTGTGCCACAGCCTTCTCTTTACATCTTTGGCTCTGATTTAAAGCCTGATTCAGGTGAATATGTTGCTGCCTGGCAGGTCTGATGTTTGTTCAGGTTGTCAGGCTAATTCTGGTTGAATACTTGACGCCTAAAATCTGTACATTGGCTTCATGGGGAACTTGTATTGTACCTGCTCTGACTTGCAGGATAATATGGAATACTTGGTCTTAAAACTCACAGTCATGTCATTAGCAAGCCAACTATTTAACTCACAATTATAAGTACAGTGCAGACATTAACTATTGGCTATCCAGAGGTCCTGGGAAATACTAATCCTTATCCCATTTTGCAGCTAGTCTGCAATAAGCAGAGATGCTTGTAGCGGGCACTTTAAACAAACTTTCTTTTTTTCCAAAAATGTCGACTATCAACTTCCAGAGTTTTAAGAGGTCCATAATCCCACAGATCCCAGGCTTGCTGTGGCAGCTAAGCGCAGCAGACTATCCGTGCGTTCATGAATCCAGGCTTAACCTCTTTGCTTTTGCCGGGGCTCTCTGCTGAGCAAGGTGCTCCTCTGCGAAAGCGAGCAAAGCGTACCTGGCTCTCTGCATGGACGAAAGCTGCCCACTTTTGGATGTGCAGGCAGGCCCCAGGCAGGTCAGTGATACAGCGGAGAGAATACATGAGGGTTTCTGCAAGTGCTGGTGCCATCTCATGACATACAAGCCAGATGGAAGTACCCCTGCTTGTAAGTCGTTGCTCTGTGTTTGTAAGCATTTACTCACGCTCCTGGCTCAGGCGCTTGCGGAGCTTTAGCTGGGGAGTCACCGCCCCCTGCTCTCCTTTCCCTCCGTGCCCCTGCTCTTATGTAGGAGGTGCCCATTCCAGAGCAGGAGTGGCTGGAATGAGTCACTGCCCCCTGAACTGCTGCTGCTGAAGCCGTGGGGCTTGTTCCTTGAGTGAGGCGAGGTGAGTTCAGGCAGCAGCGCTCTGGCACCTGGGTTTGAGCAGTCCCTCCATCAAATGTTATTAAATGTCATGAGCACTTAGAGTGAGCTCTGTGAAAGAGAGGAGGGAAAAAAGTCCCTGTTGTACAGTTTTATTTCAAAGTTCAGAAAATGCCTCCCAGTATCCACAGGAAATATAATTTACCTCTTATGATTTTTCTTTCTTTATTATGAAAAGTTTGTTGTAGAAAGGTATTCTGTGTGGGCTTGTGTATGTGCCTTTACAGTTTATATATGTGACCAGTTTTAAGCTAGTCTAAAAATAGGGGGGCCCAGTGCTGTTTCCAGGGGAGCCCACTCTGTTACAAGCCATGTGCTGAGCATGATGGTTTCAGAGTAAATAATAAATGAAATGGATTATATATTTACTCTCGTAAAGCAAAAAGGCCAAGGATTTCTTATTAAAAAGGCAACACTTAAACAGTGAGACAAAATAACTATATAAAAAGGGAGAAAAATATTTCTTAAGAGATGTTGGGTTAAGTAGTGGAAAGTGTTGGGGATATGTTTGTCATTTTGAGGTGGTTTTGGGTTTTGGTTGGTTTGTTGTTTTTCTGGGTTTTTTTGACAATCCATCTCTTTTGTACTCTTTTGTAATGTTGAGCAAGACAGCATCATTAAGCTAGACTCTTCTAAACTTGAAGCTATCGCTTTGGGAATCCAAATAAGCTTAGGTCTCTTGGTGGTGAAATAAACCTGAACAAACACGTCTATTTTGGTGCCTGTATTTGCATTTGGAACTCTAGGAAGAAATAGAGGAATTCATTATTTCCAACACGAGGCACAGAAATGCATGTGAAGAGTTCATTTCACGTGACTGTCCCATACCATGGCTGTTTAAAGCTATGAATATGGGTGCAGCTGTTAATATCACACTCCCTACAATCCCTCACCAAGTGCATGGGCAGCCTTTCTCTCCCACTAATTGGCAGAGGCTGGGCAGTGCTGTGAAAACCTGCTTTTCTGTTGTGAGGCAGTAGAGCTACTAAGCAGCTGGAAGCTGAAAGCTGCTTAAGTCAGACCGCTGTGGGGTAGCGAGAGGGACGGGGGCCCACACAAGGTCATGCCATTCGTCTATTTAATGCCTTGTATTTCACTTGGGAACTGCTGATTTTAGCTGGGGTTAAGTCAGGTTCAATGAAAGAGTGGCCATGGTCAGACATGTTTGACAGTCTCATCGCTGGGTTTTTTTTAATGTTTTGATTAATAAATTGGATTATCCATAGCTATGCCATCAATCTTGGAATCTGAAATGAATGGCATACCTGAGGGAGTACTGGACACAGGGCTGATGCTCTGCTTCAGTGAATGTGGCTACACAGCTCTGCACAAGTGAGGTGCAGGGGCTGAGGGCAGCCATCACATGGCAGGGAGCAGCTTCACACATGGAAGCAGATAGCAGATCTCTGGGGTCTCACAGCTTCTGAGGCAAAGTCTGGTGGGAGAAAGAGGGAGTAGTTTTGGGGCAGGGTGGTAGCTTTATATGAAGTGTAGAAGAAAAGACATCCAAAGGTGTTTTTTCATCTCAGTGACTTTTTGCATTACAGTGGAGAGGTGGTAGCACCCTTCCAGTGGAGTTGCTGGAGCTACAAGCGTGGTGGGCAGCTGACAGCCCATGGATTTCCATGGCAGTCCTTACTGGATCCATGTCATCCAGGCTGATTCACTGGGGAGCCTTAATTGAAGCAAGAATTGTCCCCTCTCTCCTTTGAGTCGAACCCACACTCCAGTCAATCAGCAGTGGGCACCTGCTTTTGGACTGGACTTCTCTCCACCACCCAGGCACTGTGAAGATATGTTGCTGAGGCAGAGACTTTCACAGAGCTGATATGTTCTTTTTGTCTCCCATAGAAACTTTGTGGCTCCAACTACCCCCTGAGCATCGCCTTCATTGTGGTGAACGAGTTCTGTGAGCGCTTTTCCTACTATGGCATGCGAGGTATGTGGCCTGGAAAAGTGACTTTCCCATTACAGGGTTTCTAGACACACTGGCCTGGTGTTTCAGGGCTGTGCTGTACGTGGTCTCAGCTGTCTTTCAAAGTAGATTGGTATTTTGGAATGTAGGTATGAACAGTGTATTCTAACACTGTTGCTATATCTGTTCTGAGCAGAGGCTGGGACTAGGGGGCTCCAAATGTGCCTCACAGGCTAAATTTTTATATGATTCTATATATCAGACCTGGTTTTCTAGTGTGTGCTCTTTCATAGCTGTGTGCAATCAGTGTGTTTGGGAATTGAATCTTACACGCACCTAATCTGAAAATAGAAAATGTGCATTAACAAACTACAGGTTGCGGTAAGATAAGCTGGAAAATATATTTTTCAGGTAAGCATAAATGTTTATGAGCAAAGAATACCTGATACTAATATATCTCATTTTAGCTTTTCCCACATCAGGGATTATAAGGAACAGTCTGAAAGCACAAATCTTTCTGCAGCAGAGCTCACAGTTGCTGGACAAATCAGTGTTTTTCTTGCCACCATGATCCTTCTTACCTGCAGACATATATCTTAATTATCTGATGTGATATGTTTGTTTCCTTTTAGCTGTCCTGACACTGTATTTCTTAAGCTTCTTCCACTGGGATGAGAATCTCTCCACTGCTGTGTACCATGCCTTTTCTGCGCTGTGTTATTTCACACCTGTCATTGGCGCCATCATGGCAGACTCATGGCTGGGGAAATACAAGTAAGTGAAGACATTTCTCTAACTCAGTGGTATGCACTGACAGCATGCAGCCTGTGCAGGGGCAGTGCTGTGTGTGCTCCCTGTTCTGAGCTAGCTCAGAGTGCAGCAAAGGCCCATATGTGAAGCTCAGCTCCCCTCTCTTAACACATGAACAGCTGATCTGTTTGCTCATGATGTTCTGTGCTCTTCTTACACTCCAGGGCCAAGAGGCAACACAGTTGGAACAAATTAAGTGGAACAAGCACACTTTTCCCCCATTGTCCTTCCCTACCTGGCTTCAGGAAGCTTAGGTGTAGGGTGATGTTAGGAAGAAATTCTTCACAGAAAGGATGATTGGCTATTGGAATAGGTTGCCCAGGGAGGTGGTGGAGTCACCATCCCTCGAAGTCACAGAATCACAGAATCAGTAAGGTTGGAAAAGACCTTAGAGATCATCAAGTCCAACCTATCCCCTATTACCTAATCTAATCTAGTCAAACCTGTTACCTAACCTAACCTGTTGCCATCCTAACCTAACCTGTTGCCATCCTAGTGTTTAAGAAGAGACTGGATGTGGCACTTGGTGCCATGGTTTAGTTGGTGAGATGGTGTTATGTAAGAGGTTGGACTTGATGATTTCAAAGATCTTTTCTGTGATTCTGTGTGTGATTAACTCTGTTTGCCAAGGTCTGCTTCTGAGAAGGATTCAATGATAGGGAGGAAGTGGTGTCATTATTTACATCTTGCAGTATCAGATAAAATTTCACTAACTATATTGTACTTAGGTTTTTCACAGTACAGTGAATGTGTGAGCACACCCATTTTTATGCCCAAGAAACCTGGGCTCACTCAAATCATCTCCATCAGCACATAACCAGGTAAACTCTTCCTAAGTAAGAGTCCTTAAGCAGTCTTCCCTTCTGGTAATAAATTGTGGAGCCAACATCTGCGCCAAAGTGGTGGTGAGCAGCTGAATATTGGGGTTTCTTCACTTTACACTGTTGGTTCATTGTCTGAGGAGTCCTGGCTTTCAGGTAATGAAGTGCAGCCAAACCCCTCACTCTACAATAAGCACATCTGCCAGAAGAGTCTCAATAGCAAATAAACATCTGCCACATGCTTTTCCAGAAGAAGGTTCTTGAGGAGATGTCAATGTTCTTGTTTTTTCTGTTCTCAATTTTAGTCATTCTCTTGTCCCTTTAAATGAAAAAAGTAACCAGTGGTGTTTATTGACTTCATTATTTAAGGTCACCTAGCAATGTTCATTGGTATTTGACGAGGTCTATCTTGCAGCATGATGTTGTGAAAAGGTAAATCCTTATACAGGCTCTGGTATGTATAAGGCAAAAGACTTTCCCTGAAGTATGACTTAAAGGGAGATGGTTTTGCTGTAGTAGCTGGACCTTGGCCAATACCAAGGACAGGATAACAGATGAGAGGGGCTTTTAAGAATGATCTGATGTGGTTCCAAATTAGCTGTTGAAACCAGGGTTTGAATGCATTGGGGATGTCTTCCATGCTCAAAGCTCATTGAACTTCTAGTGTCTCTGTCCTAACAAGCCCCTTCATTCCCTCTGTATGTGTTGTCTGCACATAAATATGTAGATTTCTCTTAATCCTAAGGGTGATGAAGGAATAGAATACACTCAAGAGTCTAATAGTACTACTCAGATTTCTTCTTCTCCCTCACCAGCATGTGGGAGGCAGAGAGATAAGCTCAGTCCCTCAGAGGTACTTGGGATCTAAACCAGATTTACAACAGGGGTATTACACTCCTAATTCAGATGTCTTGATCAGGTAGGTTGAATGTCCCTAGGGATGCCTTCAAGTCAAGGGAATCACTCAGGCACATGCTACAAAATGCTAGTTATTAGTAATCTGGAAACTCAGTTGTACCTGAACAGTACCCTCCTCTTTGCAGCCTTCCATGTGTGGCAAGACTGGAACACTTCTAGTTTACTTTTTAGTTTAGTAACATGTAAAAAAACCAGGGGCTAACCCTCCTTAATCTGAACCCATCTGTTTCTTCTAGTGCACTCAGAGTTGACACAAAGGAATTATAGCTGCCTGATATACCAGTGGTGGAACAAACTATTTCTTGTGTGTCTGCCAAGTAGAGCTGCCACATCAGGAATCACGGACACACTCTGTTTTCAGATTGTACATCACCCAGCACCTTCAGTCATTGCTGTTTGCTTTCCTCACAGGACGATCATCTACCTCTCCATTGTGTATGTTGTTGGCCATCTGATAAAGTCAGTCGGTGCCATTCCATCCCTGGGCAACCAGGCAGTTCATGTGTAAGTAGCTGTTGAAGCCACAGTGGTGTAGCAGGTTGTGATGGTAGTTGGTTTACTCAGGTCTGTAATTTGTCTCACGTCCATCAGGCCAGCAGTTTGGGGGCTCTGCACGAATTACTTTGATCATGGAAGGGTTAGGGATGTCTGGGTAAGAGCCAAAGGGTGGATAAAGTGGATCAACTCCATCCAACCAGATGGAGTTGGAAATCCCCACAGAGACTCTAAACCTTTTGACATGGGCACCTATGATCACCCCTCTCTGCTGAAGTTGTGTCTCTTCCATCTAAGTGGCTGCACCAGGCTCATTCCTCCCTCATTTCATCAGCACAGCTGCCCAGCTCAACAGCATTCCCCTGTGTGCATGGGAACACAAAACTGACAATACATTTTCTGATGACAGGGGAAGGGAAGGGTCTGTCTCTTCCACTGGAAACAACCCTTCTTGCCCTCTAGATTCTGAATTGATAAGCTTGTCAGAGTAGTCTCTCAGCTGGTGTCTCTGACACCACCGAGCTGCTTTAGCCTATGTGTGGTCACAGCTCTAAAAATATGCACATGCAGATAGGAGCACATGTGCAGAACAGTTTTCCTTCGTCCCAGACCTGGCCAGTCCTGACATTCTTGTTCCCTTACAGAGGCCAGCAATGGTATTTTGAAGACCACTGGGACATAGAAAACACCCAGGAATGAGCCGAATTTAAACAGTTTGTTTGCATTTACCCAGGCTGAAAGGCTACACGAAAAGGCGCTTCCCCTCCTCTTTTTACTTTTTTCCCCTTCTTTTTCTCAATTGATCTCTGAAATCTTTTGT
The DNA here is from genome assembly GCA_013390025.1 of Pitta sordida. Lineage (NCBI taxonomy): Eukaryota > Metazoa > Chordata > Aves > Passeriformes > Pittidae > Pitta > Pitta sordida. The sequence goes on along the minus strand of WEKX01000957.1, from coordinate 849,688 downwards.
TGTCATATGAGTGAAAAATAATCCCACAGTTCTTTGATCTCCTGCAAGTTCATTGGGCCTCAGAAAAACAAGAAACTGGCAAAACCAGTTTGGTTAATTGACTGGTACAGAAATTAGGATAATTAATTTGTTTTTCACACTTAGCTGGCTCATCATCACTACCCATGTGCAAAAGGAAACTTTATCAGAGGAATCGTGGTTGGGTGACACTAAAATGCTAAAAAGGTTTTGCAATGGTGATGTTTTTATTCTTGCATGAAGGGTCCTGTCTATGGTTGGTCTGTTTTTGATCGCGCTCGGAACAGGAGGTATCAAGCCCTGTGTCTCTGCATTTGGTGGGGACCAGTTTGAAGAGGAACATGTAAGATTTCTCTTTTTTCGCTAAAATCTGCAGTGTTTGCTTGCTTTATGAGGCTGTTCATGTGATCAAATCCTGTTGTTCTAGAAGAATAAGGGCCAATTTGCTGGAAAAGATGTAGTAAGATATGAGGTAGGGTGGTTTGAATAAGACATAAGAGCATCTAGATGCTTCAGGAAAGGAAAATGACAGCAGAATAGGACTGATATTGGAAAGGATAGGTCATACTTGCATCAAATCATCTAAGTGTAATTGGACATCAGAGAAGATGAAAAATCCTGTCTCACCTATCATGGAACTGTAGCCATTTCTGAACCAGCTTAACAAGGGTGATTATAATGCCCTGAACACAATACAGAAAATGAAATAAAACAATTTTATCCCCAGCCTATGCTTCTGTGGGAATTTTCCCTCAACTCGTAGTCTGTTTATTAGATGTAGTTTAGAAAGAACTGTAGGAAATTCCAGTTTTTTGAAAGTAGTCACAGGCTGTTTTCTAGATATTCCATAATGGAAAGTTCTGAAGAATTGTGAAAATATTTCTTTTTAGCCCTGTTTGTAGTCTGTGTCCTGTGACTTGTAGTGCAGTTGTTTGTGTCCCCATTCTCTGTCATGAGTGCTTAGCCCCTCATCTGCACTAATCTCAAACTCCTATTATGCAGTACAGGGGCTCAACCAGGGATAAATAAGGTAGTGCTTAAAGAAGTGAAGCAGGTCAGGAAGTGCTAATCCTCAGGCAAAATGCTAAATTTTAAAATTGACCTGAAATTAAACAGATTTATGCTGACCTGACACACAAATAAACATTTCTATTTTCTCAATGACAGTATTCAAATCAGCAAGTTCTGTGCATGGCATGTGTCCTGGAGTATTTCGAAGGCCACTGCTATGAAAAAGAAAATAACTGAAAATAAGAAAATAAGAATTAAATTCAAGGGGATAATTTCAAAGTGCCAATATGAAAAAAAAATTCCAGAAATAGATCTACATACTGGAAAAGATTAGGACCTTTGGGAGACAGAAATTCCCATCAATGGAATTCCAGTTATCCATTGAAGAAGGACATTAGACTATAATACGTAGTCTGTCAGGAAAGCTACTGTGACAAGTAGTTGGACAAGTGTTGGCCCCTTGGCCTTGGGCAATAAGCCCTGTAGGGCAGTTTTCTCTTTGTCTTTTGCAATGCACCAGTATGTAGTCAGCATTTAATGAACTAATAATATAGGCTAGATTTAAAATTTTGGGAAGACTTGTGTTTTCTGCATATGAACTTTGTGATACTGAAGTAGTGAACTTATGGTTACTAAGGAGTAACAAAACACAGGATGTTTCATGATCACTTGTCCAAAGCAGATCCTTCTCCGGGCATGACCATCCCGTGCTGTCAGCTGGATCCAAAAGGATTGTAACAAGTGTTAGAGCAGCACTTACAGAAGTGCTACTTCTATGAATATTAATGATTAATAATGTTTATCCAACATCTTTCAATTACCACCTAATTAGAGTATGATAACATGTGCCACTTATCTTCAGAGTGTTTTATAGACTCCAGCTAATGAATCTCAGCACCACAGTCAGGCACATACTTACTATTATCCCAAACTTACACCTGAGTTACAGAGAAAAACTTGAATTGCCTGTCGTTGTGTGGACCTGTGCCTATTCTCCAGCACTCAGTCTACATCTCTCCAACAAATTTATCAAATACTGAGCCTCAAACATTCACCTGTGTGTTACCTTCAAGAAAAACTAATTTAGAGAATGAAAACTGTAAAAAGCATTTTGATAAGGACAATGTGTTCTGTTCTATTCATTCTTTGCAGAGTAGAAACTTTTGTATTTTGCCATTTTGAAATTACTTGGCCTTTCAGAAGAAACAAATGTGTTATGCTATGTGATAGGAAGTTTAAGTCTTCAGAATTGGAATGAGAATTTGTAGGGAATGAAAGGTTTGAGGCCACCAGAATATTTCTTCCCTCTGGAGTGGTATTTGAGGGGACTTACGTTCTTCTTCTTCCACTCCACATAGAATGAAATAAGTTTTGAAAATTCCCTATGAAACGAAACATTTGATTCTCCCTTAGTTTTCAGGACACCAATAAACTTCAGCTGAGTCCTTAAGTGCACAGGCTTAATAGTTCCATCTGAAAACTGGGAATGAGGTAGTTTTGTGTATAAAAAAAATAAATTGCCCCTGAGACAAGTTTGTGTTTTGAGGTAAATGCACAACATCAGTCTGATCCTCTTTTAAGTACTTCATGAGTGTAATAGTCTCAGATCTGCCACTTTGAGAACAGGACTACTACAAACAGTGATGGAGAGTGGTTTGACAGAAGGTCAGATAGGGAAAGTAGGTTTATCTACAGGAGATTTCCAAACATCTTTGTCTATGGGATTAGAACTCCAGGTTAAAAATGCCTGAACAAAATGATATTTATGATGTGTTATATGAATGTGAAAGTGCTGTGCATATTAATTAGGGACCAGAGCTGCTTTCAAACAGTGCAGTATGGTGTTTAAGGTGCTAAATAGCTGGCTCTTTGTGTCTTTATTTTCTGGTTGCCACGGAGATCAGGATTATCATGTATAGTACATTTTCTCAAATTAGCTAATCCAAATCATGTTGTTAATGTACGTCTTTCCCAAAGATTAAGACATTAGGGAGGGAATTGTTTTTTCTAATCATTGTAATTTGTAAGATGCTGGGTCATTATTTTTGTAGCCTTTCTCTGACCATTTTTTTCCTGTCACTAATCTGAAAACCTGTGAAATAAGATGCTCCAAATTCTTTATATATCACTATCCTCTTCTCTTACCCCTACATTCTTTTTGGTAATTGTTGCTCTAGACTTTATCATGTCAAGAGCTGCCTAGCTGAGTTTATCACAGCTCTCAGAAATTCTGAGTTGCTGCTCAGGTATGAAAGGTTAGAAAATGGACAGAGATGGAGTAAAACAGATAGTAAGACTCAGTGCATTGGAACATGCCATAGAGGTGATTTTTATAAGGCTTTCAAACCCTTTAGGCCAGGATAAATAATTTATGAGTAATGGGTGGAATAGATAGCCTTGAACCCTCTAGGAAGTAAAACTGTGGAAAAGCCAAAAGCTGAAGTGGATGGGGTCTTCAGAACCTTGCTGGGTCAAGATAGAAAGCCCTTAATCCAAGAAAGCAGACCCCAGACTCCATGGTGGGTGACAGTGGGAGGTGATGGGGCTCCTGCCCTCACCTTCACTCTACCCACCTTACAAGGGGACATAAAGGAAAGCCCTCCCATTCTCTCCCACATTCCCCCCTTCCCTACAGTGATCCCTTGTGATAAGAGTCTTCTTGCCATATGAAGTAGCAATATTTCCTGTTGGCTGCACCATCAGTTACAGGAAATGTTGTTACATTTTTGGATCCCAGGACTCATTACTTCAGAGCTGTCCTCTTTTAGCTGCCTGCAATTCTTCACATTTTCTCCAGTTTTCTAGCCTTGGGAATATTGTTGTCTCAGGGAGCAGAAGGAAGCAGGACTTACATATTAGAAGGAAAGGAGGCAGAATAAGGTTCCTGAGGAGTTTCTCATGCTCAGCTAAGTTAAAGCTTCACACTCAAATAGAGATGTGGCTCAAGGTGCCCTAAGGAGCATTCTGCCCAGCATCATGCCATGTCTGAAGCAATTTTCCCCACTACCTTTAATGACTCAGGTGTCTCAGAGCTGGTGACACAGATGAGCATGGGCTAGGTCAGGTCTCCTGCCCTTGTTTCTCCACTCTGCTGGCATTCAGCACTGTATATGCACATGACTCTGCATGTATGTCACTCCCATAAGCAAGGAGAGACTGGTCGCAGCCGAATGCCCTCACATATTACTCCTGCAGAGAGGACCAAACTCTGAATCAAGTTATTGATTCCTTCCAAATTAGGAATCATGCAGGAAGAAAGATCAACAGGAATCCTTTGACTGTATGAACATATATGTAACATGTTACAACATAAGATAAAGTCTAAACTCTTTCTTTTGGAGTTCATGTCTCCATTAGGTTCTTGAATTTGCTCCTCTAGATTTACTTTACCCTTCTAGTTTGAGGCTGACTCTCCTCAGCATGGTAATCTCCTCTCTGATGGATACTTCTCATTTGCTGGCACTCTTTCATTTATGCTGTAATTACCAGCTCCTTAAAATACACAGGTTTCTTTTTCTATTTCTACACAGGAGAGGAGGAGAGAAGAAAAATAAAGAGCTCAGACATGGGAAGAAATTATGAGCTTGTCAAACCATGCCAAATTGGATTGAATTATGTGACAAAGGATCTGAATCATGCTACTTGTTCTGAATAAGTAAATGCTCTCCCCTTCTTCCAATCTCACAACACTGTCAAAGCAGTGGCTTTCCCTGTGAAATGCCAAAAAGCCCCAAAGCGCTTCTCAAGTAGCATGAGCTGATTTGTGTGAGCATTTACCGTCACCTGAACACCAGCTTGTTTGCTTAACATTTTATGCACTTTGTGTCAATATTTACCCAGCCTTCCTAACAAGAGAACTGATAGTGTTCAATTTGCAAACCCAATGCTCTGTGTTAGCCATGACATTGATATTGTCTTCTCTTGTTTTAGACCTCGGAGAGAAGCAAGTTTTTTTCCATCTTCTATTTATCCATTAATGCTGGAAGTTTGATCTCCACGTTTGTAACGCCTGTATTAAGAGGTCAGTGTTGATTTAGAATAAAACAATAAATTAACTGCCCTCTAACTACACTGCTGTGCACAGTTATCTTATGACAACTGAATGGCAGAAATTATGTTATCTGTGAAGTGGTCAGTGTAGTGCATTTATGCCTTGTTAATCCTGCTGTAGCAGTGTAACAGATTTATAATACAGGCAGACAAGTCACAGAAACCATGTTCCCGGTTGTATTTCAAAACCAGCCTGAACTGCAGAAGTAAAACATGAAAAGTAGAAAGACCCATATGGTCATCTAATCTCCATTGCCATTGAAGGAATATTTCTCCATCTTGTGTGCAGGTAAATTGTGGATGGGAAATGATCTCTGCTGTTCTCTGCTGCTGTCAGGGCTGAAAAAACTTAGCAGGTCTGGTTATGAGGTCCTACCTTCTCCCTCTCACAGGAGAGGGACTGGCTTCTGGAGGATGTGGGTCTGCTTGCAAAATTACAACTAGCCTTGAAGACAAAGCACAGGCCTAATGCCCCATTTAAGACCTACTTTATATTCTAGCCAGCTTGCACAACCCTTTTTAGTCCCTGAGTCTTGCTGCACTTTCTTCATTGTATCGCAATGCCTTGAAGCCAGGGGAGTTGGCACACTCTAAATACTGGCACAGAGGCAGAGCAGCAGGCCATAGGTGATGGGGGAGGGGGGGACAGGGACAAGGTAGATTTCATATTTAGTAGTGATTTTTTTCATTCTTCCCCATGGCTTCAGGAGGCTTTCTTTGTTTGCAATATTTGCTTTAACAGGCCATTGGTTTCACAAGGCTGTGAACAATTGTGCTTGTCTCATGTTCACACCATGCAGAGGAGCAAGGACAAATGCTGTCTCTGTTACTCATTCTCTCTCTGGTGTCCCCAGGTCAGCATTCAGTTGGGAAGGGCTTTTGCTCGATGTAGTCAATGGGCAGATGAAAATCCAATCCCCTTCAAACATCAAAAACTGTAGCAATATGGCCTAGCAATAAACTAGTTGCAACATGTAGCTGAGATGGAGAGGATGGGGAAGGAGTAAGATTTTTGCCTAAGTGTGAAAGCTTTTCTTAGAAGAGCAAGAAATGCAGTTTGTAGACATGTGGCAGAAATGTGAAATATTATATACTTCTAGGTGGAGAAATCCAACTCATTTAGGATGTCTGAAGTCCAGTGTGCCCATATTGTCTCTCCCAGCTTTAGGGGATTTCAGCTAATTTGCTGAAAATAAGTAAATAAATGCTATGCATCCACACAACTGAATGTGACTGCCCAGCTACAACCAACAGGAGCAACGAAGTCATAATAGATTGGTATCCTGTTAACTATGTTGGCTTATTTTGGCCACTTTGTTATTATTCTGTGTAAGAATACAGTAATTTCTAGCCACTGGCATAGAAGCACAGACCCCACTGCTGTCCTGGTGTTTGCAACTGTAGCTCTAAATTTACGTGGTTCAAGAACTGACCTGGTCTAAGAGGCACAGTTTCAGTGAACCATAGCTCAGGTTGCTCAAACCCATGCTCAAACACCTGGCTTCCTGATGAGTTGCTGCAGGACCTGACATTTGGAGCAGGCTGCCCCTAGTGAGATTGGGAAGGTGGCAAGAAAGGGAACTCGATTTCTAAGACTGATCCTGTGCTCCCACTTACGCAGTTACAGGCATTGGCTTCCACTTTGTTCGCTGTAGGTCGCTATGAAATCAGATTCATGTTTGTCACTCAGCAACTCATGCAGCTGGCACAATAACGTGGAAACACAGTACTGGTTGTTTAGATCTAAGCAAATACAGAATGGCTTCATTTTAATATTTTAAATGTTTCTCTTTTTTCCGAATTACAGTTCCTACTACTTCTTTATACCTATTTGTCTGCCCCCTCCCTTCTATCATTCGCATCAGTATCCCATTATCGGCTCCTTTTGCTGGCAGTCACTAACCTTGCTTCCAAATTGTCTTCATCAAGGGAGGATAACTGTTTCAAGGAGATCCCATTCACAGTGTCAAGTACCAACAAAGAAGATTTAAAGGCAAGGGAAGCAACTGATTTAGAGAAGGAAATCAAAAGCCCCAGTAACATAGATCTGTCTGCAATGAGATGCTTTTATTTCTGTCGTCTTTTTCAGGGGATGTGAAATGTTTTGGAGAGGATTGTTATGCACTGGCGTTTGGTGTCCCAGCAGCATTGATGGTGTTGGCACTTGGTGAGTGCAAGTAATAATGCTGTGCAGTAAACCCCTGCCTCTTTGCGGTTTTGCTCTTTGGGCATCAATCCTTTGCAGTTCATTTTTCCATGACTGTAATAGGAATTACTGGTTTTGAGTCTGTAGATAGATGAGAAAATGCACAAATTCACTAATTCTGGATGGACACTAAGATGGGAAATACAAGGATTCAAGGTCATCCAACAGTTCAGAACAGCAAGAGAAATCAGTCGTTCACTGATGGTGGGCAGCACTTTACAGCAGTCCTTTATCATGATTCTGTTAAGGAGATGGTCTAATGTACATTTCACAATACAATTGCTTTGCCATAATGCAAAGGGAGGCACCAAAATTCTCCTGGTGGCTTGTAGCTTTGCCTATGGGCAGGCTTGACCTTTGAACTGTGATCTGGGCAGTCCTCAGTCACACATTATGGAAGAGAGGCTTAATATGCCGTTTCTAACCTTTCCATGGATTCTTTGCAGCTCAGGGTCATCCTTAATGACTCAGACTCTTGCTTCAGAATCTGTGTGCCACACAAATCACAGAAATAACTGAATGAGATGTTACTTTTGCTGCCTCACTTTGCATGGCTGAAGTAATTCCCACAATTATAGTGACAACTTATTATTATGTTGCAATAAAAAGTCCTTATTGTCCAAGTGTCAGGAGATAGCCACAATCCCCCTGCTTCCTAAAGCTTGTATCTTAGCCCCATTAATGTAATTGTTAAGATTCTTTCTTCAACCCCTATAAACGACTCGGCGATCTCCCCATTCTTATTGTCACTCCTTGGTAGCCAGTACTGAGGACACCCCATTAGCTTTAGTTTCACAGCTGCAAGCTGCTGAGGAGAGTAGTTTGTGAGGGTTTGACACAGCATGGGGTGACTTCCAATTTATATTGTTACCTGCAAGACCAAGTAATTGTGTGATTTCACCGCAGCATCTGTGATCTGAAAAGTTCATCCCCCAGAGAGTGTGAATGTTGCTGTCTCCACTCAAATTTCCATCAGGGAACAGAATCAGGAAACTGAAGAAATATCATCAGGCCACAGCTAATGTTACAGCTATTATTTTCAAAAAAGTGCATGGTCACGGGCCTGAGAAGTTTGTTTTCCCCTGTGGCCTGTTGCTATCAGTTTAAGGCAGCTCAGGCTTCTCTGTGCGCCATTGTGTGATGAATGTTTCTATCAGAGCAGTAGTTGCCCAGGAGAAGACGAACGTGTAAATATTGTAGTTTCAGTGAGGGCATCAATCGAAATGTGTTTTTAGCTAGTGTCCTGCTGCCAGATTCCACGGCCTGCCCAGCAAAGCTGCTCTCTGTTCTTTTGTAACACGCTGAAATGCTCTGGGAAGTGATATATTTGACTATGTGTGCAGCATGCAGAAATGGATAAAATACACTTTCACCCCTGACTGCCCTTCTCCCCATGATGATGGAAAACAAGGATAGTTTTAGAGGCAGAATGAAAATCTTATAAAGCAAGATTTTCTGGGCTCTTTCAGTTTCTGGAAGATGGGGTAGACTAATAATATTTAATTCCAAGTGCCAAATCTAATGCAGGAACCTCAGCTCCCAAAGGAGTCAATGGCATCACCAGAAGGTATTTCAGCAAACCTAATGAATCACCTTTGAGAGGTACCAACAGCTACACAGGGAGATGCTAAAAATTAGGTAGTGCAGCTACCTACTGTGGGTGACTTTGCACAAGTGTTTTACAGTGCAACTCATCTAAACTGACTTCAGACGTCTCTCACAGTTCTGTAAGTCACACCTGCATCCTAAAAGTCTTCACAGTCAGAAAAGAACAAAGGTGAGTTCTCTGGAGTGTCCCAGGCCTCCTGTGTTAGGACAGAGGTGCCTGCTATTTTCCACTGGCTGTGGACTGGCCAAAAAGTTTGGATTAGTTTAAACTGTTGAGGTTAGTTTATTATATGGCTTTCATGCTCAGCTTTTATTGTGCTTCTGCCTGCTAATGTCTTTAGAACTGCAAGGTGCTCAGAGACTCTCTCAGAGCAGGATAAAGGATACACAATCAGACAGCTCCATCTCTGACACTGTCAGGATTTTGAAGTCTCAGTCTGATATTCTTTGTGCTTTGAAGGAGAAAACTAAGACAAAACAGTGTCTTAGATTGTATGTATAACCCTTTGTGGAAACCATAAATAGGGGCGATTTTTGTTAACACTAGTATGTGATGTAGTGACCCTCGTGGCAGTTTCTGTTGAAATGTGTGGGAGATGGAAGGACATCAAGCCATTGTTGCATCTGGATTAACCCTCACGTGTTTGTAATCAGTAAGGGCTGATTTCCAACACCAGGTGCACCAATTCAGTGTGGATTATAAATTTAGTCTAAAAAGGCATAGAAGGAGTGAATTTTTAGTTTTGATTCCTGACATGAATCAGATGTGGAGTTGCCTTTTGTGCCGGAGCAGATCAGGAGAAGACAAAGGTGACTTCTTAGGGATCACACAGCCTCTTGTAGGATGTTGCATTTTATTTCATCTGAAAGCATTAAAGGATTCCTATGTATTTATTTAGTTAAATGTGCAATCCTGTGAGCCTGAAGAGCAGAGCATTTCTGTTGAATATAGGGGTGGGGGATCCTTCCCAGAAGCCAGTGCAGGATTGAGCTTCAGCCATGTGAATTCCCATTTGGATTATAATATTTTTTCAGTTGTGTTCATTGCTGGAAGTGGACTGTACAGAAAAACACCACCACAAGGGAACGTCTTACTGGAAGTGTGCAAATGCATCGGTGTAAGTGTGTGCCATTCTCTTTTTCATGCATGACTCTCAGGTTCCAGGACACAGAAGTGCAAAGGGAAAGGGGAGGTGACTTATGGAGCTCTGAATGCTGCTTCTGGATATCTTGCTAATGAGCTGTAAAGCATAAGAAACACATTTAGGTCCTAGTTTATTCCTTCAACATTTGAATTGTGTTTCCTTAGCTCTAAGAACTGTTCAGTTGATGCCAGTAGAACCACTAGTGGCAGAGGCTGGTGGAGGCTGAACTGAAAGGAAAATTCAGAAACTTAGAGAGTATCAGATATACGATTCTATTTTTTTCAGCTGAATAAGTTTACTGAAGTTTATCAGTTCAGCAGACAGTAATAGCACACATTCATATTATGCACATTCAGCAAGTTCATATAAATGCAAGAGACACCTGCTGAAGTTGCATTAGAGCCTTATCAATTGTTTTTCATAGCATGTGAGCTGAATACACTATGTGAAAAAATACTCTCTTATTGTTAGGTGGATAATGATGTTTCTATTTCAGGAAGCTGTTGCTAACAGCAGATGTTTTCTTTTTATCTAGGCCAATCCTAGTGCCAGATTTACCTTGGGGAAACATACAAAATCTTAAAAGACAGGATTTCTAAGTGAGGTCTGCCACTCTTTTTGCCAGAGTGGCTGTGTTCAGTGCATCCAGTGAGTGGAGCACACAGCATAAACAGGCCAGGAGTTGAATTTTGATGGTCCTTGTGAGTCCCTTCCAACTCAGGATATTCTATGATTCAGTGATGCTGTGATTCATTCTCACATCATGCTTTTAATCAACAAATATCACAGAAACTTCCCTGCAGATAATTCATCATAAAGCATCCAAGCCAAGACTCTGGAAATATCCAGCAAAACCCTCCACGATTTTCTGGCACTGCTTACATTTGGGGATGGGGAAGGCAGCCTTGAGTTTGGAATGTGACCAAGGTAGGTATGGCACAAGTGTTATTCACTTCTTTTTCTCCCTAGTTTGCTCTTAAAAACCGTCTGAAAAACCGCTCCCGTGAGATTCCAAAGAGAGATCACTGGCTGGACTGGGCATCAGAAAAGTACTCTGTAAGCAATTCTCTACCTGGCAGGTTTGGAGGGGTAAGGGGGAGGTGGACAGAGACTGGAGGACAGGAAGAGTTATCTGTCCACACCACTCCTCACATGCACTGGGCTCACATTTTCCTGTCCCTTCCCACATCTGTACTCTCCTGACCCTTAATGGACAGTTTAGGAGCTGCACTGAAATGTAGAAAAGCAAACATGTCAACTGTCATGTGTAAGTGCAGTGAAGAACTGCCAAGCAGAAAGAAATAGGAGTTCTCTTTGTGTCTTGAATCGCCTCATGGCTTTACACCCCCACCTTATATCTTTGCCTGTTCCCTTTTTAGAAACAGCTGATTGGGGAGGTTAAAATGGTGACACGTGTTCTCTTCCTCTTCATACCGCTGCCAATGTTCTGGGCCCTGTTTGATCAGCAGGTACAGTACAGTGTGCACAGGTCTGTCTGTCTGGGCTTGCACCTCTATCCTTCCACTGACAGGTGTCACAGGGAAGGGAAGAGATAGATGGGAAATAAGACCTCTAGCATGGTCATTTTCTCTGTCCTCATGTTTTCTAGTCCCATAGGACATCTTGAAGGCTTCACAGTTGTCTTTTTTTCTCCTTAGGGATCCAGGTGGACTTTGCAAGCCACAAAAATGAATGCTGATTTTGTAAGTACTTAATGTCACCAGGGCTGGTAAGACTAGTAGTAACATCACTGCTCTTGCTTTTTAACTGGAGTCTTGCAGTACTAAGAGCATCTGCTTGGTGAACCTGGGTGAGTTTCTCTTTGGTGATCAGAAGCCAGAGGCTCTGTGCAGCCTTGTTCAGCTCATCACAGCTCATCTTGCCAAGGACTGAGGGCAGCCTACAAGGTCAGGAGTGCTGACCTTCAGACAGAGTCACTCTGTGACCTATAGCAGGTGGGATTTTCTGCCTGGTGCCCCCAGTGAAGAAGCACAAGAAGTCACACAGCCCTTTTAATGTGTAACCAGAGTTGTATATTTCTGCACTGGTTTACTTGGTGACACATTTAATGAGGCCTCTCAAAACCAGCAGGTATCTTGTGCATAGGGTAGAGAGATTATGAAGATTAACTAGTTTCGTTGCCATGAAGTTCTTCAAAGGTGTGAATGGCAAATGGTGCAGACCACAGCCACAGATAAATGTGGATCAGCTACCTGCCCCAAGATGCCGTGATACAGGGCTGTTTTCCAGACATGTATTTTAACAGGCCATTTAGGTCTTACCTGTAGATGTTCACATCAGAATCTATGACAATAAATGCTCATTTGCCAGTTTAAAATTGACTTAAGTCCAAAATATGAGCCCTTCTATGTCACTCCTGTTAAAAATTGGGCTCTTAACATGTGATACTCATTATGCTTAATTAGCTCAAATGAGGCATGAAAAAGACTACACCTTGGCTAATACTAATCCCCTCAGACAAACAAAACAATGAGTCCATCCAGCCATTGCGAGGTATCTCTAAAACGTTTATTTTCTTCTGTTTTGTTCACATACACTTATCGATCCATTAGCAGGAGAGCTAAGAATCACCAGGTGTCACTATTAAACTTTCCTGGGTGGAGAAGGACATATTCAGGCCTTTTTTCATCATACCGACTTGGATAGCTTTTTGGCTTTTGTTTCAGTCCCATCTGCTCTGCCCTCATGAGTTGTCCCAACTCAAGAAGGTGAGAATTAGCTGCAACAATGGAGTGATCCGACCCTTAGGCTTGCTGAAATTCATATTTGTAGTGCTCTGACTTTCTCCTCTGCAGACAAGGACTCAGCTAGGAAGTGTGGGAATGATTTAGTGTCAGATAAAATATCTGCAGGTTTGTTTCCTAATGGCACATTTCTATGGTGTGCACAAAGCAGCAGGAGGTGGGGTTTTCCTGGTATTTGGAATTGACCAGCAGTTTTCGTCCTCCCAGGAAGCTGCTGTGGGCAGAAACAGGCAGCCATTCCAGACTCAGCTCAGCACAAGCCTGGCATACAGGAGACAAATCCCCACAGCACTTCTTTGGAACGATATTGTTTCTTTTCTAATTTCCTTCCTCCCCTCCCCCTGCCTGACCTTCTCTTCATTTAATTTCTAATGAAAAGCATTTTGTGGCATTCAGACAAACACCAGTCCCTCCCTGGAGAGAGGTCATCAGTCCCTTTAGCGGTCTGGGATCAACTATCCCTCTTGACCTTGCCTGATTGTGGGAGCTGAGGATAATGATGCAAGGGTGAGATACCTCTTACAGACTTGAGGACTCTTGTCTCAGACCAAGAAGTCAGAGTTGACCAAAGCCTGTTAGGTGCAAATGGAAGGAGAAAAGAGGTGTTTGTGCAGCCCACTAGCTCAAGGATGGTCTTTTCTTATCCCTTTGGGGACTTGGAAGAAATGCCAACAGAGTTCACAGAGTCCTGAATCTTGGGAACACTCACTTGTGGGATGTAAGCTTTTCCCATAACAGAAGCAGGGAGGGAGGAAGCTGTAAGCCCACATCCCAACTTGGACACTCACACACCCATTCTTCTCCCCTTACCTAGTTCATGGCTCAGCCAGTCTGAAAGATGGGCCTCAGTACCGGTCATGGGCTGTGTCACAGCTCCCAAATATCAAGGATTGAATGTAGCTTCCTTCTGCAAAATGATTTTATTAAACACTGTCCTTAGATGACAAGTGCCAAGAGCACAATATCAGCTGCTAAAGCCAACGTTTGAGGAAACCACCTTGGCTGCTAAGGCCTCTATGGGACCAGTTGCTTATTTGCCATGTGCACTCATACATAATAGTGTTTATGAATCATTTGGAATATCTTTTTATTTCAGGGAATATACGTCCTTCAGCCTGACCAAATGCAGGTAAAAGATACTACAGGGTACAAAATCCTTAGAATGTATTTTCTTTTTCCCCTCTCGTTTTTATTTTTCCCATGGGACCAGTGGCCTTTCTCTGCTCGTTTCAAGGGCAATAACAGTTCTCCTGCCAGTTGCTGTGGTGTGGACTCTGCCTTACTGTTCTCTAGCTGCTTTGCAGGATTAGTCTTGGGGCTCAGAAGACCCCAAGGATGTTCTGACACAGAGGTTGAATTCTGCAGAGTAGTGCAGAGGTGTGGGGAAACATGCCATCATGGTAGTTCTCGAACTAGTGATGGCATGTGGACGATGCAAATTGTATCTCCTTTTAACAGGCCTCTGTGCTGGGATGAGCGCAGTTCCTGAAATATGCTGTTTCCTCCCCTTCTGCAGGGCATATGAAAATGTGAAAGCTCCAAGATGGTGCCGTGTTGTCACAGTTGACTACAATTCTTATGCTGAACAGTTCTGGATAAATTCAAAGCTGTTCTGTTCCCTGAAATCTTCCTTTGGAACTGAAACAACATTTTTCTCTACTTGTTCTCCATCGCTTTCTATTTTCTTGCTCTGCCACTGCTGGCAAGCAGACAAGCTGTGCCCCTCCCAGGAGAAATTTTGCTCCTGGGGGCTTACCAAGATGTGGGGAAGTGCGAAAAATTGCCAATCTCACAGAATAGTGCCTGTTCCTCTGGGATTTTGCTGGAGTCCCAAGATGTTTCTATTGTTGTTGATTTGTTGTAAGGTCCCACTGCAGCATCAAAGGTCGCCTGTCTCTATTGTCAGTGGGGTTTGTACTCCTTAAAAACATCATGCTTCAGTTCTCTCTGGGGAAACTGGGCCAATGATGCTTGCTTACCTCTTGGAGGGAAGGATATGAACAAAATGTATTCATGCCTGTGAAAACTAAACAGAAGCTGTTAAGTGCAAACTGTGATTATATTTTTAAAGGAGGATTTTAAGTGTTTGTGCATGTCCTTTCTGTAATGGAATTATTTCTGGAGGACAGTGCTTTATGGGTCTAATTACTCAAAGTTGTTTCTAGTCACTAAACTCCCATTCTTTTGTATTGCAGTTCTTAAATCCACTTCTTATTCTTGTCTTCATTCCAATTTTTGACCTTGGGCTCTACCCCCTGATAAATATGTGCAAATTTAATTTCACGTAAGTACCTGGGGACAATGCAGATGCCTCAGTGGTTTGCGGGGGGTTTTGTTTGAGTTTTTTGGGGAGATTTTTGTTGGGGTTTTTTTCTGGGGCAGGGTGAGGGGAGGTGTTGCAGGAAATGTGCAGAATAGCCCTACTCAATACTTAGGTCTACTTCAGCCCCAAGAGGTTGCATCACCCTCTTCCATAGATCCTAGAAATTCCAGAGAGGAAGACTTTGATGTTGGATTCTGCCCTGTCCAGATTTTCTCAAAAAAGCAGACATGAATAGTCTCAGTTTGAATTTGATTAACATATTCTTCGCCTTATTTCCTATATCATACCTAAATTCATCATGCTGAATTACTTGCACCTGAAGACATAGCAAAGACATTGTCCAGCCCTGCATTGGTGCCTTTCAGAGGACACACCTCAGAGGCTGTGCCTCCCTGCTGCCTCAGTGTGAGCCCATGGCCTGGACTGTGCCCTGGCTTGACAGAAAACTTCCAGCCTGATGACCAGTTCACAGAGTAGCTCTCCCAGCAGCACAGACTCATCAGAACTGAATGCCAGGACTAAAGACCATTACAAAGAGTGAAGATCGCTGAATCTACAACCAGATTTATTTCAAATCTTTACCACTCAATCCTTATTTTGGACATGCTATTCTGGACCTGTTTTAATCTTCTTCTTATCAGATTGTCTCATGTAACTATGATAGAGTTGCACTAGTTTTGCCTTGGGTTTAGAAGCAAGCTCTTTATTTTCTAGAAATGTAAATGTATTGGCATAAGAAATAACCCAGAATGATGCCCCAGATGGTCAGAAACATTGATGACACAAACTACACATTTTTCTGATCCTCATTCCCACTGCTAAATAGCAGGCTCCTTTTCTTTTGCTTTTCCCAAAAGAGACTTGAAGATACATCAATTCTAGTGCTCCTTCCAATATCATGGATTAACATAATGCCATGAGCTATTCCCACTACAAGAGTTGGAAAAAGATAATATGAAACTTGCAAAGAGAGAGGCTTTTTCATGGCATATCAGTTTTAATTGGCCTCAGTGCTGGCCTCATACAGAATAATAAAATAGTTTAAAGTTAAATGATTGGTAATTTAAACAGTCTGTCATCCCCAGTCTGTCACCTGTTGGACAGTTGTTACATGGGTTTGGCACATCTTTGGCTCTGAGGAATGGTATTCTATAGTTTAAATTACTTTTTTTTCCTTAATGGCACCTCTTTCATTTGCTCCATAGACCTATTAGGAAAATGGCAACAGGTATGATCCTTGCAGGGCTGGCGTTTGGACTTGCAGCTGTTATAGAAATCAAAATAAATGTAAGTAAAGCACAAAGGATTCCTCAGAAATACTTTCTTTCCCTGGGGTGTTTTTATTGGTATTTGTTAGATAATCCTTTTAATCCTTGTGTTCCTTGATGATAATATGTAATGTTTTCTTTACAATTGAGCATACTGATCCAGTTGCTAATGATAATTCTTACCTTGTCTACTTTTCCCTCTCTTTTTCTCTATGTCCTTCTTTCTAGTCTTTGCAGTTTTGCTCTCCTGGTCATCTGTGTTGGTCTATATTCTAGGTTTCCATCGTGAAAGTGCTTGACAGACATCTAGTTAATACATACTAGTGATTAATTCCCAAAAGGTAGTCTGTTCTCTCTCCTATTTCTTGCTGTAGCTTGCCTGTATTTTTCTGTTTGGAGTCTTTAGTGTGTGTATGGTGGTTTGGGGTTTTTAATTTAATTACTTTCTTACTTTCGAGTGGGGATGCATTTTTTAGAAGGTAAATTGTATCTCTAGCAAGGCAGGTGAATGAAGTCACAGGGATCAGGGCCTGCCAGGCATCCCCAAACAGAGTGGCAACAAACCTCTTGTAAATTCCATGTTAGCCCCTGCAGATTTGTGCTCTTTGTTTCTGGACTACGACCAGCATTATGCAGACTTTGGCTGACCTTTGTCCCATGAAAGTTACTATAGGATTAATTTTTAAAGCTTTCATGTATGCTTAAAACGTTCAGTTAGAGTGGCTGGCACACAGCCTTGGATTAACATCTGCTGGTTCCTCAGGTGAATCCACTAATGAGTCTCCCACAGAAATGAGACTTTGTGTATTCAGGTGCTTTTTTCTGACCCTTTTATGTGAGCAAAGAAATGCTCTTATTGCCACCAACAGCAGCTCTGGATGATCACTGAAGTTTGTAGGTCACTCCTCTAGACAGAAGCAAGGTGAGTTAGAGGTTCCCCCCTGCCTGTGCATGAAAATTTGACCCTGAAGGCTAAAGATTTTCCCTTTAAGCTTTAGCAAAGAGGAGGATAAGACAGCCCACATTCATGTGGATGTGGGTAGCAAAAGCAAAAAGCCACAGTAATGGAACTTGCCTGTTGGTCCAGAGCAGCATGTGGGTACAGGGAAATCAGCTCCATCTTCTGTGGTGGTGTGTCTCCTTAGCAAGTTAGGTTCAAAATGCACTGCCTGCAATACCCAAATTATCAGATAAGATAGGAAAAAAAAATTAATAGCTCTGCAGTATTGCTGGCAGCTACCTGAAAATAAAGTGAGAAAAAAAGGAAAGTTAAAAAAAAAAATTAGCTCTGCAGGTAGCACAAGGCTGACATTGATTGATGTACTCTTTCTAGGAAATGATTCCTGACAGAAAGAGATACCTCTGTGCTGAAGGTATCATCTTCCCTTTCTCAGAAAACAGGGAACAGAATCTATACAGTTGGCAGTTAGATAGCATGGTGTCAAGTAATGCAAAAGAACAGATTACAGACACGAAGCTGGACTGGGATTTTCAAAACTGCTGAGCTTCTGATCTGATTTTTTCCCCAATCACTGACTGCAGTGGGAAATAATTATTCTGGTCACTGCTTTTGAAAGCTAAGCACGAATTTTTCCATTCTGATATGGCAGTTGGTTAAATCCAGGCACTAGGGAGCTGTATAATGAAAGCTGTGACATTGTTCAGATTATTCAGTAGGTGTGGAGTCTCCACACTTACTGGTGTGAAGAGCAATTTTGGGTAGGAATGATGGGTTGGCCATTGAGCTACTATGAGGAAACCTCCCTAAATAAGATTTATGTTTGGTTTTCTCTGGGTACAACTTCTGATGAGGAAGGGATGGAAAAGTGTTATTACCGAGGGGAAGACTATTATGGCTAAAAATGAAGAGATATTAAAGTGCTAATAAAGCATACAGATGGCACTTAAAGCCTTTTACTTTAATTAGGAAACTGATATGCCTCGACTTGTCCCGGAAGAAAGTTTAATTCGGGTTCTGAATTTGGCAAAGGACCCTGTTCAAGTGACAATCCAAGACAAGGACCTGTTTCAGCAGCCCGTGGAGGCTTTTCAGGTAAGGATATATTTGGGACTGGAAGGCCTGATTTGCATCCCATTGAAGAAGGTGTGGGTGCTTTTTTCGGCCATTTTCTAATAAAGCCCCCAGATGGAAAAACTTGTTCTCCTCCATCGCCTTAGAAGTGCATGGGAATAGCTTTACACATGGAGCATATCGTCTTTGTTATGTAAGACAGAAAATTAACATTTGGATGCACATTTCAGTGGCAAAGGGCACGCCTTGCATTCACCTGGAATTAGTTTGTAACCTTGTTATCCTTTATTCCTATCTTGAAGAGGAGATAGTGTTGCACTTGGTGGGAGAAGACAGATCTTTTCTGATCTGAACAAAGTTTAACCAAGTTTGTTTTCTTCCACAGAACCCAGCTGAGTACTCAAAATTAATATTGAATGGAGAGCAGCAGAGCCTTCACTTCACCCTGCAACATCAAGCATTGACTCTTGCTTTTAACTACACTGTGAAGGAAAAATCAGTATACAGCTTAATTGTTTTTGAGGCAGAAGGAAGCCTATCAAGCCGCTTAGTGAGTGTGGGAGTGAAGTGTAAATACAGTATTAATTCAATGGCTGTGATGCTACAGTGGGGTAATAGGCTCATTAATTCATTTGCTCAGTTGCAGTGTCTGTCTGATTGCTCTCAGATGCTCTAAGCCTGACTTCTTAGCTAGCAGCACTGGATCTGTACACATTTCTGCAGGTTGATTAATAGAGGTGTAGTGACATCTGAGAGTTCCTGGGCACACTTTAATCCAGCGAATGCTGCAGTGGGAGAGCAGAGTCATGCCTGCTAGGCAGCAGAGCTTGAGAAAGCCAGAAAACAGAGAGTTAGGTATTTCCCCCCAAAGATGGTTCTATAAAGCAAAGATCTTAAAGAGGCTCTAGAGCTGGCCATGGAATAAAAGCATCAGAGGAACGATTCCTGGTTTAGTTATTGCAAATGTTTAGTGAAATTGTGCAGAAGGCTCATTTGTTTTGCTGAGCAGAATAAATGATTAAACTCATTTCAGGATCTGCAGCAGAGCTGGCCGCATGTGGGCTTTTGTGTATTGCTGCAACAATCAGAGAAGGGCATATGGAATGTATAGGGGAGATCCTTATCTCTTTCTTGTGTAGCTGTATCCTAAGAAGCTCTCTTGAAATGAATTGCGTTATTTCATATTGTGGCGGGTGTGTAAATGCCATCAGAATCTGTCCTCATGCTAAAATATCCATTCTGTTTGCAGTTCCTCAGCCTCCTATCTCACAGGGTCACTACATCAAACATTGAATATTATATATGTAGTAGAAATCACATAACTGATTTTAAAAATGAGCTCTAAGAATTTATTTTGTTGTAACGTGAGGTTTCTGCTGCTTTTATGGTTTGGAGTCTGGGCCTCATTATCACACAATGTTGCTGAGTTTCCCTGTGACCTTGAAGACTGTGTGCTGTTGCTTAAGAAATGGTTACTTGTACAGTGATTTTCATACAGTACTTAAGAAGTGAAAGCCTGTGACAGGCTGCAGAAAAGAAATCTCTGAGCTTCAGTATACGTGTGCTGCCCTAGTTATCCATCTGCCCTAGCCTGTGCTTCAATTAATGCCCACCCTGGCACGGGCAGGCTCCCATGTGCTGGGAAACAGCCGTGCTGTTTGTTGGGTGATGCTATTGACCCGTCATTCACAGCTGTAGATAAGGGAGATGTGGAAGACAGTGTGGTAAATTTTACTTTTCCAGCGTTGCACTACAAGGAAGGCAGTGCCAGCATCACTTCTGTGCTGCAGCCCTGGAGTAACCTCCCTCACTGCTGGGCTTGGCCCACTCACTCAGGTGGGAGTGCTTTACTGGAAGGATCCAATCTGAAATTGGTTTCTTCTCCTTTGTGGGCTGTTGAGTAGGCAGGAAATGAATTTGAGAGCTCTGGGGATCATCAATGAAAACGAGTAATAATTTGGCTGGCCTGTCTGAAACAAATTAGAGTGTTCATCCCCATGTGTCTCCCATGGAAAAAAAATTATGTTGCTGTTTATTATTTATTGCTCTGACATTTATTATTCACCATGGCTATTTATTATTTAGGGCATATGTTATTTGTGAGTAGCATATCACGCACTAAAGTACAATAGATGTTTTATAGGTATACTGAAATTCTGGATCCTTAGTCTCAGAAGCTCAGGGTTTAGCATCAGGAAGAAAGTGTGGAGAAAGGGCCAGAAAATTTCTATAGAAAGCCAGTTTCTGAAGGTAGAATCAATCTGTTTTGGCTTGCCTGGGTTCCATCTGTGGCAGCGCAAATTGAAATTGCCCTGCTTAAGTGGACATGGCACAACTCTGTATTTCCACCAGCCAACAGCCTTGGTTTGTATTCATTTTGAGTGACATACAACCTTTAGGGCAGGTCTGTGTCTTTACTGTGTTTTTGCAGCATTGTACAGCAAATAGGCTTTCTTCAAATGAATGTTGATCACGTTAACTGTTGAGCTGCTGCTCTAGATGTGGTCTCCAGGAGAGACACACTCGCTCCCCAGTGTGCCCATTCAAGTGGCTCTTTCAGGGATCTGTCTGCAGAGACTGTGAGCACAAACAAGGTTGGTTCATATTAGTCTCTCCTTCTCTCTGCCTGCACCATACAGCAGTTTAATCTCTTGAGTATTAAGGGTCAGGGAAAATATGAGTGATACATGATTGATGTGGTAACCTAGCAGTTCCTCTTTGCCTTAGACTTCTGTGAGGTCTGTGAACATGACAAGAATCAAGGTCTGAAAGTTAGACAGTTGCAGGTTTTGTAGGAGTAAGGCACTCAAGTTAAATTGTAACTTATCACTGAAAGATGCTAATGTGTGTAATGCTCTCTTGCCATCTCCAGATCAAGACAAATACTTTTTTGGAGGGTGTTACATGCCTCAGTAGAAGGATGACTGGCTAAAACTCTGTAGCCTTTGTTACAGAGGAGATGGGGAGAAAAGGTATGATCTCATCTCAAGTTCTTGGTGGAGATGAAATTTTGCCATTGGCTTCATTGTACAAGGACTTCCCATCTGTGGCCTGATGTAAAGCTTATGTGAGAGTCCAGTCAATTTCCACAGGCTTTGCAGCACATGTGTAACTAGTATTTTCTGCCCACATTGTTGAAAGGAAGCATTAATAAATATGCTTGATTTTTTTTTTTTCTTCCCCTCTTTAGATTACAGACTTGGAAGCAAAGCCCGAAAATGGTTTGGCAGCTGTTAGGTAGGAATGGCTTTTTTCATGGATTTGGAGGTGGTCGGGTGAGGGAAAGTGCTTTTGTCTAATGCAAATTGAATGTAACATAACTCAGATGTTCTCGCTTCGGAATCTAGTCCACACTTCTCATGCAAGACTTGGGTGTCTGCTCTGGAGTCTTGACAGAGTGTCACCTCCCACACATGCCATGAGGAGCTGAGCGTTATTGCTGCTTACTGCCTAGCATAGTCTGGGCTGAGATGGCAGCATGAAAGATCTCCTCCCCTGGAAAAGTGGCAAATTCATCTCACTTTGTCCCACCTCTTTGGGAAAGAAAGGGAAGAAGGGATAGGAGCTGTTGCTATGTCCTCTGCAAACTGGCCAAGTCATGTTCTCACCCATCCTCGTGCCCACTGAATTGAATACAGCAAAACTTTTACATCCTTGTAAACTATTCAGCTGGATATGGGGCTCTGCTCCAACATCTAGTCCACTTTCTTAGTTTGAGCTAGACCATGAACATTGCTGTGTCAGTTTGTGCCAGTTGCTGAGCTGCAGAAGAAATAAATTTGGAAAAAAGAGAAAAAGGCGCAAAACTGAAAAGCAACCAAATAAAATGAACTTCAAAAACAATGTCCAACCCCCTTTATCTGAAAGCCTGTGTTGACAAAGATGGAGTGCAGTATCTCTTCATAACCCTGTGCTTGTGAAGGCTTCTACTGACTGACCAACACCTGGAGACTTGATTAATACCTGCAGTCAGGAATGTTTTATATTTTCTTGTGGACATTTTTGACAAAATCTCCAAACTTTCCCTTTAACAATCTGTGAAGAGGAAACTATTTTTCAACTAAAAAGTTTTTTTGTTAGGCACATCAGAGATTACATCCCCCATTTTAGAAACTGAAAACCAAAATATTTTAAAACATAGAGCAATTGAAAAGCATTTGCTCTTACTAGCAGTTTTTGTGTTGTCAAAAGGAAACTGTCTTTTGTGTATTAAAAAGTCCCATGTAAGCACTGGGCAAAAAAACAAACAAACCAACCAACCAAACATTCCCAGGTAAGTTTTTGTTTTGATGAAAATGTCTTATTATGGGAGAAAACTCTTTTCTACTAGAAGCTCATTGCCAGCATGGTGCATGTGCTTATCAGGATACACAACTTCATAGTTTCCTGTGGTGGGCTGAGTTAACTTGAGGAGAGAATGTCATGAGTTTATGGAATTACTTGAACGCTTTCGGCGAGGGAGCAAACTTCTGAAGTGTCTGCTATTATGCTTCTCCTACCCTGTCTAACAGATCAATGAAATATGGTTTCTTTGCAGATTCATTAACGGTCTGAGCCAAGATGTCAACCTCACCATTGACAACAAGAGGTTCATTGCTGTTCAGAAAAACTACGGTGCTTCTGAGTACTCGCTGCTGGAGAGGGACATGTAAGTTTCCCTTGCTGTGCTGAAGGTCCTTACTGAATAGAATGAGGCTTCCGTGAATAGAATGAGGCTTTTCTCAAGCCAATATTTTTATTGGCTTGAGAATATCAAACCTTTATTGCTACTGTCTTGGCATTTGGTTGTGGGGGCAGATGTTTGTAAAAAGCAGAACTATCAGCTCAGTGCAGAGCAGGTGCTCTGGGCCACTTCTGTATGTGCAGAAGCTCTTTTTCACATTATGTGGGGGCTTGGAAGGAAGAGACTGACCATCCCTGTGCGTCTGTCAGACGAGTAAGGAGGGACGTGGTAAAGTCCCCTCTGCCATGTGATGTCTGCTTTATTTTGACAATCTCTCAGGCCCAGGCTCGTGGTGTTAGGGTGCTCTCAGGGAGAGACCAATTCATATTCCAGGCTACAGAGTCTTGGTATGTGGGCTGGTAACATCAAGTACCATTAAATGGCTTTGCAGGCTGGGCTTGTTAGGGGATCCATATGGCCTTGGTTTGGCAGCATTGGAGTTGGCTCTTAGAGGGTATTTCTAGCATTTCCAATGTTTTGAAACAAGCTTCATGGTTTTCCTCTGCATCAGATCCATCCAAAATATTTATTGCTGCAATTTAGTAGGATGCAGCAGCCATTGTGGCAATGCTGCTGAGCCTCTGTGCCATCTCACGCATCCAAAATCAGAAGAACAAATAGGAAGGCTAATTTGCTCTTTTGAAAGGAAACAAAGTGGCTTCTGGGTGCACATCTCTGATTTCCTGCAGACTGCTTGTCTGGCTCACAGTTCCTGAAGGAATGGAGCAAAGTTTGGAAGGCAAATAAACCTGAAGGGAATAAAAATAAAATAAATCAGTGCTAAGAAAAAGCAGAAACCATTAAAAAATGTTAGCAATAGCCCAGATCATTAGGTGAACTCCAGTCAGTGCCTAAGTGTTTCTGGAAGGAAAAGATGGCAAGAATCTTCTATAAATGTTACTGCATCTTTACATGTTGTATCCTCCCTGCTCCATTTAAGGGGCATGTTTGATAGCTCTGCTCTGTCTTCTTTGCGGAACTAACTGGGAAATACTGTCCTTTATCTAGATATAATAATGGAAAATGCATAACTGAAACAGGAGAGTTCCCCCTGGAACTCGGGCTGATTGACTTCGGTGCCTCATACACCATTGTGCTAACTAATGTAAGTGTTCCTATGATGGTAACACACTCCTGTTCTAGCCTCTAACAGTGCTTTTGTTCTTGTATTGGTGGCTGTCACTTTCTTTCTCCACTCTGAGACCTGGGTAGTAGCCATCTGAAGGCAGTCCAGTATGCAAGAGCTGGTAAAAAGTTTTGGCACCTACACAAGCAAGATGCGTGTGTATTCATTCCACCTTACACTGTGATTACCTCAGATCTCATGGATTAAAAACAAGTAAAGTCTTTTCCTTGATAGAAGTCCTCCATGGAAAATCATGTGATCTGTGGCTGGTGCTCATCTCTTGCCACTCTTGAGCAGTTAACATTGACCCAGCACACTGCAAAGAGCTACTACCATCTGCCAAGAGCTGACTCTGTTTGTTGTCTTTAAAATACTGTACCTCGTGGTACCTCACACCCAAAACCTGCAGAAACAGCCTGCTATATCCTCTCATATAACTCACTGAACTGAAGGCTGATTTTCCAAGACTTGTTGATTATGCATAGGGGTAAGAGAACTAAAGTGTTGGGGGAGGAGGTTGATGGGGTTGTAAATCTGTGTTTCCTCCTCTCACTGTCTGTACAGCTCGTTTGGAGGCTAGTGTAAAGTCAAGGCATGGTTTTCTGAACAGCCTAGCCCTGACAGGGTGTGAGCACTGCTGAGAGGGTGGATTCCTTTCCCTGCCTGCCAGCCTCTTAGACACACTGCTTCAACCCTGGTCCAGCTGGCTGGGGCCACAGAGATGAACGTGATCAGCTTAGTTCCCATTTTAACCTTTCCACTGCACAGGCACGCAGACAAACCAGGTCTGACAGGACACACTGCTAAGCTGCCCTCTGAGACTTTGACTAGTGTGCTGTGATGAGCAGAGCAAAATGTTGTCAGCTACTCCCTGGCAGAAGCAACTCCCTGTTGGGCAATTAATGGGAGCTGTTCATGTCTGCAGAGTCCAAATACGTAGGGAGGAAAAATATAGCCATGAAGCACCTGGCATTTCTTTTTTTTAATTCCAGTAGCTGGAGTAGGATGTATGGCCCTGGAGGGAACAAGCAGATGCTGCCATCTGTGAGTGCAGAGATTTATGTACGTAAAATACACACACTTTAAGTGATGTTGGCCAGACCCTTCTTCCATGGCTGAAAGCCTCCTTTACCAGATGACAAACCAAGTAGAGAAGTTGCATGAAAAATATTATATTAAGAAAATTGTCCTAGAGCCTCTGATAACAAGATTGAGTCGGGGCCAGCTGAGGCAGATGTGTCCCACATCACTGTGGCCAAGGATTCCTGTTTGTGGTCCCATCTGCAGAAGTACCTGCTGTAGCCATGGCTGCTTAGGGTGGCTGTGTGGCTCAGCCCTTTTGAACCCTGTGCTAGTCCTTTAATCTTTTTGACCCACTGTTTTTCCATCTGTCTCTCTGTGGTTCCTGCCTTCTATAGAAAGTTGGTTTGCTCTAGGCCAAGATCACTTTTAATTATTGCAGTGATTTGTACCGAGCCCTGCTACTCTGCCAGAAGTGCTGTATAGAATACAATATAGTCTGCTAATGTAGCTGAACTGTGATACTTAAATCATGGGGATCCTGCCTTCTACCCAGCCTTCCTCAGTGTGTGGCTATAGTATGGTGTTTGTGACATTTCTTTATGGGCTAAAGAGCAATGTACAGCTCTCCTCTCACCCCTTTTAGCCTGCTGAAATACAGTCTCTTGATTTGCCTCCCTGGCAATGATTGGTGATTAAGTACATCTCGTAAACATCCCTTGTATTTTCCCAAGTACTCTCCTTAAACACAGGGCTTTCTGCCTGAAGTAATTTCAGCCTAGTGGTTTTCTGGCTACCAGTCAAATCTCTCTCTGCCTCTGAGCCTCTGTGCATCAGAGGCAGTACATATTAATTACACCTGGGAAAGCAAACAAAAATAATTAGGAATACAACTACCATATCTATCTGAATACATCTGATATGGAGCAGGCTTTGCTACTTTTGGCATCCCCGAGCTGAATTTGTTTGAGTGTCACTGTTAGCGTAGGGAAGTTGAACTGTACTGATAAAATGGGAGTAGTGACCACACGGTGGATGCAGTGAGCAGGAGTCAGCTCATTCCCAACAGACTTGGAAGTGGCAGGGGTCAGACCTATAGTTTTGCTTCCACCTTTGCTTAAACCACTGCATTGGTAAATTCACTATTGTTGGCCAGACTAAGAATGATCTGATGTTTTAGCAACTAATCAGTGTGCTTTTATTTCCTGCTAGATTTCTGGAGGTTCTGTTAAGACATGGAAGTCGGAAGACATCAAAGCCAACAATGTCCACATGGCTTGGCAGTTACCACAATACTTATTAATATCGGCTGGGGAGGTGATGTTCTCCATTACAGGCCTGGCTTTCTCCTATTCTCAGGTACTCCACTCAGTGATAGAGGGCTTACGATTTGATTACAGAATTTATTCCTCCATCTGTTATTGACTTGCCATATGGCTTTGACATGACACTTATTTACAATGTCATCTGTGCTTCAGCTGCGAGTGGGATTGTAACACAGTTTTCTGGGTGCCCTCAAGCTAAACTAATTCATACTCTGAAGGTACCTGTTCTCAATGATACTTGGAAAACTCCTTTTCTGGTGAAGCTGAGAATGCAGAACAGGATAGAAGTTTCTTTTAGTGTCTAAGCTCTGAATATTGCAATATCAGGGTTTTCTCCCAGTGAAATATTTTTTGACGTGTACTTTTCAGTGCTATAAAGGTAAAGATGTCTCAAGAACTGAGGGCTTGGAACCTGCTTTAAACTGAGAGGATTGAAAGGGTCTAAACCCAAATGAGTCTGTAAAGAGGGAGCAAAGGGTAACAAGTGTGCAAGAGATGATTTGATTGTTGTTTGAGGAGGTTTATGAGAAGAGAGGACTGAGACATTAGAATATTAAAAAGCTGAAGCTACTCAAATTTATCCCTGGTGTAAAGGGCAGCTATTTATTATTGAGGATGATTAATAGAGTGGGATGATCTATAATGGGATGTGAATAATTTGTCATCAGCAGGAAGTTTAAAATCAAAATCTAGTCTCTTTTCTGAAGGTGTACAGCCACATGGCACCAGACTCCAAGCTGCAGCACTTCTGTGACTCCTTGGACTTCCTGATTGTACAATTTCAGGTGATGCAGGTTGAGTATGACCAGGATTCAGCTCTGCAACAACAGCATCTCCTGCTTCTTCATATGTCCCCCTATCTATGTTTTGAAAGCTCCGTGTAAGCAGGAGAAATAGGAAAATAGGAAATCCCACCATCTACCCCTAGGCTGAGTACAATGACACCTACACTGCTCTGGACATCACAGGGTGAACCAGGGCTGAAGGGCACAGCATGATACCCACTGATCAGGCCCTTCTCCTCTTTTCAGTCTCCAGCCAGCATGAAGTCGGTGCTGCAGGCAGGCTGGCTGCTCACGGTGGCCGTGGGGAATACCCTTGTGCTCATTGTTGCTGAGGCTGCACCAATGGCACAGGTATGGCTCGGCTCTTAAAACAGAGGTAATGCTTTAAAACAAGGCTTCTGGATGCCTGTGCTCTGGAGGCACAGCTTCTCTGCACAGCTGAGGCATGGCACCCACTCTGAGCTGCCTCCCAGCCGGGGCTCTGCTTGGTCCTCAACAGTGTTGCCCAGGGTAGCAATGGCCCTCCCTAAGCCTGCTAGTGGCAGTAAATAACAGTGACCTGCGTTTTGACAAGATTGCTGGACTTGGCTGTAGGCAAGTTGGATGGATTTGTACCTGGAGCCTGGACGCAATGCCAGGCACATGTTGCGTTGCTCACCAGGAGCAAGTACGCCGGTGGGCAGTCAGCCTCCTCAAGGGTCTCACTTGGAATCATCCCAGGCCAGATGCCTGTGGTACCTCTGAGATGTCAGGCTTACGTGGGAAGGTTGTGGTACAGAGGTCATTTAAGCTGTCAAGCTTCTAGGATGATGCCATGAATTTGTGAACTGGGGCTTATTTCTAGCATGAAACTGCCTCTCCCAAAAACATCTCCTGGACAAAAAGCCCAGGCAGATATGTTTCAGTCAGGACATCTTTTCAAGGAAAGTGTTAAGGAAACCAGCTCAGTCTATCTGGTTTGTTTTAAGGTATATCACATATTCGTGATTACATTCTGTGTACAAGCATTTACCAGAAAACAGGATGAGAAAGTTTTGATCTTGAGTAATTTTAGAAACTAAGAAGTAATTTTCACCTAGATCTTTAAGAAGCACTTGGACATGCAGAGGTATCCTCTGTACTGAGAGTCTGGTGTCTCCTGACCTGCTGTTCTTTTTTCTTTCCTAGTGGGCTGAATTTGTCTTGTTCACTGTTCTCCTCTTTGCTGTGTGCATTATTTTCTCCATCATGGGATATTTCTATGTCAGTGTGGATCCAGAGGACCTAGAAGAAAAGGAAGAGAAGAGAGAGACCTCAAGTGGAAGAAACATGATTGGTCTCGTTACTCAGAAAACAAAGCTCTAACACATCATGGGATGGCTTTTTTTTTTTTTTAGCTCAGTTATGAGAGGGTAAAAGAAAGGTGGGGACAGTCTTATTTTGTTTTAGAGCATTGTAGTCTTTATTACACAAAATGTAGTCACCTTATAAATGGCACCAAATAGCCCTCTGTAAAAACCATTGGGGTCCTGAAATCAGAGCAAAACTCCCTGAGAAAGCTCCTCTGGTATTAAAAGCCCTTGATAGTAACTACAGTGTAATTTAAAACCTGCCAATCTTTTAAAACATGGAATGCTTTCCTATGATTTTGCCTGAAATATATATTTAGGGCAGCAGGGAGGAAGGGTGAAAGGAATGCCATGACAGAAAAATTTGGAGATGTCAGGAGAGAAGAAAGAAAACCTGGTTTAGGGAAGAACAGAGGTTAGTCACAGAAGAGTTTTTAATGCTGTCATCAAGGACTGTAAGGGTTACAGAGTCCCACGGGGTTTCATGATGTAACTCTCCCTATGAGTATTTCATCCCATTATTGCATGTTAGGAATGGTTCCTATTTATGATTTTCACCTCCTCCTCAGAGGTAATACCAGGGAATTAAATTCTGCAGGCTAAAATATTCCCAAAACACTACTGATGAAGATAGGCATGCTACCATCTCTGATACTCATTTTTTCCTAGAAGTTTTTAGCAATTGATGGTGTTCTTTGATTAGACATGATTAGAGAATTGGTTTATGCTTTCTTATTTCATAATTCTAGACAGTTATTTGCCATCATCCTATACATTAAGCCTTTATTGGGCATTTTCTTTTACAGCACCTGTCACTGCAAGTTAGGATATGGCTGATTTCTTATCTCATACTTCAGTTATTCCCCACTGGGAGACAAGTTGCTGTAGTTTCTATAAAATTCCAGGCATCCTTCAGTAAGTTAAGCAAGGGTGCACTTTATCATTTTTTCAGTCTACCAGGAGAGACCAAGGCATGTGAGGTTTTTCTTTTTCCTCCCTCTGTTTGTGTCTCTCTACCCAACTTAGGATATAGCTATCTTAATGGAATTGTGATATAATTGTCTGATTTTCCTCGATTGTGTGAAGCTGTGATTTCATGTTCTGCATGGAAGTAATTCAGCCACTGCTGATCTAGTAAAACTCCTGAGAGAGTCCCTGCCTTCCGCTGCAGCTGTACCAAGTATGGCCTAATTTAAAACAATGTTGTCAATAGGATCTTCAGGTTCACAGAGTATAGCTTTTAAACGATGCTTTCCTCTTCCATCTTGGCATTGGCCATAGGTGGTCACTGCTACTTTGATTCAGGAGATCATGAAGTACATGTTTAATTTCATTCCTGTTGAGGACAGTGCTAGGAAATACACTTAGTCTGACACCTCTGCTCCTTCAATATGTGTGTGTGTGTGTCTTCTTGAGTAAGATTGAGGAAACCCTGCTTTTTGATTTCTAACTGGAAGACTCACAGCCTAAGATTGCTTCCTCTGCTTCCTGTCCTAAATGGTCATGGAATTTCACCACTGCATAGTTCTGCACAAGCTTCTGCCTGCTGTGAAATAGCATCTGTCTCTTGTGCCAGGGGGAAACATGGTCTCAGATAAATGAGAACAGGCTGTGGGTGTGCACACAGGAACACTTGATATGGCTCAGTCAATGCAGAGCCATTTATTAAGCTGTAGTGGCTGGATTCAGGCAGTCGAACCCTGTGACTTCATGGGGAATGAAGGGCATTGAAAGCCATCTATTAGGTCATCCAACCTGTTTCTCAGGAGCCAAATGAGGATTATTCCCCTCTGTTCCTTTCTGGTATTGTTCTCCTGCTGTGATTCTTTGTGTGGGTTCTTTCTCCTCCAAGCATTGTTGTTTTCCTAATCCCATTTTATGATGCACTGTGAATCGGCTCAGAGGCTGCTGAATCATTCTGCTATGATGCTGTTTGACCAGCTTCCAACTTGAAGCACTAATAGAAAGCATTTCTTCTTTCACCCACTGCAAGCAAAACAAAAATCCCCAAACTGAAGGAATGGCCAGGCTCCAGTTACACTGAACAAACACAATTTAGAATTATTGGAGCATTTAATTTTTATAAGCCTTGAATCTGGAAGTATGTTGGGGTTTGAGGGCATATGTGGTGAATATACAATCCTTGGGAAGCACTTGGTAAGAAGTTTGAAGTGGCATGAGGGAAAACAGGGTATCCAAATCTCTGAGAGTACATATGCTTAAGAACTTCTTGATTTTTTTTTTGTTTTATTTCCTTATTGGCGGCACTACCAGAAGCTGTCACACACTCTGAGCTTTATTTAAAGGAAATGTTCCCAACTCATAAAAGATACATTTAGGACGTCATCTGTATCTGCTTTTTAGACTCCTGATGCCAAATTGCCCCTTTCCAAACATCTCCATGTTCCAAACCATGACCATAATGCTGGAGGGGAGGAAAAATTGCAATTGACAGTTGGGAAGGTTATAAAATGGGAAGGCAATGCTATAAATAAGGTGTTAACATTAGGCTGGGGGCTGCTCCTGCAGCACCTCCCAGAAACTGCTTGCTGGAGTGACTGTAGGGCTCTGCTCAGGTTTCTCTTCCAGCTGACACTTACTTCTTTCCACCTGCCTGTCATCACCTCTTGGAAGCTTTGTCCTCCTTTGATCAGCCTGCTCGGTTGCTCGTATGATCCTTCCCCACCATTTCAGTTGCAGTCGTCCTGGGTTTGTTAAACTGGACATGTTTATTTGGAATGCACTGATAGTTTGGAGGGATTGCACGTGCTCACAACCAGCAGGCTGGGGGCCAACAATGAGCTGCCCTTGCCGTAGCTGGAGAAGGTAGCAAAAGAGCACATTCAGCACAGCACTTCTCCAGTTTTACAGCCACAGCTCCATCCCTGGACCCCTTTCATCACTTTCAGATGTTCTCAAGACTGGATCAAAGATTTAGGATCTGATTCAGTGGAGTAGTGAAGTCTTTGGGTTTTTCTTCCGTATGGCCAGCTCAAAGACAGGGCTATGCTCATCTCCTAATCCCCAGTTTTAGGAAAACGTTCCTTATTCCTCTCAGTTATTTGATTTAGGATCAGAGGGAGAATCCAAAGTGTGTATAGGTATATATAAAGCTCTCTGACTCCCTACAGTCAGCAGCCTGTCCAGCTTCCCCTGGTTAGGGAAAGCTCACACCAGTTGACCTACAGAAATTATAATCTCCAGCTAAGGGTCAGTAAAGCGATGATGAAGATCTGTAGGTGTGTGGCTGCACAAGCCCTCATGGAGATTCCAGGCTTTGCTCTGGAAATATGTGTGTTTATCTGTTTTCCCGAAGGGTGCTGTCTGACACTGGGTACAGCAGATTTCCCTTCATTTGCACTGCCTATTACCATTTTCCCCCTTAGCAGGTTGGAACTGTGGTCAGCGTTATTTTCAGTTTTGCATGAGATAAGCATAAAAAGGAGATTTCAAACTCAGTAAAATGTCTCAACTGTGGCTTTCTTCACTTTACCTCTTCTTGAGACAGTTAAATGCCTTTAGGTGTTAAGCTTCTCTGTGCAGCCCAAGGGACTCACATCTCTCCTTCCATCTCCCTTTCACCACAGCCCCAGAATTCCAGAAGGCGAGTTTTAGAGGATTCCAGCCCTGGGAGGGTAGCATGGGACTGGATTGAATGCAGCTGGTGTGAGCTGTCAGCACTGACTGGGAAGCAGGGGCTGGTTCCTCTCTGGGTACTGAAGTGGGGCCAGGCAAAGTAGCCTGAGGCGGGGCTCTCTCTGATTTCCTGAAGAGTGGTCTGGATGTAAGTTTTATTGTGAAAATGAGATGTAAGCGGGTGAAAGGAAAACTTTTCACTATACTTGGCTTTGGCCTGAGACATTGTGCAAGGGGACTGCAGACTGATGGGCAGAGAGAAAAGAAAGGGCTCTTTGGTCAAGGTCTTTCCACCAGTCTCTCAGTGAACAGCTGAAGTTACGGATGTTGAATTAAGTAGAAAGAATATGAGATGTGAGAAGTGGTAAACTGAGATGATTAAACAGAAAAGAGCTCTCCTAGCTGGTGATGAAGATAATCCTCATGGTTTGGAACTGGTTCTGGTGTACCAGAGTGTTGCAAAAACCAGCATAAAGACTGGCATCAGGGGGTCTGCAGTGACTGGGGGAGGAGGTGGCTGTGCTCCTAGTGATGTCCCCAGCATCCATGTCAGCCATCATCTTGACTTCCCCTTGGGGTCTGACTGAATGGGTGTTACAGGTCAGATAGCACAGGAGGGAGGGCTACAATAAGAGGTGGTTAAAACATTTTAGCCAGGATCATACACAGAAGGATAATCTCATTTTCTCTCTCCCTTGAATTTATTTGCCAAGCTACAAGAAACACTTTCTAGTACCAGCTGCTTAAGCTTGGGAGTTCAGTTCAATGGCAAATACCACAGCTGCTAAATTTTGGATGGCACTAGGTCCTGCATTTCATTATCACTACATTTGTTTTTGCAATACAATTTTAAAACAGCGTTTAAGAGATGTGTCTGGTCCCAGATGTAGACGGAGCTGGCCAGGGTTTTGCATGTTGATAGCTGAATTCACTGGCTGTTGATAGCTAGTCTTTCATGTTAATGTGTGTGATAAACCTGTCATGTACAAGTAGGGCCTTTAGATTTCTCCAGCAATTTAGCAAAAAACACCACAAAATTCCACACGAAGCTGGCTAAACATAAACTGTGGCATGGCTTCCTTGTGGGAGCTGCCCATGTGCTTTGTAAAGCAAGGACCCTCATCCATCCCTTGCAAAGAGCTCTACAGAGAGACAAAAATGGGGGACACAAACATTTTGCCTTGAGAAGGGCTCATGTTGCATTTGGATACTGCAGGAAAGAAAAAAATTGGTTTGCTTAAAATCCCTCCTTCCTCACCATCTCAGCTGGACAAGGAGGTATGAAACAAGTAGTTTCTTGGTGAACTTTGCATTGAGGAGCTGCTGCATCTTCTCGAAGTCTTTCCAGTCTGTGGTTTACCAGCAGATCAACACTAACCTGGCTCTAGCCCCTGCAGATCAGCAGCTACACTGCAGGCTCCCACAGTTGGCTGATCAACTCTGATCTCTTCATTTTTAATGAATAGTCATAGCAGCTATCCTGCAGGGCTCAGTCAGAATTGCTCTAAATTTAGGCCACAACTAAGGACCTGAGAGAACTGTAATCAACAAGATAAATAGCTAAACTCTCAGAGAAACAGCTAAAACACTGGTTTAGTGCTTAATTAAAATTTTAATATGCTTACAGAAAGTAAAAACCTACACTAGAATTTAGCAATGCAGTCAGAGCAATGAGGTGCTGCAGTTGGAATCCAGCAGAGTGGCAACTGGCAACCAAGATGAAGACACAAAAATCAAGAAAACATCCCTTTTTAGATTATTTTTTGTTATTGCATATGTTGTTCGGTCTGTTTGGCCTGTATTGTTCAATCTGCCCATGTGTGTAAGGAAAAGAAGCTGAACTGACTTGTTGAAGACATGTACACTTCCCAAGTTGCAGGTTGGTTTTCCTCTTGTTGCAGACTCCCAAATTAGCTCCGAATTACTCCCTTCACTAGCAGTCAGCCCTCTCCATCCCACATGCTGATCTTCCCTCTCCACAAGTCACTCAGACTTCTCACAGATGACTTTTCCAGCCTTCAGTGCCTTGCTTATTCCTTCTCTCATGCAGCCTTTTTGCTGGCAGCATATTTCCTTGGGAGTTGTCCTGGGTAATGCTGCCCACTTCCCCACATCCAGAAAAGCTGCTCACTCACAGTACTGTGTCTGGGCAGGAACCACCCAGAGCCAAATGTCTGGGTGGTAACAGGGCATCTGCCCTGGCTTGCTTTGGCTCTGGCTTCTTGTCACAGCCTCGTATGGCCTGACACATCTCCTGCAGGCAAATCAGTTCAGAGCACAGAGGTTATCCAGCATCTCCCTCCCATCTGTCCGGTGCCAAGTCAAGCCACAGGGCCTTATGGATTGAAACACTGCTGTTACCAGCCACAGGGCATCCATTTGTTCTCTGTGGCCACCCCGGGCTTGACTGGGGTGTTTTAAAAGCCAGTGTCCATGTTTTGCTGAGAGACCTGTGCTATTACTGTGTGCTACCAAGCTTCAACTTCTGAATCTTCTGGTCAAGGAGCAGCAGGCTGTGTCCCTGGA
Organism: Pitta sordida; assembly: GCA_013390025.1. NCBI lineage: Eukaryota > Metazoa > Chordata > Aves > Passeriformes > Pittidae > Pitta > Pitta sordida. The sequence goes on along the minus strand of WEKX01000957.1, from coordinate 814,793 downwards.
CAGAGCTGCTTCTCCTGACACAGGCACCTGTGCCAGTGCTGCTCACCCATGGTGGGGCGCTTTCTGCTCCTTCTCTGTCTACTTGCCCATCTCCAGTGACCAGGACTCAGGTAACTGGCATCTCCCAGACTTCGCTGTGTTATGTGCCTGATCACAAATGAGATTTCTTCAAATGGAAATGAATTTGCTTACTTGGAGCTGCTGGGAGCCTTTGTTCAGGCTCTTTCTCCATTTAACCTGTGCATCAAAGGACTCTCCAAGTAGGCCTTCATGCTGTCCTCAACAAAGAAAGAAATCTCTCAAAGGTTCTGTGCCAATATGGATTTTTCCTGCCCAAGTTAAAGGTGAAACAGGCCAGCAGGAATCCATCAGGTGCCAGGAGCTGCTGCCTTTAAAAAAGGCAAACTGTTGTCAATCACAGTGGCTCCCCACATGCGAGGCTATGCAGTCCAGCTCCTGCTGTGCCCTGAGCTCAGCAGAGGCCAGCGGATGCTCAGATGCCTCCCTGGGACCTGCAGCTCCCAGGTTCCAGCTCTGGCCAAACTGTCTGTGTGCCAGTCACAGTGGGCTGTCAGTGCCAGCTTTGCTTCCTGACACTTTATACAGCCCAAAATCTGCACAGCAAAGGGAAGAAAAGTCTCTCATTCTACAGTGTATTTAATTTGCTTTCCTCCCCTCCTTTCTCATTCACAGCCAGCCAAGGGAGCTGTGCAGTCCCATCATCTCATCACTGCTTTGGAGCAAGGGTCTCTCCCACTTTGCCCACACACAAGGACCTTCCTGGAAGCTCTCCTTAAGTTCACCTCACTGCCCCCCCCACCTCCTCTCTCCAAAGAGTAGATCCCTCATGAGTATTTACATGTGTTTCAGCAGTGGGGATTAACCAGCCTGGGTAATGTTTGCATCTCACCCTTTGCTGTCTGCTGGTTGGGGCTTTACTTTCGGAGCTAATATCACTGTTTTCCTTTCCTTTTGCCCCTCAAAGGTTGTCCTGAGCACCTGCACTCCCTGTATAAAATAGATAAATGACCTTGCCTGTTTACAAGGAGATGGTCCATCCATCTTCTGCCAAAACTTTGACAGTGCCATGAAGAATCCCTCTGCATTAATGGTGCATGCATAGTCCTTTACTGGAGGATTTCTTTGTTCCTTCTCCACACCATCCTTTTGTACATGCTGGTTGTAACCAAAGGCCTTGTGCTCCATTCTGCAAAGCCCGCAGCACTCCTGAAGCTTCTGTAATTCAGGCTCCGAGTTCCCTCTTCTGTTTGAGATGAAAACTATTTAAAAGCCATTGAGAGCTTCAGAACCAGCTGGATTTTGTCTAGTAAAGTTCTTTTTTTTTCTTACTGTATTCGCATTTATCATTTGTAGCTATGCAGTGAAACACTGCTCCGGTCTTCTCCTGTCAACTCTCACTTTTCTGGAGAAGGTTGGGCTTTTCTGTAAAACCCTTATCTTTGAAGCCTTTGGTCCTAATGCTGTTCATTGTTCAGAATCTCTTGAAGCCAGGGATTTGGGCTCTTTCCTTTGGGTTTTTGCTTCAGTCTGCTCAGCATTTCTTAGCTGGTGACACTGTATTATATGTCTTGGGACCTACTGACCTAGTGGGCTGAAAATGAGCAAAGTAGTCATGCCAGTAGTTTTAAAAGATGCACCTAGACACAACCTGCTCGACTCTGCAAGTTTTGACCCTCTTTTCAGCTTGTTGGGGAAGAGCAGGCACTTCTCCATGTAAAGGTGTGTTCTCATACCTAATGCATACCTGGCTGGGGGGATGCTGCCAGGTCAGAGCAGTCATGCCATCTGCAGCACTTTGTGTCTGCTTTCCTCTGGCTCTGCAGTTCATCAGCTCTGGCCCTCTCCTTGGTGAGTTCCTCACAGTAGTGATATTCACTCCAAGGGAGCTGTTGCCTCCAACAATTTGTTTTACCAGTCTGATGATGTTACTCGTGGTGACAATTTTGTCATTTCAGTCTCCACTGTTTTTCCAGTGTGTCTTCCAGTGTTTTTCTGCTGTGGTTTCTCTTGATTCAGACCATCAAGTTCTTGCCAATTTGTCTTCCTCCTCATGGTCCAGTGCTGTGCTTGGAGTCCAAGTGCCCTTCACACCCCAGATCTGCAAGCTAAGTAAACTTAGAAAATCATTAGGGCAGACTTTGACTGCTCCTGTCTCCATCAAAGGCTAGGATTAAATGAGGTCCCTTTGATAAACTGAGCTGATGGGCCAATTTGGATTGCACATGTGGTATTATGAGCCTCGTGGGGCTTATGATTAAAAGACATAAGAGAACACAGTTATTTAGAGAGCAACTGGGAGACTGCTGTAGCTCACTAGTCACTTCTTTATCAGAACAGAAGAAAGGCCCAATTCTCCAGGGCACCAGGCAGTTCTTGGGAAGTGTCCACGAGCCTCTAATTGCTGCAGACATTTTGATGTGTGTGATAACACTGTGGGAGCGGGGAGAATGTCACTCTGTCCCCAAGGCACTTACTCCAGTAGTGAAACCTTTCACAGGTGGCTTCTTTATCTCATTTTGGAGTTGCTTAGGGTTTTTTTCCACCATAAACTACAGTTGCTTTTGGAGCAAGGTAGAGCTCAGCTGGGTTTTTTTGCTGGACTCTAATCAAATCCTGACCTGCACATGGAGTCCATGCAGCCTAGGCTGACTCGTTGCACCAAATCTTCAAGCCTAGGCTAGATCCTGGCCCAGTAGGAAAGACTGTTAGTTTAGGCTCTGCAGCAAGCCCTGAAATTGAGAAATATCTGACTGGACACAAATACAATTTTGCCTGTTTTTTTCTCTCAGGTTCAGGTTACTGAGTCAAAACTGGGTGGCATATGTAATTGTAGCAGGGCTATTCTTCTTCTTCTTTTCTTCTTTTTAAGGAACATTCATGCTGCATTTTAATTACAGCATTTAGAATATGTCCAAACAGCTTGAGCTCAAATTGATCTTGTTTTTCAGCTGAGAAGGTTGTTTTTCATCTATTATTATAATAAATGTGCTATTGATAATAGTTTAGGTGCAATACAGCAAAGCCTTGTATTATGCATCAGCTCTGGAGGCTCAGAATTTTCTTATTATCCATTATTGATATGACAGTTTGCAAATATTTAACAAACAAATTAGCAGGTTTTCCTTGTTCCCTCTTAGTTTGCAGTCTCAGTCCTTTTGATGGCTGAATTCAGGATTAATGATGATCTTGTTTAAGACTATTGTTTGCTAGCAAACAGGTTTATTGTCTAAACCTGTAAGTGCAGTAGGAGAACGAACACTGGCACTTCAAATTAAATCTCATCCTCAAAGCAAATTTTTTAGCTTTATTCCCTTCAGTTCTCCTAGGAAGAAATTGGATTTGCCTGGTAAATTGCTTAGGCCTGTTATTAATTTCTTAGTTTATGTAGTCATTTTAAACATAGATGCTTAACATGAAGGGCTGGCAGAAGGAATGGTCTTGCTCTCCCAGTTCTGAGCTTGCTGTGTCTGTTTAGATTTTAAATGCTTTGAAGTCCTATCTGAGCATGAACACGGGAGCAAAGAGACCACCTTGAGCCTCCATGGAAAAGAGAGATCCAGAAGGACATGCTGGATTTGGTCCTCTGTAAAGCACTGAGGGCAGCACTGGGAAACATTTGGTCCAGGTCCAGGTCCTGGGACTGGTAAAATACATCTGTGCTCTGCAGCAGCTTCCTCCCCACCTGCTCCAGGTCCGAGCACAGGCTAAGGGCACAGAAAGGCCTGACGCACCAATTCCTGCTTGGCAAGGTTGTGACTGGTGTAGACGGCTGCAGGTGAAGCAAGGAGGGTGCTATATCCCATGGGAAATACTGATGCACCCCCAGGGGTATCAGGGGCATCTTTTGGGAGAAAACAGAGCACCAGAGTAGAGACTGAAAGAAAGTGTGACGCCTCTGGAGCACGTGCTGGGCACTGGGCCATCCCTGCCCTGTGGTTTCTGACCCTGGGCTTTGCACACACAATACAGGAATTCACTAGTGTGTGGGCCTGGCTTTGGAGATGAGAAGTGGATTTGTTCCCAAGAAAAATCCCCCTTTGTTGGCAGAAAATCTGTGAGTTGGGTTCCCCAAGGGCATAGTGTTTGAAAATCACGGATGATTGTATGATAACACATTTGGGGGTTTGTTTTGGTTTGGGGTGGGTTTTTTGTTAGTTTTTTGCTTGTTTTGGTTTGTTCTTGTGATGGCTTTCTGTTTCTTGGTTTGTTTGCCTTTTGCCTATGAGAAACTGAAGGCCACACATAAATTTCTCCTCAACTGTCCTGGCCACAAATTTTTTGCTTTTATGCAAGAAAATGTGAGACTCTCCTTAAAAGAGGAGCCCCCCCTCCCCCACTTCCCAAGTTCTGAAATACCAAATGTCACACCAGCAAAAATGACTAAAGTTGGCAACTCCAAGTGTAGCATATCACACTGATCTTAAAGAAAAAATAAGACAAATCAAACCAGACTTGATGAAACAGAATAAAAGCATGCAAGCACCACAGTTTGGCTTGAAATAATGTGTTAATAGAGAGTGTTTATTCATTAAATTTTATTTGATAAGCAATAAAACCATAGACTCACGCTGTATACTGTTTATATGTGCCCTCTGCTAATTGCCCATCACTGTTTTTATAAGCACTCATTACTCACTTCCCGTGGAACCAGCATGGCCAGCATGGAGCAGCAGAGAGAGGGGCACAGCTGTGCATGTCAGCATCTCTGCACCTGTGTTTTCAGTCCTGGAATAATCCCCATAATATGGACATCTTAGCCTGGTATTTAAACCTTCATCTCTCTTCTTTTTAAGGCTTGCTTAATACTTTGCCAGTTGATTGATACAGCATCAATCACAGTAATATGCCTGCTATGATGTTCCCCTTAATAACTATTGAGGACATGGGTGGCTCAGAGCCCTGACTTGAGCATGGGGATTTTCCTTTGCAAACTCCAGGGGACATTGCTGACAACAGCAACTTGCAAATGTGTGGGGCAGCAGCAAGAAACTGCCCATCACTCCACCCTCAAGCATCTTAGAGTTTGGGAATATGGCTATTGCTGGGGTTACATCTGCAGCCCTCTTCTGCTCTTTGGGCTATGTGTTTGTGGAAAAACACACTCACTCCCAAGTGTGTGCAGTGCAGCGACCAGCTGGACACACCAAGGGTAAACTGGCTCCAGTTACCTGCTTTGCTTACACCAACTGCCATGTATTACAAATCAAGCCAGTCACAAGGAACCAAACTATTAAGCTGCTTTCTCACAATCATTAATTACAAAGATACCATCACTCATGTTTGTAATCTATGAACTGTCCTGTGATAGCTGATTTATTTTTTTTCAGTTCAGTGAATTGTGATGGTGAGGCTGCATTGGCAAGTGATTCCTGTAGGGACCCACTTCTGCAGGTCTGAACTGGTAAAACCCTCTTTTCATGACACAAAGCCAGCACAGTGACCTCGTGGGTACAGACATGTTCCTCTCCATCCTCCTGGCCACCCTGCCCAGACCTTGGGAAAAGCTCAACACAAATGTGTCCTGCTTAGATGATCTGGCAGGGAAAGGTCAGGCAAATGTTTGATACACTGATAGTTAATTTAAGGAGAAACTTTCAACCTAGATGGTGTCACTCCAAAGGCTTTCTCTGGCACGTTGAACACTCCAAAACTTTGCAGGGATCCAACAGAGCCTCCCGCTTTGCCAACTCCAAGGTGTTTAAGCTCGGTGTGGCAGGCAGGGAGAGGGGCTCCTAAACCCCTCCCAGGGCAAAGTAGCAGCTGTGGGGCAACCCCCTTTTTTCAGACCTCTCCCAATTCATCCTGCTGGTGTTCAGCCTTCCTCACACATCTCTACCCTTTTCTGCTGCTGGAAAGGGCAGCAAACCAGAGTCACTCACTGCCCAGATTAGTTGTAATCTGGAGACTGCGTTTCAACAGGACTTGCTTCCACAGCACCTGGGAGAGTCTTGCACTGATTTTTCCCATAACTGCTTTCCAGACAGATGTGTCCCAGCTGGTTCATCTCCTCAAATGTGCGGATGAGTCCATGCATGTGATCGGATCACTGATAGATGCTCCACAGCCATCTGGATTTAGGGAAGAAATGACAAATCTTCCCCCTGCCTCCCCCCGACCGCCTTCCATGAGATTTTGATGAATGAGATCTTTATTGGCTGCTGGACTAATTAAACAGAAGTTGCATCAGCTTCTAGCTGACAGGCTTTAATTGCTCCTGAGCAGATTTTTGAGAGGACCAGATGAATACAAAAATGAAAGGAAATACTATGGATTGGACCCAAGGATGTATCTGACTGCATTGTGCTTCAGCTGGAAATTTGTCCCACCTTTCCCTGGGGAGCTGCGGGTCAGTGCTCTGATGGGGCAGAGCACTCCTGTGCTGTGAGAGCACACAGGGAGGTGCTGTCAGAAAAGCAAAAACGAAATAGTATTCTGGTTTTAGACAAGAATTTCTGACGTCTTATCCTTGCCCCAGTCCCTAGCTTTGGTCCTAGCTGGTATCCATTGCTCTGTGCTCCTGTTCCCATTTGTCACACGGGACAAACGACACCTGTTGCTGAGGGCTGACCTGCCTGGAATGCCCTCACACCACATGTATCCCTGAGCCTGATGGGGCTTTTATAGCTCCTGTTTCTTTGAAGTCCAAAGACTGCAAAAGGGGTGTCAGGCATCCAATAGCCACTGTAGCCATGCTCAGCCCTGTGCAGCCCTGTAGAGAGCTTAGGAGAAGAATATTCCCTTCCAGCAAAAAGGATGTTAAGTCTTTGAGCCTGGTCATTCACTGGCACATGGTTCTTTGAAGATGAGGGGTGCTGGGTGTGTCCCATGCTGTGCTGGCTGCCAGCAAGGGCTGCAAAGCCCTCTTGGCCTCTTGCTGCCATTTTCCCATGCAGGAACAGGGTAGGGCTCTGATTTGCATTTCTTCTCCAGGCTCCTGCCTAAACCTCTAAGCAGGTTATGTGGATGGTTCAATAGGAGAGTCACTGACAGCAGAATTTCCTGGGTACTCCAGTTTTTTGTTGGCCCAGGACAGAGATGGATCCAGTACAGAGCAGATTAAAAAGTTAACTGAAATTAATGACCAAGCCCTCAGTGACTTCAGTGGTGTTGTGCTTAACCCAGTGCACTCTGCAGTCTATATCTGGGCACATCCAGCCTAAAAGGCTTGTCCCATGTTTAATTTATGGCGTGATGAATGAGTTCTTAGCATACAATGCATTTAATTCCGTTTTGGCCTGATTTATGATGTGATGTGACCTGCACGTGAAGTTTTTAATTCAGTAGGTGGTGACTCTGATCCAGTATATGGAGTGTGACGGAAGAGATGATAAATTTGATTCCAAAGGTGATGCATCAGTTTCAGTGTGAAGTGCATCAAATTTATCACATGGCACATTGGTTTCACTGCATGACACCCCAGCAACAGCAGTGCCAGGACAGTTAAGTGGGATACTTTCACTGTATCACCAGTGGTCCCTATATCCAACACCTCCTCAGAGGTAACTGGGCCTTGCTGTTCATCTTTTATTTGGTCTCACAGGACTTGAACAAAACCAGAAAAATATTCCATCAGGTTCTGGTCAAAATATCTGTCTTCAGTTTAATACTTACCCCATGCAGGGACTTTTGATACCCCAACTAATATCAAGTCTCAGGAAGATGTTGCTGCTCCTGGGAACCTCAGCACCAACCAGAAAATTGGTCTTATTTTATGTTAATTTCATGACTCAGTATCTTTGCTTTTAATTCAATGTCTGGCTGACCCACACTGCTGAATGAGGATGTGGAGTTTGACTCCTCTCTGGGAGACGGAGCTCTTTAACATCTGTAACTTTTGAACGCTATTCAATAAAACAACACCTGGAGAAGACCCCTCCTATTCTCACTCACTCCACACTGGGGATGCTTTTGGGATAAGACTTCCTGGCTGAAATAAACCCATGTCTTGATCAGAGGATCCTAAAGGCATTCAAGCAGCAGCTATTTGGGACTTGGTGCATGCAAACCAGACAACCTGGGGCATGCTGGGCACTGAGGGGCCTTCCAGTACCTCAGGTACCCAACCCCTTCTCCATCCTCATGTTACACCAACACCACTGAATCCAACCCCGGCACAGCAGAGCATGACAAGTCACTGAGGCAGCCAAGAAAGACATGAGAGGGCTGATGAAAGGATTTGGTGACAAACTGAGTGAGAAGTAATTACTTTTTTCCCTTCTCCTTTTGCTGCCACAGCCTCTGTGGCAGTGAGGATAAACACAGGACATTTAGCAGCAGTGAGTGGCAGATTCACTGGGCTGCAATTTATAACACTGTCCTCCCCAGAGCCTCATTGGATGGCATTATGAAGGTAGCTTTGTAAAAAGGGATAAAATGATGAGAGGGTCACTCTGGAAAAGTATTTGGAAATCCTCTGTAGAGGAACTATTTTCTTCTCTCCAGCCATCTCACTGAGCTGACTCCAGGGAAGCTCCAAGGGAGGGTTAATGCTCATATACCAGATACTAAATTCAATCCAGTGAGAAGGAGCAGATGTTGATGTGCCAAGCCTGTCTGCCACCATGTCTAATGCATAAGGATGGCTGAAAAATCTTCCATCAAAATGTTTTGATTTTTCTTGAAGCACCCCCTGCCTTCTACAGGAGGAAAAAACCCAACCAAAAAACAACCAAACAACAACAAACCTTCAGGGCAGAAAACTTATGGCTGAGGAAACTTTGTCTTCAGACTGTTGATTAAGGGTTGCTGCTGTCAGAGGGGATAAAGAGAAGGATGTTTTTCATCAGTCATGCTAATCTGATCTATCCCTGCATGCAGGCTTGTGCAGGCAGATAAAATAAAACAGATCCTGATACGCTGATGAGTCAAACCATCACAGTTTCCAAGGGACTTTGAGCTGCCTGGATGGAGGGATTTGTATTGAACTTACCCCCTGGGGAAGGGTGCCAAGCTCTGGAGAAGGCACCTGGGCTAATGTGCATCTGGGCTGCCTGGAGAGCTGTTTGCAGGCTTGGCCTGTGCCCTAAGCTCCCAACACTTCAACAGCAAACTGCTCCTGCTGCTCACAGCCCAGTTCCTGCAGAAGGAGAAAGCTTTACCCCAGTTCTTCACTCTCCAGAAGGGTTAAAACTACCTCACAGCCTTGGGGCTTCAATGGTTTAAAAAGTACAAGGGAAGGGAACTGCTAAAAATCACACCTTTCAACGGCAAATGTGCTCACAAATCTGAACATTTTCAGTACCACCTTGCAAACAGCTTTGTTCATGACCAGGGTAAGAACATCTAAATCTGCGAAGGTGCTGTGCCCACACTTCTGTTCTCTACAGACACCCCACTGAGGGGAGACCTATCCACGTCCATCCACTCTACCCTGGCCAGTGAGACCAGGCAGGTTCAGGGATGCTCCCACTGCTGCCCCCCACAGTGACTCTCAGTGGCTGATCCTGCTGGAAGCTGGCAACAGGAGATGGGCAGCAAGGGGCACCCCAGCTGAACAGCATGGATTCAGCTCCTGCATCCCAGCTCATGGAGCCCCTGGCACGCACCCTCCTGTACCACCATGCAGCCACCCTGAGGAGCTGCCCATCTGCAGAACATCCATCAGCTGTGGAGAGAAACATTTATAATTTATTTCTTCACTTATTTGTTTTGCATGGGAGACAAAGCTGCTAGTTTATAATGTGGAACAACCATTTTAACTGAGTGAAGTCAGTCCTATAAACCAATCACCTTCTCCAGAGCATTAGCCAGGCCCCAAGAGCCAGCAGTTTTATGATACCCTTTCCATGTTACTCTAGGTAGATTCTGGGCCAGAGTCTCAGCTGATGGAATTGATGTAACTTGACCTCCCTCTCCAAATCCAGGCGATTTACATTGTCTAATGCTGATATAAGCTTCTGCAAGTTTAAAACTACAGATCTCAGTTAGCCAGGTCTCCTGGAGTTTCCATTTTTTTTCTCCTGCTTGCATTGCTGAGGCTCTCAGTAGACATGATGGTTTTCTTTCAAATCCTTTGTCTGTTGTTAATGATGAGGCTGCTGACACTGCAGGCTGATAGGATGGCACCTGTCTCCTCCTTGGTTCACTCTTCTCCATTATTTCCTTCCATTTATTTATTCATTCATTGATTTTCCATCCATCCCTCCCTCCATCCCTCCCTCTCTCCCTTCCTCCATCCACTCTTCACTTTTTATTTAGAGTGCAAGATCTTGAGGCAGCAACTGTCTTTCTTTTCTCTTTTTTATCCTATTTCTCAAGTGGCAGTTTTTTATTGACTCACAAATACACACAAAACACATTTTTGCCCATGAACAAAAGGTCGTGGTTGAGCTAATCGTTTTCCAAGCTGAGCAAGATTATTTTTGATTTAAACTGCAGTTTTTAATTTCTGCTGGCTGAAATGTGGGGTTTGTGACTTGTGGGCCACACTGGGCACCCACATGACCTCTCCACGGTGGGCATCACTGGAGATCCCCTTACCTTCCTGCCATGCAATAGCTCTCACACCTCCAATGGTCACTNGCTGTTTGCAGGCTTGGCCTGTGCCCTAAGCTCCCAACACTTCAACAGCAAACTGCTCCTGCTGCTCACAGCCCAGTTCCTGCAGAAGGAGAAAGCTTTACCCCAGTTCTTCACTCTCCAGAAGGGTTAAAACTACCTCACAGCCTTGGGGCTTCAATGGTTTAAAAAGTACAAGGGAAGGGAACTGCTAAAAATCACACCTTTCAACGGCAAATGTGCTCACAAATCTGAACATTTTCAGTACCACCTTGCAAACAGCTTTGTTCATGACCAGGGTAAGAACATCTAAATCTGCGAAGGTGCTGTGCCCACACTTCTGTCCTCTATAGACACCCCACTGAGGGGAGACCTATCCACGTCCATCCACTCTACCCTGGCCAGTGAGACCAGGCAGGTTCAGGGATGCTCCCACTGCTGCCCCCCACAGTGACTCTCAGTGGCTGATCCTGCTGGAAGCTGGCAACAGGAGATGGGCAGCAAGGGGCACCCCAGCTGAACAGCATGGATTCAGCTCCTGCATCCCAGCTCATGGAGCCCCTGGCACGCACCCTCCTGTACCACCATGCAGCCACCCTGAGGAGCTGCCCATCTGCAGAACATCCATCAGCTGTGGAGAGAAACATTTATAATTTATTTCTTCACTTATTTGTTTTGCATGGGAGACAAAGCTGCTAGTTTATAATGTGGAACAACCATTTTAACTGAGTGAAGTCAGTCCTATAAACCAATCACCTTCTCCAGAGCATTAGCCAGGCCCCAAGAGCCAGCAGTTTTATGATACCCTTTCCATGTTACTCTAGGTAGATTCTGGGCCAGAGTCTCAGCTGATGGAATTGATGTAACTTGACCTCCCTCTCCAAATCCAGGCGATTTACATTGTCTAATGCTGATATAAGCTTCTGCAAGTTTAAAACTACAGATCTCAGTTAGCCAGGTCTCCTGGAGTTTCCATTTTTTTTCTCCTGCTTGCATTGCTGAGGCTCTCAGTAGACATGATGGTTTTCTTTCAAATCCTTTGTCTGTTGTTAATGATGAGGCTGCTGACACTGCAGGCTGATAGGATGGCACCTGTCTCCTCCTTGGTTCACTCTTCTCTATTATTTCCTTCCATTTATTTATTCATTCATTGATTTTCCATCCATCCCTCCCTCCATCCCTCCCTCTCTCCCTTCCTCCATCCACTCTTCACTTTTTATTTAGAGTGCAAGATCTTGAGGCAGCAACTGTCTTTCTTTTCTCTTTTTTATCCTATTTCTCAAGTGGCAGTTTTTTATTGACTCACAAATACACACAAAACACATTTTTGCCCATGAACAAAAGGTCGTGGTTGAGCTAATCGTTTTCCAAGCTGAGCAAGATTATTTTTGATTTAAACTGCAGTTTTTAATTTCTGCTGGCTGAAATGTGGGGTTTGTGACTTGTGGGCCACACTGGGCACCCACATGACCTCTCCACAGTGGGCATCACTGGAGATCCCCTTACCTTCCTGCCATGCAATAGCTCTCACACCTCCAATGGTCACTCTGTGGTGTTGGATTTCTTGGAGATATTTGAGATCCAGGTGATTTGCACCATTTTATCTCCCCATGTTTTCCCACACTGCTTTACTATTAATTTTGTTACTTAGAAAAGAGAAAAAGAAGATTTGAGGCTTCTGGCTGAAATTCATCCTCTGCAAACGGAATGCAATGCACTCTAAGATGGTCATGGGGCTGTCCTAGCTTAAGACATGTTTTCTGTGCAGATAGAGCTAAACTTGGTTTCACCTGTAAAATTTCCCATTCACATCAGAGGATGTTTCAGTTAACTGATAATCCATGGTAATGAATTTTTTCTGAGCTGTAGGAGCCAGGAAGCTTGAGGAGAGTATCTGAGTATGTCTCTCCCTTTGGTATATGGGGCATTTGGGAATGGCTGATTTTAGTACCTCTGCTTAAAAATTGGGGCAGTTCCTTGTTTGCTTTGAATTAGTTTTCTCAAATCTCCAACACCAGCATCTGGCTTGGCACATTTTTAATGTACAGCTTTGGGTTGCAAACAGAATTGAAATTTTCAGCCATACAGCACAAGCTTTGTAAGTGGTAATTGCATCAACTTAGGATCAATGGAGCAGAATAATATCTGCCCACTCTTAACGACTTAATAAAATTAATAGCACTGTCTCTGCCATGAATTACTTTAAAATAGAGATTGTGGGATAGTAATGTAAACAATCATTGATTTTTCTTGGGGGAGTACTGTGAATTAGATATGACTCTTCAGTGCGTAGTTGATACCAGGCAATGACGAAAGTGTATCAGTGTACCTTGAGGGTGGGTGGAGAGGGAAGAAGTGTAAGGGGCCCCTGTGGCATTGGGGAGGTGATTAGATAAATGAAACAATCCCAGACCAGAAGATGAAAGCTCAGAGCTGCCTGGCACTCAATATTGCTGCCATCCAACCTGACCCAATTAATAACGCATTAGTGCAGGACAGGTCTGCTCAGTGGTTCAGGGCTGTTAATTGAAATAGTGTGATTAATGGTATTGAAGGAGATGAGGAATACTTAGAAAAATGACAGGAGTCTGTAACTCTGCGATGCAGCTGGTGTATTGCTCCAGGGTGAGGGAGGTGGGAGATGCCACTGTGGCTGGGCTCTGACTCTGCTTTGATTCCCACTGAAATCTGACCAGCACCCAGACACTGAGCTCAGTGTCAACAGCAGAGACGAAGAGCTGGCAGCTGGAAGGGCCAAATCCATCGTCAGCCTTGCCACAGGGGGAATTGTTGGTACTGATGCCTGGGGGGGTTCCATGTTGGTGTCTGGGTTGCATCTGGATACTGGGGCAAAGGCAGCTGGAGTGAAGCAGCTGAGATTGAGCTGGCCGAGGAGTCACAGGTTCACAGGTTATTCTGAGTTGGAAGGGACCCACAGGATCATCTAGTCCAAGTCTCAAGTGAACGCCCACCCAGGGATCAAGCCCATAAGCATGGAAGCACGGGCACCACGCTCCATCCATCCAAGCCTCCCACCAACTTGACCATGTCACTGAGCTCCTCATCCAGTCTTTTCCTGAACACCTCCAGGGATGGCGACTCCACCACCTCCCTGGGCAGACCATTCCACTGAGAGATCACTCTCTCTGTGAAAAAACTCTTCCTAACATGCAGTCTAAACCTCCCCTGGCATAGCTTAAGGCCATGTCCTCTTGCTCTGGTGCTGTCAGCCTGAGAGAAGAGATTCACACTCACCTGACTGCAACCTCCCCTCAGGTAGTTGTAAACAGCCATCAGGTCACCTCTGAGTCTCTTCTCCAGGCTGAACAACCCTAGTTCCCGCAGTCGCTCCCCACAAGGTTGAGTCGTTGGTCTGCAGGTGCCAGCACCCACTGCTACTGTGCAAGGGGACACTGGGGCCCTGGCAGCAGTGTGGCTCCATTCCCACTACCTTACACACAGCCAGCATCCACATTTCTCTCTCCAGAGGCCAATTTTCCTGTCAATTCCAATTAACCCCTGCGCTGAAGTTTCAAGGACAGCTCTGGAGGCTGCTTTGCGGGGGAGCAGCAATGTGGAAATCTGTCGTGGAGCCGAGATAGCACCTCAGAGCCCAGCCTTAATTACATCAGAGGGCCAGAAAGAGCTGTACAGTGATTTCAGCCATTGCCATTCGCAGAATCATTCGGCTGCAAGATTTCCTTCAGTCCCACTCCCATCCTGCTGACTTTCCTTCACATCAGTTCAGCCTGATTGAAAACAGGGCTCAGCACAGGGGCAGGTACATGCAATACACACCCTGGGGTTTTTCCTGGCAAAAACAAGTTTTGCCTTTCTTCTCCCTGTTAAATACGCACCCTTCAGGTGGCGCATGAGTGCCCCCGGGAGGGGGCCAGTGGGCTTTGTGTCCAGGGAGCCAGGGCAGCCAAGCAGCTCATCCCAAGTCACTGCCCACTCCTGGGTGCAGGGAATGAAGAATCATTGCTTCAAGATCTGCTCTGCCCTGGTCGTATCTGGCATTTCCACCATTCTCATGAAAGATAGCAGCTTTCCTCCTGTGCCTTGTGCCAGCCATGAGCCCACATCTCCCTCCTGGTGCCTCTGCAAACCTGGGAATTCACATCTGCTTTGAAATATGTACACAAATCCACAAGTTTTTGGAAGATGGCATGGCTAATGGGGACAGTTTGGACACCTTCATTGCTGGCAGAGACTGCATGAGCCATGCTGTCTGTTTTCCAATCCTCAGAGGCAAAGGGACAGAATTACAAGAGCAGCAGCAGCACCAGGGAGAAGCAGGTTCAGAAGGACAAGTCAAAGCACAGCTTTTAATGTGGGGAATAAAAAATGAATAGAAAGACCCACAGTGCCACAATAAAATATCCCTTAAATCCTTTGTTTTCACTTTGGATGATAAAGGAAAATCATTAGGGCTCAATTAGTCATGAGAGACAGGGGTCCCTCTGCATTACACCGGCTTGAGAAAGCCACTCCCGTTCTAAGAGCACATCTTCCCCATCCAATGTGAGATCATTAAATATCAAACACTTTATTTATACCATTTGCATTGCTTATTGTGCCCTTGGCAGGATGAAAACTCTGCAGTGATAATTGATGTACATGGGTTTAAAGGCTCTCTCAAAACATGCAGGGAAATGGAGGATAAGCACTGAACGACAGCGGCTGCCGGTGCCATTTCAGCTGCACAGCAGGACAAAATGGGAAAGAAAAAGGGGAAGGAGTGACAGATGAGCTTAGGTGACCCTGACTCAGGGACATAAATGTCTTGTGCACATTGCCTTTCACTTGGGTATGGAAAGGAGGGAACAGGGCAGATGATGGCCATGGCTTGACCCATGGTGAGACACCCCTGTGCTGCTGGTCCCAGCATGTCACTGGGATGAACTGGTGTGTCTTCCCTGCTGTGCTGGAGGGAAACTGCTGCAGCAGTCTGTGAACGTGTACACGAGGCCTTTAAATATTTATAAAGCAGTAAATAATGTCAAGACGATGGGCAAGACACTCCAAACCAAGAAGGTTGCTGAAGTCATTTCCACACTGGCCCTGTTGGCAAGCCCTTGCTAAGTGGCTGCTGCGACCCTTGGCAATGCCAGCACAGGGCAGAGCAGACAAAGGACATCCCAAGAAGAAATAAATTCTAGTTCATAAAGATATCTCCCACATCAGAACAAACTCCCCCAACCCCTCTCTCCTCCCAGAAGTGGCTGTGCCGCACACAGGCTGTGATTTGTTGTTGTCGCCATGGGAAATGTAAAGCACAGCAGCTGTTCATCACTTACTGCTTTGTTCCCCTTCCCTCTCCCTTCATTTCTTTGCCGAGACTGCAAGGAAAGTCCGCGAGTGGTGGCTGTGCTGCTGTCCCTGTGCTCAAAGCAGGGTGGGCAGGGATTAGCAGAGAAGCAGAGGCGCCTTGAGCCCCAGAACGGCCCCGCAGGGAGGAGCTGATGCCGACGCAGGTCATGGAGTGGGGGCGAGCACGCAGGTCTATCCCTTCTTTTGGCACACAAGAATGTGTGACGGGACAGAGTGAGCATCTCCAAGCGAGTCACCACAGGGACGGGTCACACAGTGGGGAGAGGCTCTAGCTGAGGGTTTTAGCAGGAGCAGGCCAGCCATGGGAAGGGGGCAGGAACAGGCTCGTCTGCCCATGGGGAAGGGAGATGCTTGTGCTGCCACAGGTGCCTTAACAGCTTTGGAAGAAAAAGCCTGACTAATCCTGCCCAGACTAAAGCAGAAGGGGCCCACTGTGGCTCTGGGACTCAGGGATTTAATTTCTTCCTCTCTGTGCAATTTTCTTCTTCCTGCAAGCAGGGACTGCAGCAGGCTAAACAAATAAGGGGCTGTAATGTAATCTTAGACATATGCTCTTGAATTCACATTTAGAGTGAAAGCCATAATATTTTGGTTTATTATTTAATTACAGAGCTTGTAAATGTAAATGGATTTAAACCCTTAATTTTAGGAGGCTTCAATTACCTTCCATTCCTCGTTTAATATTCTGGTGGAAAAGCTCCCATGTCTGGCTGCAGCACGTTTGGGGTGTGCAATGGAACAGGGTGAGCCAGGCACCACTCTTCTCATTTGTAGAAGCTGGGCCAAATTATGTTTCACTGTAAAGTGCCTAAAATTAATTAAGTGGCAGAGCATAAGGAGTTAGTTTCAGTCCTTCTTCCCCTAGCAGCACTTTGCAAACTGTGATAACCTCCTCAGGGAAAACTAGGAGAAAATTGAGCCCCCACTTGCCAGTTTTTCTTTTGTACCTGGAAAGGAAAATCCTATATTTCTGGGAATGCTCCCCTATTAGAAATTGTTTGCCTAATATTAACCATGTCAGGCAAAGCCCCAGCCGTACAAGGTGTCCCTGGATTGAAATTTGAGCTCTGTTCCTGCACAATACTGGGAGCACGTGTCTCGTTTTAACCAAATTTGTCAAAAGGCTTGAGCCCGTGTGTGGGGCTGCTGCTGGATTATGCCTATGTTCAAGGTGCCTGAGGCCCCACAGCACTAAAAACTGAGCAGAAACTGCTTTTGACATCTCAAGTCTGAGCCCCCTGGAATTGGGGCAGCCCCTGTGAGGGCTGGGGGGGGGGGGGGTCACCTCCACAGCAGGATGGAGGCACCCCCACTGCCTCAGCACGCCTCATGCCTCCTGGACATGCCACCAAACAACGGGGCTGTTACTTAGGGGAATCGATTCCTTGCCCAGGCAAGGTGCCAGCAGCAACACTGCCACTTGGGAGTGAAGTGTTTATTTAGGAAACCCCCATTGCTGGCCATTTGTATCGCATTTCCTGTACCTGGTGAGGTGCAGGTTCTCACTCTGGGAGGCACAGCAGCGCTGGTGGTTTTGGGATTCATTCCTGGGGGTCCTTCCCTGCTGCTCCCCTGGTAACGCCCACATTGTCTCAGTGATGGGACCGAGGCAGATTTGGGGATGCCTTGCTTGTCCTCCAAGAGAAGGGGACTAATCCGTTTTCACACCTCAAAGCCCCAAACAACCTTAAAACCCTCCAATGCAAGGCCAAGGATGCCATATGTCCTAGCTGGCATGACAGTCCTGAAAGCAAGATGCATTCTTTTTCACTATGAGCAGAGGAAAAAAAAGATTAATTTCCTTTATCTGTTTTCAACTGCATTTAACTCAGGCTGCTCATTCCCGGCAATTCCCATCTCCTCATGCTTCCTCCTGGCATCAGTGTTGTCTGCAGGTCAAAGCTGTGAGTGACTCTGCAGAGTTGTACACGTTGAAAACCCTTATTTGCTGTGCAGGCAGACCTCAGCCAAAATCAGGGAGCAGGCCTGCAATCACATCAATACCTTATCAGGCATGTGCACACTCCCACCTGGCTTTTGAGCAGCAAGTTATGGATAGCATAACCTCGAGGTCAGCTCTTGTAAACCAAACTCCTACTTGTTCCATGCTGAGTAAATCACTTCTCCATGAGAAGAGTCTGTGGAGGGTCACAGGTAACAAACTCCTTGGATGTACGTACACTAAGGAATAACTTTTCTGCCTCCTGAACATCATGTTTTAACACAGCCTAGTGTTGTTTGGGGTTTTTTTTCCTCTTTGATGCTGTATGATTTTAAACCTCTGCATTCAAGCAGATGTACATTTGGCGTCCAGATAGATGATAAAGTAACAAACATAAAGTAATAACTATCTAATTCCTATCCATCTGGATTCACCATAATATCAGAGCAAGTACCCTGAGAAAGGAGGTGAGGGGGCTGAGCCCACCAGCAAACACATGCAATAAACAGCAAAAGAAGATGTCAGAATCTACAGCGTGCCTGTCCTGATCCTTCACTACAATTCAAGAACACTAAAAATACCCCCACTCCACCCCCTTCAAGTCTGGACTGTTTAAACAGCTGTAGCATAAATATTTAGATTTGCAAGTGAAACACTTGCTCAGCCAAAATCATTGCGAGATCCCTGGAGTCAGCAGGGGGGAGTTTAGAGAGGCCCAACATTTCCTTGGAAAAAAGAAAATCGTCCTTGGAAAAAAGAAAATCGATAATAATTAAAGCAAGGAGCTCTGTTTCCACAGAAAACGCAGCACTTATGTAAAACTAACGCAGCTCATGTTCTTCGGTGGGGGGATGAAAAACTCCCCTCAAGGGCTGGTGAATTCTGTGACAAAATGCAGGACAAGTGCCACATACAGGGACCTCATTTACAGGGGTGGTTTGTATGTGTGGTGGGTGACAGGGAGAGTGCAGCTGTCACTCCAAGGACTGGGGGTCCCAGGGGAGCCACAGGCCCTTCACGGAGCAGGTCCAGTCTGTGGAGCAGCGAGGGGTTGATGCAGTGCGTCTTCTGCCCTGGCCAAGAACCACAATATTTCCATAAATTGCTTTTTTCTCCTGGCATTTTGCTACCATAAAGTTGACTGTGGACCTTAGATCATCTTTTGACCATCTCTTGCAAGGGGAAAGGAAGGCTTTCACTGCTCTTGAGTATTACACAGACAGGTACAGCTTCCCACCTGTGCAGGGAGGGGATGGAGAATCCCACTTGTTCCTTCCCACTGAATGACTGCAGCCTTCTTTCTAAAAAAAAAAATCTTTAAGTGGATTTTCCATCTGGTAAACCCTCACTTTAGGAAAACCATAAGGTATAGCAGTTATTAAAAAAGAGGATTTTTACTAATGCATCTACTATGTCTTCATTATGTCAGGACATCTCTATGAAGAGATTTGCAGAGGAATCCAGCCATTCATTTCCACACATAATTCCTCAATAGCCCATTTGCTTCAAAGATTTTTATAGACTTTTACTACTACATGAATCCTCAGATACTTATATTTTAAGCCCCAGGGGATCCATTGAAAAAGAAATTCTTTTTCTGAAGTTTTATGACAAAGGTTTTGCTCTGGATAAAAGCTTCCCATCATTTCCAAACTTCTGTTCACAAAGATGACTTTGGTGGGTCTGTCCCTAAGGCTGCCACAGGGCATGAGGCATGGGTAGAATTTTAGTTCCCATAAATAATGAAAAATATACTTATATTGGAAAATATTCCTTCCTTACCTCCATTGGTTTCAGTAGTTCAGACATCTTTATAGAGATATCCAAACACCTGGGAGCGGGAACTCTGTTCCCATGTTGATCCCATCACCATCATCTGCCTCCTCACCTGGCCCATCTCAGCACAGACCAACCCCACCATGGACAGTCATAAATTCCTTTATAGATTTCCTTGTGCCCCCTAGATCCTGCCTGAGCAATGGTGGGGAAACAGCAGCAGATGGAAACCCTTTGAAATCACTCCTTTGCTCAGAGGAAATCTTCCCTATCCCAGGCAATGCTTTCCCTCCCAATTCACGCTGTGCCAGAGACACTCATCAGGCTTTCTGCTGCCCACTGTGCTCTGATGTGGTGGCTTTATTTCCCTGAGCTGCCCTGGCTGGTGCGGGTGATGGAGAGGTCCCACACACAGCCTCTCCTCAACAAGAGCAGCAGACAGGGATGAGCAGCAGACAGCAATGAGCAGGAGGAAATGGCCCGGGGCCTCTCAGTCAGCCTAAGGGTAGCTGAGATATTGTTCCCTAGCCAGCAGGATCCCACCTGGCCAGAGAGGCCATGGACATGGCAAAACTCAACAAAAAACATGGAAAACCAGTAATAATGAAAGCCTTTCTCCTCATTTCCATGATCCTAGCACAACATTTAAGTCACAGAGGGGCAAGGGGAACTCACAGCACTCAGGGAAAATTTTACATATCAACTGTGTTTCTTTTGGGAAGGAGCCAAGCCTCTTCTCATTTTGCTTTCCTGAGGATTGGAAGTTTTCAAAAGCAAATAATATGCCTTGAAAAATAGGCAGAGTATGAGTATGTCACACACATCCACTAGCCAAACAGGCATCCAAGGGAATCCAGCAACCCAGGTGTTCCTGGCTTGTGTTCCAGGATGATAGTGACTCGTGTGAGCTGCAACAGTTGACCTGCCTAGTGGTTTAATAAAAATATAAGCTGCCTGGGTGCAATCCTACTGAAGTCTGTCAAGACGAGAGTTCACTGACTTGATCTTCAATGAGATACTGAGAGGAGTGGGGTGATGGAGATGAGGCCAGCAGAGAGGGTGGCAGAGGAGGATTAGGGGAGAGCAAATGTGGCTCCAGAGGAAAAGCCAGAAGGTTACACTGCAACAGCTAAAGGAAATACTTATCTGAACTTATCTGGACAAGATGTCATTGGAGTTAAAAGCCAACATGTCCATCCAAGGGCGAGATGCAGCCAGCACTGTGGTTCATGAGTGATGTAAACCACCACACTTCAGGGAGCAAGCCAGCCACACTGGAGGGAGAGGAAGAGGAAGGATGCTGCCAACAGGCACTTTCTGGGTTTCTCCATGGAAAAACGTGCTGGCAGAAGCTATGGCTGGGTTTGGTGTTTGTCTGCCCACGTGGTGCCATGGCAATGCACCAAGAACCACTGCTAGCAACTGTCTCCATATGGAGCTTCTGCGTCAAACCAAGCTTCTTCCTCCATCCTGCTGCCATGGCTGGATCTGTCAGGACAGCATGCTTGTCTCTTTGCTTGCCCTGCCCTGTACATGCTGGCAGGGCTCCATGAGCAATAGTGGGGCCACAGAGTCCCATGGAAATCCTGGCAGCCATCTCACCATCCCTGTGAGCACCCAGAGGATATCTTCAGACCTTCACAGCCCAACAGTTCAGCCTCTGAAACTGCAATGGGCAGCAAAGCAGGGCAATTAGCCCTAATCATCCTGAATTATCACAAGACCTCCTCCATCTCAGCTTTTCGGCCTCTCCTCCCCCCAGAACTCTGATTTCTTATTAATTGAAACAGAACCTTTCTGTCGCCACTGATTGCATCGTTCAATGTCGGCTGCCTGGAAGGATAAAAATTGAAGATGGAAACCGTGTGTGCTTTTGGTACAAATAAACAGGTGCCAGAGAAGGTAATTTAATTATGCAGTGATTGAATTAGGTGGAAGAATCTGCATTGCACCCACAAAGTATCTGCCCTGATGATTGATTTGAGCCATGGTCCCTGCTTGGTCAAGTGATAGGATTTGATTGGGAAAGGTTGGGAGCAGCTCCCACCCAATGCCATTGGGATCATTGTGGGTACTTTATCCCTCCTCCTTTCTTTTTGAAATGTTGGCTGCTGGCAGAGAGAGGCTAGCATTAAAGAGCTCTTGTTGGTCACTACAAATTTTCTGTGCAAGAAAAATTTACTTAAAGGCAGATAAGCCTGATAGCTGGGGCTTTGTACCTCCACTACTGCACCTCCTGTGGTATTATGTGGAACAAAGTGGAACAATTAATGGACAAAAAGGAGAAGTTCACCACGGATGTCTGTTACTTAAACGTAAAAGCTACAAGGAGTTTATATGGGAGAGAAAAAACATGGACTTTTAGTCAATGTGGGCCTTCAGGCAGGTCCCAGAGCCAAGTGCCCTGATGACGTGCCACAGCCCCAGCACACTTCTACATAATTAGGATGAATTTCCCTGCTGCTGGAGCTAATGCATTATGTATTGAAACCATTTGTGTTCATTTGTAGCAAATAATTACTTCAAAATGTTTTCCTTCATTTGGGTTATTTGACTTCTCTATTCATTCTATAAACAATTTTTTAAAATACCGTGTTGAGGTAGGTGAGAAACATCAATATTATGTTGTTATTATGTCAATAGCCACAGACAAGCAGCCCCCTGTGGTTGTGTCAGCTGGAACTGACCTGTTGGCACCACTAGAAGCCCAGTCTGAGCCCTCCTTCCCCAACAGCTTCCCGCTGCCCCTTGGTGACACAGAACACGCAGCACATTGATGCTGAAAATCACCTCGGGCCTCAAACTTGGTGCATCTCTCTTAATTGTTAGGAAATCCTCTTGTTTCGATGTAAAGCTGCACACATGTCCTTGCTTCCCCTTGCTGTAAATTTTCTGTCCCGTGACACCTAAAAGCAAAAGCAATCTTCTTAATCACACCACTTGAGAGCACAAACAGAGGTACAAGGCAAGAGGCGCAGGGCAATAAGCTCCTCTGTTGTGTGCCCTTCAATCTGCCTTGATAAATGGAGATTTTGCTGGGAGATTTTTCATGCGTGAGCATTAAAAGGGGAGCAAGGCTATTTTCTTTCCTTGTGAGGCGAGACAAAAGAGCCGTGCTTTCCAACTCAGCAACATTAGTCTTTATTTCAAGGGGGGGAATTAAATAAATGAATCTGAAAGTGGGAAGGAGGAGAAAGCCTTCAGAACAGGATTTAAAAAAAATATTTCTGGGGTTGCCCACATCCTTTCAATGTTCCAGGCAAGTCCATAAAGCATTAGGGAAGCCCACGGACCCTGTAAGCATCCCACCAGCTGACCTTGCCTGGGCACCTGATACTCCAACCCAGCTAGCTGCCAAAATTTCTTGAAAGTAACTTGTCAATTAGCAGATTCTCTCCGAAGAATTTACTCTGGCTAAATCCAAAGGGAGAATTTAAAAGCTCTCTCTGTTTAATTTGATCAAGGCTTTAATAACATCTGGCTGGATTAGTATGCGGGTAGTGCTGCACTCCCAGGAGCGGGGCTGGAACCAGCCTCCCGGTGCCCCATGTTTGCTGTGCTTGAGTCATTTCCCCAACAAGTCGGTGCGGTTTGCAAGTTCAAAGGACGCTGTGGGCTTTCAGTAGAATGCTCTGGGAGCTCAGGATCCTGCCAAGCACCGATCCCCCCGACTGACACCAGGAGACTGCTGGGTGTGAGGAAGTTCATCCTGGCAGAGCCACTGTCCTGAACTGGAGCAAGGGGAGGTGTGTGTGTGGGCTCTGTGGGGTGGCTGGGGGGCAGTGAGGTCAGAGGGGTGCAGGCGCTGTGGCTCTTGCATCTTGTGCCATCACGTTGTCTTTCTATGGCGGGGCTTCTCCTGGGAAAGCATCACACACCTCACACCACAGAGGGATTTCGCCTCCCCTTAAATCACAGGAAGATGATTTAAGGAACTGAAAGCTTCAAGCGAGGTCTTCTAACCGAAAAGACACATCGATTTTCTGTAGCTGATGGAATAAAAGAATTACTGTGGTGCAAGGGAAAAAAAAAAAGGAAGAAAACTTTCTTCAAAAAGCCACCTTGGCACGTGCTGTGCATCAGCAGGACCGGCGCTCCCGGGCGCTGGAGATGATGCTCCTGCAGCCCCAGCCCGGCACAAACACGCTGGCATGGTTTGGGTGCTCTGCGGCGGCAGCAGAGGCAGGAAGGACAATGATGGGGGACCAGCCGTGCTGCCCGTGTGCCGCCGGGAGAGCCCTGGGCAGGCGGGGGATTTAGGGCATCGCACAGGGCTGCAGCCCAGCGAGAGGACAGGCTTCACCTCTACTGGCCAGTAGGGACCCCATTTCCTCGCTGGCTTTTCTGTTGTGCCTTCGACATTTTAGTCCTCCAGCCATGCCGTATCTCCACCTCGCACAGCAGGGATGGAGACCAGACCAGCGCTCGGGCTCCCTCCCTCCCTCCAGGTGCCTCTTTTGCCGGGTGCAGAGTCTCGACCCCCACTCTGAGGTTTGGGGACCAAATTGCATCCCTTAAAAGAGGGGTAAAACCGCCAGTGGGATGAGGAAGCAGCGAGCGGGGGTTCCTCTTGCCCCCGGGGGATCTCCATCCTCTGGCAGCTGGGTGCTGGGAGGCCTCACTCTCCCTGCTCCGGGAGCCCCTCCGCTGGGGATGAATAATTGAGCTCCCCTTCGCCCGTGCCACAGAGTCAATCGCTCACTTTCTCGCTCGCTTTCCCGGATGAATGTTTCAAACCTCCCTCGGGGCGATCCAGCCGGCGCGGATCAGGATTGCTGGGCTTGAGGGAAGCGCCTGCGCCAGTCCGCCTGCCTGAGGGGGGAGGGTGGGAAAGGGCAGCACACCCCACAAAAACGCCCCAAAATGTGTCACTGGGGCGTTCGTGGCGCTCGCAGTGCTCCCGTTTGGTGAAAGCACCTCCCGGAGAAGGAGCGAAAAGCTGCGGCCGCGGCCAAAAGCCATATCGGGGGTGGCTGTGGGGGTCAGCAGGGAACCTGGCCCTCCCCAGCGCTGGGTCGGGGTGATCCCACTGCGGGAAGTCCCGGCCTCCCACCCCGACACCCCCCGGCACTGCCCGGGTCAGCCCTGAACAGCATCTGCCCAGCGCTGGGAGCAGCTGGCAGCATCCCCCCGGCCCTCCACAAAAGCACTTGTTAATTCTCTATCCTTCCTTAATTACACAAAAGCAATGACCGTTCTATCATCACTTTACAACGCCTCTATTAAAGCAGAAGTGTTGTGGCTCGGACACTTTAATTAACATGAATGATCTCACCTTTGTCCACAGCATCTTTTTGCATGTTATTACATCAGGTAATTGTTAAACTACTCACTGGTTTGGAGAGGTCTGTGCTTTCATTTAATGTCCTGCTTTTCCTGGTCTGGCAGATTACCCACATTTTTATGCTTCGAATTTTCAGGTGAGTTGAGTTAAATCAATCTGTAAGAAATAGGATGAATTATTTAAAGCACTAGTGAGCTCAAACTTGGAAATGGGGTTTGGCCAATGCATCTCCAAATTTTAGCAGTTTCAAAGTGCTCCCAGAGCTGTCTAGAAAATAACTCCCTATTGACCAAACCTATCAAAAGAAGGAACTGAATAGTTTAAATTCATTTGAAAACTTTCTACATTGGGGGGGCGGGGCAAAAAAAAAGCATTCATTAATTTTTAACATCCCCTTTCTTGTTTCCTCTTTCACCAGAAAAAAAGGCTGGGAGAGAAACCAGGGGCTCTTCCCTCAGGAAACAAAAGCCCTTCTAACTTTTTTTGAGCTTTTTAGAAGTGCTGCCCGTGGGTTTTTTGAAGTGAAATTACATTGAAAATGGGAGATGATTAAATAAAACCCAGCCCCAAAACCCAACAGAGGCATCCTTTCAGGGCATACTCAAACGTGGATGAAATTGTTGCTGACCAATTTTGACCACTTGAAAATGTCAGTTCTCTAAAATCAGGGAAAATTGAAATCATTTTTGTGCAAGTGATTAGGACTTGCTAAAGCATCTTGCCTGCACCCCTGTCAGTCCTGAAGGTGGGCATGCTCCTGCTTCACCGCTAAAACACAGCTCAGGAGGCTTGGTCCTTTCCAAAAGTGGCTCCAACTCCTGCCTCCCGTGTTTGGAGAGTGATCAGGTAAGAGCAAGATGGGGACACAAGCACAAGATGAGACTTTTGTCTTAGCTCTTCAAGGACCAAAGCACTGGGTAAGCCCTGAAATTTAGTCTGAACACCAAAACCTTCACCTCCTCTCCTTCCTCACCCAGAATTTCTGCTTAGAAGCAGCAGAAGAGCTAAGTTGGGACAGATCAGGGAGAAAATCCCACTGCCCTTCCCCAGCAGCACTGGGAGCATCAGAGTTTCCCAGCCCCTGGCAAGCAGAGGCTGTGGCATGTGAAACCTTTACCAGCTGTTCACTGCGTGGCTGTTATTGGAGGAAGAGCAGCTGAGGGCTCTTATGTCCTGCCCAGACTCACCTGGGGCACACACCCACCCACAGGCACTGGAGCCCACTGTAGCTCAGCTCTGGTCAGCAGTCCTGGCTTCAGCCTTGTCTTCAGAAGGGGATTTGCACTATGTTGTCCCATCTCTCCAGCCCAGTCTCCTTTTGCTCCCAGCTGCTGGACTGTGGTGGGACCCTGGATCTTGTTAATGGCTCACTGTGTATGTGGAGGTGCTGATGGACTCTGGAACCAGCCCCTGCAGGACTACACCCCATGGGTGAGGATCACCCTTAACTCCCAGCTGGATCTGATGCTCTCCAACAGTGAGTTGTTGTGCTTCGGATGGTGGTGAAGTCAAAGCTGTGTGTGTGCCACAGCCTTATGCAGGGTGTGAATCTGGAAAAAAGGGCTGGAGGCCACCCTGTCTTAAGGGACTGTGTTAATTTTTGCCACATGTTGGACCAACATGGGTGTGCACTTTACCCAGGGCTCGGGTGGGTCTACTGTGGTGTTACCATCGTTATTGGAAAGGCATATCTGGGTCAATGTAAACCATTTGGGGTGAGAATTTTTGTGCTGTCCTGCCTCTGAGAAGAGCTTTTGCCAGTGCTGAGCTGTTGGTCACATATGTGATTCCCAAACCCACCCCCAGAGGAAAGAGAATCTCCAGCGCCATGGATGTGTCACCTGGGCACAGGGCACAGGAGGCTCCTCTGCCAGCATGGACAGCTTGGTGGGGTGGTGATGAGAGTTGTGGTTAACTGGGTTAATTATATTCATGTTGTTAGGAACACAGTGAGTTATGTTAATAGCAGCATCTGGGGAAATTACATCTTCATTAATTGGCCCTGATTGCTTTTTGGCAGATGCGAGATGTTTCTGACTTTAACATGCAGGACAAAATTTATTGTAATCAGCACATGCAGTAAATGCACAAATACCATTACCTTGCCTCACTAATTAACTCTCTGAAGAGGAAGGGATGGCAGACCTGCATGGTCAGCTCATCATTGCCATCCTGCTCCAGCCAGGACGACTACTTTTCTATCGGTCTGCGCTCTATTGCTTCTTCTAATAGTTTTGAACACTGTTTTAATAATTGTAATAACATGGTTGGCGTATGCAGGAAAGCAATCATGGGGCTCAGGATGCTTCTGATGATGTGTTGTACCCTGGAGTTGACCTTAGTGCTCTCTGGCCTTGATCTGCCCATATGGATTCATAGATGTAACTTGGGGCAATCAGATCTATTCACATGTTTGGAGTCAAATACGTTGGTGGTTTGGAGAACTTTGATCCCATTATTTACCCCAAGTGGAACAAGAGGAGGTTCACCCAGGCAAGGCTCTCTTCAGGGGACCACAGCTGGGTGGAAGATGGAGCTGTTGGTATATCAAAAGATGTCAGTCATGGCTAAAGCAGCAATGATGTATGCACAGCATTGATCTTTAGCTTTCAGTCAAGGCAGCAGCAGCAAACAAGGAATAAACCACATTTTAATGAAATATTGCTGCGTAGCAGAAAGCTCCATTTTTAACCATGGCAGAGTTCCTAATCTCTTTGGATAAACCCCCAAAGATCCAAGCAAATGCAGAGCACAGGGAGGAGGTAATGCATTACCTCCCCGGGGAAGAACAGGCTGAAACTCAGGCGAGGCATCGAGTTCCTCGTAAGTTATGAGGCCGTTCATCTGGGGATGGCAATAAGTTGTATTATGGCCTTCCTTGCTCTGCCTTCTTTTTTCACAACGCCATCTTTCATTTTAATAGTGGTTTGCCAGCCAGCTTTGTTAGGGCTGGTGCTAATTGGGCTGGATTCATGTGTCCCACCAGGGCACAGGACAAGCCTGGCTCTGCTTAAAAGAGAAGGGTGAATTTTATGGCCTGGTGCTTTGAGTAGGCAGAGTGCAGGTTTTGGGGAGCAGCAGGAGTGGGAATGACAGGTGTGAGAGAGGAATTTAGGAACAATTTAACTCTCTGGCTGCCGTGGAAGCTCAGAGAGATTCTCTCTGTAACAGTAATAGGGCAGAGTGGCTCCTCCACGTGAGTCAAAGTGCAGTTGGGGAGATAAAAACCCCTTTTGTGATTGACCTTTCTGACCTGGAAAAGTGAGAAACATTTGAGAAATTTGGTTTCAAAGTTTTTCAGTGTTGGAAGGGTCAGATTCAGACCTTCATGAAGTGTTTTTTATGGGTCATCACAAGGAATCAGAATAATGCTGGGATAATTTCACCAGACCTTTGGAAGCAACGAAGTTCGTGCCCTCAAAACCTCCAAAACCACAACTCTGAAATGTGCGACTCCAGTCAGATGTCTCATTGCCCCTTCAGTCAGTGTGGCCCATCCAGATGCACCAGGTAGTAAAACCAGGCCACTTGTTTGCAAAGGTCTTTCCCTATCAGCCACTGTTGTAGTAACACTAGAAATGTCAGGAAACTCCCTAGAAAGGAAGCCTGCCCACACCAAACACCTAAACACTTCACATTTGTAGCTGAGAAACACAGCAAGGAGCTTACTAGATGGCAAACAGACTGAATTGTAGCACTACCTTTATTTTAAAGGACAATTAGCACTGTGGAAGGATTCTCGCTGCCTCTTCCATATGCCGTGTTTGAGTTCAAAGCTCAATTTATTGTTAACAGTATATAATGACATATGTTGCTGCTCTGCAATTGAGCTGCTCTGTGGCAACAGGAAAACTGTTCCAGAGCAAAAGTCCCAAGAGACACAAATAGGGGAGAAATTGTACAGTGAAATTAAATGGTACCCACTGAAATGTAGTAGGGAGGTTTTCAGTGAAAAGCAGAAATCCTGCAAGATGTAACTATTTGGGCTTTTCCCTTCCTGCTCATTTGAGAGATGTGACTGTTTGATTTGGGTATGGGTTTTGCAGGTTCCTTTCGCTGAGGGCTGTGCTCAGGCTCAGCAAGTGGCAATGTCAGACAGTCCATGAAAGATAAACCAGGCTGGCCCATGAACCTCTCTGTAAACCTGATACTAGGGCAAGGAACACGCAGAGTTTCCACCAGGCAAGTGATCAGCCTGGATGTGTGCAGGGAGATGAACGTGCTGACCCAGCCTACTGACAGGACTGGCCCTGGGGTGGGGCACAGCTTTAACTTCAACACCAAGCGCTGCAGTGGCAAACGCTGTCACTTGGCTAAAGCAGAGATGGTGGAGATGTCACCACTGCGACCACCCCAGTGGTGGCTCTAGGCCGTGTCCACTGATGAACGTGACTGGCAAATACTCCTTCTTGGGGAAGAAAGTTTTCCATTAGTATTTGCTGGGTTCCTGTTCTTCGTTGAGCCAGGCTGCCACCAGAGAAATCAGAAATCATTTATTTTTAACACTATGAATATGTAGAAACTTGTCTGAGCTTTTGCACGCAGTGGCCATGAATTTAGAAATAGCATCAGGAATCATGGCATTCGGCATCCTGTGAATCAGATCAGAGCTATAAATTTCTCTTAGTGGTGCACAAGCCATTTGCCATACGTGACTTTCTGAATTTGTGGTCATTTCTCCTCTGTCTCCGTGTGCCGAGTGTATGACCGAGATTTTATATTGCGCCTCTGAGACACAAAGTCCTTCTGGTGTTTTTGCCTCGCATCCTAAACAGGCTCACTCGCTCTCCTCCCTGTCCTCTTGGCTAATGGCTTCTGGCCACAGCCTGGTCCTTAAATCACAGGCTGCACCTGGACAGGCATAAACTGTGACTCTCCCCAGACAGAGAGGATTTGATTAGAGTGGTGAGGGATGTGACTCTGAGCACAGGCACTCAGCCTTGTGAGAACAGCTGCTCCTACACTGAGCCTGAGATGGGTCCTGTAGCCCAGGCACTGAGCCCATCCGGGCAAGTCCCACAGAGACCTCTGACATGTTCACTGAGCCTTTCCAAGGACAGCCATTTGCAATACAAAGGGAGGCATGTTCAGCGTGGATATCATGGGGGTATGTTCTGATCTGTGTGTTGGGAGGAAAGCTAAGCTAAGGAAGTTCACACAGTGTGGGGACTGGAAGATGGTGCTGCCATCCACCTCCTCCTCTTTACTGCCTGTGCTTTTCCTCCCCCACCTCTATCTGTTCTAGACATAAAAGCTTTTATATTGCAAGACTATTTTTGCTCTAGACTAGTCTTTGTAAGACTATTTTTGCTTTGAATTAAAATGAAGCATTTGCAACCCCTCCTCCCCAGTGCTTTTGGGCCGGTCCCAGCTTCTTTGGTCAGCCTAGGAAAGATAAGCCCAGCAGCAGGACATGAGCAGGCTGGTGCAAAACCCACCTCTCCTGAGAAATGGGTCTGCAGTACTCTGCAAATCTGTCCCCTGTAAGCCTGGGCCAATCACTAAAGGCAGCAGATGTGAGTAAGATGTTTCCTAACTAATTTTTAATCCTTTTGGCACAGCAGTGCCAACACACAGACGTGACAAGTATCAAGACTGTTCACTAAATTCTGGTCTGGCTGCAGTGGTGCAACCCCAATGAAACACTCTGGTGTTTCATGAAACAAGAACAGTGGATTTCCTCACGTGTCACTAAGAATTTTATCTTGCCTGCAGGTTGCTTTTAAGGGTGTTACATAGATAACACCAATTCTGAGGGCAGAGCACGATAATTGCACATTTCTGGCTCCAATATGGAGCCCATGTGGCCCCTACTGCTAATTCACAGCCACTTTTCAAAGCAAAGGGCTCCAGCAAACTACATGTACAACTCTGTTTCCATCAGAGTAAGATTTCTGTGTCTGTTAAATGTGAACTTTTGAGCCTTTTCAACTTAATCCTCTTCCAAGTGTATTAGGTTTTGGGGAGATTTTTGACTTGGCAAGGTCTCCTGAGTTTTGGATCTATTGGTGCATATCTCATGCACTTATCATCATCCATCAGGGCCCTGCCAACATGCAATCTGAATAAAAGCAGAGAGAAAGCACACTTGCCATCAGGATTTTTCAACTATAGATTGCTGGAAGTTGACCTTTGTGAAAACTTTGTGAAAGCTTTATGTATTTAGCAGGGAAACAGCCATCAGGCAAAGGAAATACTGTCCAAAGGGCTGGTGGTGCAGGGCTGAAATTTTGGAAACAGGTTAATTACAGAAACTGCCTTGTAGGTGCCAGCAGACATAAGCAAAGGCAAGTTTTGAAAGCAAAGGTTTCACAGGAGCTGTCCCTGAAGAGCCCCTCTGAAGCTGTGGCTAGAGCAATGTTGCTACCACAAACAGGAACCAGAGGGGGAGGTGAGAGAAGTTGCACAACTTCAGTGTTAACCCACCTTCTTGCCTGTATTTCAAGTTCCATAACTTTTTAAACAGAGAACAACCCAGCCTTCAAAAGCAAATGCAAGGAATACTACACTGTCAAGAAAGGATGGTCTTGTACAGCAACCACTTATTATCAAATGAAAAATAAATTACATTTTGATTGTTACGGTAAAGAGTAGAACAAAGGTAGAACGTCAGAGCTGCTTTGCTTTGTTCCTTAAAGATGGGGAACTGTGCACATCTGGTTTTAAATAAATGATGACAGTAACTTCCCAATGGCCTTTTGTCTCCCACCTCGAGTTTCTGAACTAGCTGAAGGCCATTCTCTTGCTAAGGGCTTTGGTCTCACTCCAACCTAGAGCTTTGTGAAAAACCTGAAGTTGTTTTATGGAAGGGAGAAAAAGTAGATGCATTAGTGAGTGCATTGCCTCTTGGCTGAGGTTTAGGTTTATTTGCATTTACTAGTCCTCATCAATGGATTGCTTATTGACACTTTTACTTTAAATGTGGTCAAGGACTGCAGTGTAGAGTCAGTCAGTCCATCTGTTCCCACTCTTGGTCCCTCTCTGCCATGTAGCCCTGTCCCAGCATTCCCTCCTATCTCTATCTTCAAGCCAGGGCTGTAGAACACCATAGAAATCACATTCACACAGTAGGATGGGAGGGTAACTGTGTATGCTCTGTTTGGCACATAACACTGAGCAACTCTCTGACTAAACACACCTTTCTCTTCCCAGTCATCACTAACCAGTTATTCTTCTTTCAGCATAACTTCAACCTGTCACATAACCATTAATTGTGTCTATCTGTACCTAAATATTATTTGAAATGAAACATTCAATTATTACAGAGGTTAAACACCCAGAATAAGGCTTTGTTTCAGAAACGATAAAGCACTCCAGCATTAAACTCCTGTTCTCTCCAACAGCAGCTGAGCCACTAAATGGATGACATGTGGATTAACCAAACAGTCCAGCAAATCATTGGTAGAAAGGGCTGTTTGTGAGGTGTGTGGACTGCTGTCTGAATCCATTTGATGAGAAGGTTTCTCACAGTCATTATTCATTACCAGCTGCTTCCTCTTGCAGTGTAATTTTCCAATATGTTCTCCTTCATTTTCATTGAGAAGATCTCTACTGTCACTTTCAACTGCAACTGCGCCCACTGATCCCGTTTCTTGAGACTGTGGTAAAACTTGAATCAGATGAGGCCCAAAAGGCATTTTCTGTGGCCCTTCTGCTTCAGATGTTGAAAAGTCAAATCCATGGGTTTGTAATCTGCAGCCCTCTGGTTCACAGCCAACCTCCCTCTTCTTCCTTTTGCATGAGGCGCTTGTCCTTTGCTCTGCACCAGTGCTGCTGGAATGTGCCTGCTCTGACACACTTGCTTTCTGACACTTGAAATACGCAGATACTGCCTTATTCAGGTACTGAAGATTGATTTCATGGGATGTTGCCTCAACCTAAGAAAACATCCAGGATATACTCAGTTAAAAGGAGACATGGTTCAATTCAGCATTGCGCGATTATCTTCCATGAATTACTTTTGCTACATGAAGGGATGGAATATAAAATTCTTTTTCTCAAGGAGCAGAAAGACTCAGGGGTATCTAAGCAATATGCCAGTAATTCTTTGTTATAGCTGCCATAATGGGAGAAATAGAGGGCTTACCTCTGTGGGATTTAGCCAGAGATCCCCATCACTGGGATTTTCCGCTGATTTTATGGCACATACCAGCGTTCGAGTTATTGCCTCTTCTACACGGGCTTCATGATCTGCATCCTGCCTCGAGAAAACACAGAGTTTTAGGAGAAGTTTAGCTCGTGGGTCTCTGCAGAAAGCTGAGGGATCTTGAGAAGAACATGGATGGCGTTAATTTGAAAGCCATACTCATGTATGTGAAGTCAGTGGAAGGTTTCAGAGTTTTCACACTCCTACTCCTGTGTACAGCCCCCACAGGGTCACAGCACAGGCTTTGGTGTGACTGCTCATCTGAATTATGATTTGCAAAAAGCAGATTCTAGTATGTGTATATAATCTTTCCCCTTATTAGTGTTCTGTTAATTGAATCTGGTGCTTGACTTTACAACGCAATGTTAGCATTTAATTAATGTATGCATTGATAGAGCTCTTTAGGCTAGAAGGGCCATGGAAGTACATAGCACATTTTTTATATCTACGTATTACGTCTAATTTAAGTACTTAAAACACACAGGATGTTACAGCAAGGCAGCAGCTATCTAGGGGCTACAGAGGCACTAAAGTGAATATTAAGAAAATCTAGGAAATATTTTATCATGTAACAGCAGCTGACATACTTCTACAATTTTGAACATCAGTGCAAAGGAAAACATGTTTCCTCTGAAAGTTCTCCCACAAAACTGAAAACTAAGTTAATAACAGGCTGTTTGTTTCAGGCCTTCACTTCTTGCATCATCCTCCTGGGCAGCTGGACACTGGCTAGTTTAGGATAGCAGAACAAAAGTTTACAGGACATTTTTTAGCTTTCTTCTCATTTGAGTTTCTTTTGTATGGAAGGGAAGTGGAAGGAGACGGGACTCTCCAAACAAGATGGGTGGCTTGGTTACTTCAATGACAAGTGCCTAGAAGTGGATATATAAATTTGCTTTAATTGAAATGCTTAGACATATATATGAGTTCTGGAAGAAAGATGTAAACTGGTCACCCCACACCCCTGATCAGTCTAACTGTGGCTTCGGGGAACACACCAAGCACAGGCATCTTGTTACTGTGAGTGCTGAAAGCAGCAATTCATCCTGGAACCCTGAGCAGAATTTGGAATAGAAGCAGGGGGAATTCCTCATGGCATTTTGTGGCTTTGGGTGCTTGGGTTATTAATGGCCTCATATAACAACCCCCCAAAACACAGACTTTGGTATCTATATGTGGAAATTATTTAAGGTGTTGCATTTGTGGTATTTATCCTTGCCTGCTGAATAACAGGGTTGCACTGATTGCATGACTATGTTAGGAAGCAAGGAACACTTCGAGTAGCTCACATCCAGCTGAAAACAAATTAAATTTCTACTCTAAACTCTTGCCAATATAATTAATGGTTCCACTGGGACTATAATTGTTGGTGTGATTCACATCTGTCAATATGAAAGCAGCTGGTAACAGCTGCAAGCAAGAACCGCTTGGTTTGGTAATGGAAATGTTCTCAGTATAGTATCCATGTCAGACTTTATTTTTATAGGTGCATTGCCTATAAACAGTGCTGCCAACATCAGCTCTAAGGATAATACCTGTAGGGAACTTTCACCTGGGCTGCAACAGCTACATTTGCTTATGGCAGCTTTTGATATTTAGGGAGGGGGAGGGTGTGTGTTGGTCATTGGCATGATCCAACAAACACTCCTTTGTTCATGATGCCACACAACTACCCACTCTTGCTGTCACCAAACAGGATCTTGGTGACTTCTGTGAGACCTTTATGATCAGAAAGGCCATGGATTTTAGCTCCATTGATTTTATTTTTTTACCTTGCACCATATAAGAACAGCTAGTGATGCTATAGCACCCCAGCACCTGGGAGTTCCCAGCCTAGCACAGCTGATCCCATCCTGACCTGCTCCTCCAGCACGGGACAATTTGGGAGGCAAAGCTTAACGTCCAAGTGTGTGTGTAGACATCAGGGTCTTTCCAAGTCCAGGGCACACAGCCAGTTTCTCTGAATTACCTCAAGGGCTGCTCAAATTTAAGACAGGCTTAAATAGCTGCTTTCTCTGGCACTGGACACAGCCTGACTGTACTTATGGCTTGGTTTTGGCCGTGGGCCTGCTGTGCTTACTAAATACATAGTTTCATCTGGAAAATTTCTCCATGAAGGGAAACACCCAAGTGAGTTCCTCTGCTTTGCAAATGATTGGTTTGATGTTGGCATGAGAAATGTATCGTGTGGACTTTGAACAGCAGCTGAATGCATGTGCTCTTTCCCCTGCAGATTTCCAGTCTAATATAGGTTTTAAAAGCAGGGGGAAGGAAAAGGCAGTGAGTATTTTAGTGAGGCAGCTTTCCCAGGCCATTTAAAAAGGTATTTTTGTTTAATATTAGGCTAGGAATAATAATTTAGTAATTTGACTCGGAAAACCTTCTGGCACATTGAGATGATCTAGTGGAAGATGTCCTTGGTCATTGCAGGAGGGCTGGACTACATGACCTTTAAAGGTCTCTTCCAACCCAAACTATTCTATGATACTGTATCCCTGGAACCATCACACACATACTGGTTAATATGAGCAAGAAAAATCAAAGCCTGGGGAAAAGAAAATTAATTAAATACTTCAAGGAAATCCAGCTTCAGGCAAATCAAAACTATCACAGAGAAATGAAAATTCCAAAATCCTCTTCCACCCCCTTCCTATCACATTATTCTGATTTAAATACTAATTTAGCTTTGCATGTAAGCTGGTCCTTGAGGTGAAGTTGCTGTTTCTTCATCCCCTATTTAGCCCAAAGCTAGTTAGTCCTTAAGAAACTGGACATGAAAAGTTTAACTTGTGTTTAATTGTTTGCCTGATTGAGGTAAACTTGAAATGTGATTTCTGCGCAGTTGGAGCTTCAGATCCAGAACCCTGAAACGTTCTTCAGGCAAAAAATGTATCCATAAGGGCTCTTCCCTCCTGCGCCTCTGAGGGCTGAACCCATCAGGCAAGGGACAGAAGTCCATGCACACACAGAAGTGCTACATCACTATGATATAAAAAGGGAAATACCAGTTCAATCCAAGAGTTTATGCTGACAGTGACAGGATCAATGGATTCCACATAGTGCCACCAGTGCCTTGGAATGAGCAGGACCTGGAATGGGAGACATCACGTTAGGGTACTAACAGAAGGCTGAAGACAGATGAGGTATTTTAATTTAGGTCCTATGGGATGCAGAGAGAGAATGAGGCAAGGAAACAGGGGTGGGAGGTGATACTTATTTCTTTCTTCTAAAGAGCTTTTTCTCAAGATTTAATGTCCACTCCCTCCTCCTACTCTATCTTTCCTATCATGTAAAAAATGGACATAATCCACATCCACCTTTCATTCAAACTCCTTCCCACCTGAAGTGGGACTGTGACCTTGTAACTGCTGCAGGTAAGCAAAGTCCAGCCTGTAGGAAAGGGGTACAGCTGGTTTAGCAGTAGATCAAGGATTTATGAAGCCTCAGCTGAGCAGGAATTCTTTTGTAGACTCCCCAACTGAGCAGACTTCCTAGTTCCTTTAGAAGGACTGCTGGCTGGTTTCCCCAAAAGCAGGAATCCTAATGCTTATTTAGGTGACCAACAATATGTAGCTTTAATGATGGTAAATATTCGTCAGTATTAAATTTGTCACTTTTAGTAGACAGTCTTTTAAAAGAAAGTGTCATGATTTCTGGAACAATCTAGTTTAGATCAGAGCTTTATAACTCCATCAGGATGATGGCTGTGACATAAAATTGATTCTAACCCATGGTTTCTATGGTACAAGCCACTGATCTTGTTTTGATGATAGAGGACAAGCTTTACAGATTAGTGAACATGAGATTAACACGGCGCTATCAAGAAAAGCATAAAGGATATTTTTTGACAGGAATAAAAATGGTCAGAGATGGATAAAAATATACACTTCAGAATAGGGAAATTGAAGCAATGATCTGTATCTGAATTGCAGACAATTCTTTTCCTTGGTAGACACAAATTACTTGGAAGAATGTTCTGCTACCCAGATAGCCCCGTGTTTCATTATGCGAAAACACAGCTAATGAGAAAATGTCTGTGTAGGAAACAATGACTGTGGCCCTGGTCCTGCTCTCACTTACAGAACACTCGGAACACAGTCATTTTTGGGCTAGATGACAAAATGTTCTCCCACAGCCTTCAATTTAAGTCAAACAAAAAAATTGGATCTCTAAAGGTCAAAAACATTTGGAAATGGTACTTCAATCCAGTACAGCATACAAAACAGAGAAGGAAGTCAGTCAGTAGAGAGTCATTATTTAAAAAATATTACTAATTAGTTATTCCTGACATCTCTGTGAGACCCCAAACTGCAGCCAAAAAACATTTTCTACACTGAACAAGTTTCAGAGTTGTGCTTTTATCACAGAGACATCCACTTTTCACTTAAAGTGTAGTTGTATTAGCAAGCAACAGGTTTATCAGTAAGGAAGTGTTTGCCTACATTTCACTGACTGCAAAATTGTACAAACCCCCTACCCCCCCCAACACTCATCTGCTCTGTAAAGGATCTTGCACTCAACTCTGCTGAAGAACCTGGGTGCCCTCCAAATGACCAGGTGTGATGACAAAGCCTGGAAAACTTGGTTTTGCAGCAGAAGAAAGCACAGCTCCTGCAAATGGCTGGTTGCAAAAACAGGATTTGTCCTGTGAGACGTGTAGGAAGAGTGAGCTTTTGCTGGAGAAGTGGATGAAGACACCAGGGAATTGGGGCATGGTGCAGAGGGACTTTGTAGCTAGGGACCACAAGCAAGAGACAAATTACGGGAACTGTGTGTTTCAGTAAGGAAAACAAGATGGAAATTAGGTATGGAATGTGCTGGCTCGCCACAACTGGCATGCAAAACAGACACAGATGCTTCCCAAGCTTTGGGAAGAGGAGGTACAGCCGGGAGGAAAATACAATTCCCCCCACAACTTGTCCTGTGTTTTCAAACACAGAGAGGAACAACTTGGTCTTTTAGAGACTTATTAGATTTTACTTGCCAGCAGGTTAAGGGTAAGCTTGTGCTTGTTAAAATAAGGATTTATAGCAGCAAGAAAACTAAAATGACCAAAAAGCAAGAGGACTAAAATTACCAAAAAGCAAGAGTACTAAAATTTTAAGGAAGGAATGAAAAAAAGTAATTAAAACTAAAAAATACACCTGGCATGTGAGCAGCACTAACAAAAGTCCCCCCAAAAGCCAAACTCATTAAAACCAGCAAAGAGAGAAGTAGAGTAGGATTCTTCTACCTTTACAAACTAGTACTCTTGTAGGTTTGCAATTTAAGAGCAAAAAAAGCCCACAACAAAATGAAAACGAAAAAAATCCCACTACCACTGTCTCTATCAGCTCCACAACAAAATAAATCAGACTTCCATATGTGACTTTGGGGCACAGATTTAGCTACATTCCAATAGGAAGTGTGAAGGTGAACCACAGTGAAATAACACACACACAAATGCAGCAAATATTTTACAGGAAAAATATAAAGTGCAAATACAGGACGGAACTCTTCCAAGCTAAGAGATAATCTTGTGCTAGCCTGCTTCCTACAGAACATATCTAGCTTTGTGGGCTGGGAAGATACTGATCTGAACAGCAACCAATCAGATAATTTTAATATTTAGGCTAGCGATAGGCAAATATAGCAAATGAAGTCAAAGTAGGGCACAAATCCCAGAAAGGATAAAATGAAATTCTGTAATGGGAGGAAAGAAACCAAAGGAACAGTTGGGAGAGCAAGTGGAGCAATGCTGAAGACTTGTACAGCACAGAGAACAGACCAGGTTTAAATTCTCAGTGGGTATGATTAACTTGATACAGTGCAAAGGTAGGGCAAAGGTGGGATTGCTTCAAAACGAGAGCATATCCTGAAGTGAAATATTATACCAAGAAATTTCTGCTCATTAGAAATAGATATTTAGGTAAATGTACACAAAAAGGAAGCCAATGTGATGGGATGATAAAGATGTGGGGCCGTGGGGGGACCCAAGGAAATCCCAGAGCTGCCTGCAACCATGGCAACAAAAAATAAAATGAAGCAGATACAGGTACAGGCAATTCTGTGGGAGCACCACCTGGGGACTGTGGGAGTGCTGTTACCCATCCTATGCCCTGTCCCTGCTGCTGCCCGGCTGTCCTGGTGCTAGAGGGTGCTTCTGACCTCGTGTCCTTCCTCCCTCCTGAGCTGGTGTCTTCCAACCGACTGAACATGAGCTCCAAGGGCTACTGATGTCAGAAACAAGGGCACAGCTCTGGGGAAGAGGGAGGGAGTGGGGCTGTTACATTCCCTGCCCACAGTGACCCAGGGGAGAGGCTGAGGGAAGCTCAGACAAGAGGGAGAAAAGTAGAGTTAGGAACTTGGAACTGTCGTCTTCATTTTGCTTGGCTTTGGGGGGACTCAAGGGGTTCTCCACGTGTGTTGCAGGCTGAGTGGTGTTTTTATCATCAATCCTAGTGGAAATTCAGCTCCTGGGCTTTTCTGCTTCTTCTTTGATGGAGATGATAGTTGTGGTGTCACAAGCCTGGCTTCATCTATCTGCCCTCTCTGTGGGGTGTCTTGGGGCCAACTCGCCAGTCTCCCACATGAAAATTTTTTATTCCTTCCCCAAAACAGAATTATCAGCCATGAATATGCTATGAATAGTGCTGTGGACAACTCTGAATTCTCCTTTACTAAAATCACCTTTTACAAGTATTTGGTATACTTTGAACTGGAACATTCCGCTGCCCTTCAAAAACTCTGAGTTACTGCATTTCTTGACTTACTACACAACACTTTTCTTTGGTATCAATTTTATTCTTCTTGGCTATTCTGCTGTTCCCCACTTTAAGCCCTATCTGAAGTTCTCACCCCTTTTCTTTAAAGGTGACACACAGGGAAATCCCTGACTTCATGAAGATTGCTGCTTGCTCAGGATTGGGTTTTAGGTCAGATGTTTATTTGTGCTGTTGGGAGCTCGGGTTGCGGCGTTTGGATTCGGCAGCAGGAGCACAGGAAGAGAAAGCCTTGCAGCTGCACACAGGAACTGAGTGACAACTGTATTTGTGGACACAGACTGAGTTCGAGATGTGTTTCTTTAGAGTTCCAAGGAAGCAGATAAGCAAAAGCAGGGGAGGGGAGCTGCTGAGCAGCAGACAGCAAGCAGTAATGTTGCTCTTTTTCTAAAATCAATATTTCTATAATTTTTGATTCTGTGATTTCCCATGTTGTGACAATATTTTTCAAGGCTGGAAGGGAGCATCCTTCTCCGACTCAATGTGCCTCTAAGACTAGCTCATCCAGGCCTTTCTTTGCACTTCTGCACTGCAGCTGCTCTGGCTCCAGGCTGCACCTGGCCAGGACAAGGGAGAGCAGAGTGCTGCCTCTGACAGCACGTGATGTCCAGTACTGCTCCTGTCTGGGGCAGCAGGAGAGGGAATGCCATTGCTCATGGGAGTCCAGTGTCCAAGCTTGCTCTCCATTAGGAGGGCAGGTGTGTGGAGCCTCATGTGTCTACCTACAGATAAATTCAAATGCACTTTCTAGGCTTTTAACCATTGTCTAGTTATGTGGAGATGGATTAAAGGCAATTACATTAGCGAGCAGGAAGGAAGCAAGGAGCTAGTGAGAAGTGGGACAGAGGAAAGAATGATCAATGATTTTATACTTGTATAGTATCTCAGATTTTTTGTAGCCTTTCAGGTGGTATTCATCTCTCCTATTTTTAATCATCAAAAAAGTTAAGCAACTATGTGCGTAGGCTCCTTTTATAGCCTGTGCTGAAGGACAAGATGGGATGGAGGACTGTCAGAATATTCTATGATTCTAGTTGAACTGTGTAAGACTGGGAGGATGAATTGCCTTGAAGAGGTGCCAGGTTCTGCCCACTGATGGCAGATAGGCCACCTGTCCTGAATGGGGCTTAAGTTGAGGATGGCATATCCTACCCTAACTCTCTTAATGCTTGTTCCAGAGCAGGGCATGGAAGGCTGTAGAACAGACAGGTTTGGTCCCATTTGTAGGCAGCATTTGTATATTTGTGAAAAGGATCAATGCCTCACTAGAAATGTTGCAGAATTGAGTCAGTTTCCTGCTCCATATTTAGGGCTGAGCCTTGCAACACAGGTGCAAATAGTATGTATTTATAAGGAGCCCCTTTTGTGTGACACAACTTCAACTAGTCAGCTGACTAATAGCCACTGGTCAAGTACAGGATGAAACCCTGAAGTCTCAGATAACTAACAAAATTCATTAGCAGAGCCTCATCTCTGATCACCGCAGTGGAAGGGCACGAGGGATGCAGCTGGAGTGTGCGTTATGCATTGGCACAATGTTGTATGAAGGAATTCTGCTTTTGGGCAGGATGGGTGTAGAAAAACGGCTTGTAGCAAACGTTGACCAGAAGGTGGCATTAGACACATTAAGTTTTTGATACTCAAAGCTGTACTCACCCTACATCTAGTTGCTCTCCTGAATACCTAAGAACACCTTTGTCTTTATTTTTTCAACCCTTTATTGTTACAATAATCCAAAATGTTCTGTGTAGCCTCTGGAAATGGGTGGAGATGCTATGTATTATGTATCACAAAACAAAGCTACCTGCAAATTCTGCAGTAAATGTATTCATTCTACATGAAAATCGCTGTTAAGCATATATTAAGCATACACATATTATTTAGGGATCCTCTCTCTTGTTAACAAAGGCATTCTTCTAGGTCATTCCTTTCCTCACCATCAAACAGCAGCAGTCCCCAGCCACCTGCCCCATAAGGTTCTAGATAAGATGCTGGATGAAAGCAATACCTCATTGCTTCATCACTGCTTCTACATTCCCTTCCATACCCCTCCCCCTCTGCCCCAGAAATCCAAACAGTATCCCCTTCATGGCAATGCAGACAAATTGTATTACTGAGCTGGCTCAAGAACTTTATTCCTAGCAAGATTAATTTGTAATTGCTTTAAGCCTAATTAAAATCAAGATCATATTAAAGGTTCACTACCACACTTGATCATTGCAAAGGAGATTATAAATTGAAATAGTGTTGGGGATCAGGGATAATGCAGTTCTGAATGGATGTGGCAGTTTTATCAATAGTAAAAGCTTGTGCTTTAAATTTTCGAATGATGCAACCTTGAGAAGTGCTGAATGCAAAACTACTCATTTGCTTTAGGAGAATATTTACACTACATTTGTTCCTACTCAATGAAGGTTGATCAGATTCCTCATCTGCACCCACACCAACTGCAGAGTATACACTTTCCAGTTGATAGGTATCATACTCTTGTTGGAAACCATTATCTTGCTTCAGTCTGCCACCTCACCAGTTTACGGGTGCACTTCTCATTCTGCCACCTCAAAATTAACTGGATTAGCAAAAATCCATTCTTTAAATTGTTGAGGGCAGCTGGGTTTGCTAGCTAGGGACAAGGGAACGCTCCCACAAGTTGCTGAGCTGGCAGGTCAAGAGGTGACAACATCTGGTAGGAGAACATTGGAAGGGCTCTGGAAGCAGCAGCTCCACTGTCTGAAGCGGCTGGAGCAAAGAACATTGCAAAATCCCTTTGGAAAGGCCTGACAGTTTGAGATGCACAGCAGTGTGTTACAAGGACATGCATGGCTGAACAAATGAAAAAGGGTAATTCAGACTTCAAATCCAGACCATGTTGATTAAATAAAGAAGGACACTATCTACGGCAGGAGCTAGGAATTAGAGTCCTGAGCCCTCCACTCACACTGCTGCTGACTGTGTGACTCTGAGCCAGGTACTTATAATTGAACTTTCTCAGTAAAACAGGATTAAAAATATCCTCACACCCTTGTAAACCATGATTTCTGGATGGTCTGCGCTCTGAATGCAAGTACCATCATTAAAGTACTTTTTAAAGCAACATGTGAAGGCTATTCACTACCAAAATACAAGTTCCTCTGCTCACTTTACATACTCATTAACCAAATAAATTTTATGGAACATGCTGGTGTCAGAGTAGACAGGTCAGAGTTCAAGAAAGTTCTCAAACAGACAGATTGGAGGTGGTTGCAACAACCATAATGGAATTGGGCAGCTAATTGAACTACCTCTCCAAATGTTTGCAGTTTT
This sequence comes from Pitta sordida, assembly GCA_013390025.1. Classification (NCBI taxonomy): domain Eukaryota; kingdom Metazoa; phylum Chordata; class Aves; order Passeriformes; family Pittidae; genus Pitta; species Pitta sordida. The sequence continues at coordinate 771,729 of WEKX01000957.1, read as the reverse complement.
TGTACAAAAAAAGTTTAGTAAAATAACTGCCAGCAAAGAAAATTCCCATACTGAGAGAAACGTGTCAAGTCTGAGGGCCAAGTGAAGAGACAGAGAAATTCCACAGTCAATTTGTTAAGATTTTCTAGCCCTTAATTAGCCAGTTAAATGATGACTTACTAGAATATAAAGTAATGTAAAGCTTGTATGCAAATGGTACCTGTCCTGGACTGAGTGTAACAACATGAGCTGTTGAATTCTTAAACTTGGGAAAGCGTTTCAGGTCAGGATTGGTGACGTTGACTTTGCTGAATACGCTGGATTCCTCATAAGGGATTCTGGTAGGATAAAGGAAACTGGTGTCACCAGGTGGGAAGAGGTGCCATCTCTTCCTGAAAATAGAGAGAAGATAAAAATGTATTCAGTGCATGTCACTTATAGCAAAGAACCAAAGGCAGTAGCAAGGTTTTCAATAAAACATAAATCTGCCTCGCTCTGTGAATCTCCTACGCAGTGAGAACACAGGCAGTGCTTACGGGCTGTCTCCTGAAAGTGTTTTTAAAATACGTATTCCACTTTTTAATTTTTTAACTGAAAAGGTTTACAGCTTCATACCAATTATTTCTAGAAGGCAGATAAAATAAAATTTAAAAAAGCTCTCCCACCCCGTTTCTCCTTTCTCCCGTTTACATGCAGTATTTATAGATGCTCAGAGAATTAAAAATTGCTCTATAAACTAGAGGAAATAGTTTTGTTAGAGACAATCTATTTTTGTTCATTGAATGAAAAGCTTTCAAAACATGTTTATTTTGAAAGGAGTGCCATTGTGTGTTTAGGATGGGAATAGTAAAAGGCTATGGACATGATCTGTTTCCTGTCATCACCTGCAGTACTTATGTGGCTGTTAGTCACAAACCCTTCGTTCTTAGTAAAAAACACCTTGAGGCTCCCATGCCAAAGATGGCATAAATAAAACCTAGACACATTCATAGACATAAGCATGCTGAAACACCTGTATTTTTTGAGTTATGAGTACCACTTGATGAAAATGTGGCTTGTGTGGGCCACCAGGTTTAAGAAACTGAGTGGTGTGACTACATATCCAGATGGAGCAGGACAGAGTTGTGCCAGGTTGCTCTCTTTGTGCCCAAAGAAGCACATCAATGCACCACAGTGCAGGGCCAAACAGAGCTGAGACACAGCCCTTGAACTCCTCAGGAGTTCATGGCTCTATTTCACTTACATAGACCAGATCAAAGAGGGAAAAAAAGAATATCCCAGAACTGATGGTGCCAGTTTTATGGGTATTAAAAATGAAATATTTTACCAGGCATATACGTTATTTAGAAATAGAAGTTTTATATGGCAGTACTTTAGGTGATAGAAATAACCAGAAGGAATACACAAAGAGGGAATTTATTACCTTTAAGAGGTGCCAGACAAACATGACCCATACACTAGGCAAAGGAAAAGTAAAGGAGGCACTTTACAGCATAGCTGGACAACTTGTGCAGCTCTCCTCTTTGTTCTGGACTCTAGCAAGAACTTTTCTTTTTGTCCCTTTCCTTGGTACTCACTTCTTGCTTTATGTCTACTGCTTCTGGTTGTCAGTTCTAAGTCACAGATCTGAAAATGGGAGAAAAGCAACCAAATGGCACAAAACCAGGAAGAGACAGGAACAGAAGAGAGAGGACTAGCAGGACAGCCAGAACTGCAGAGACTGGCACAGATGGAAGTGCCATGGGCCACTGACGTTTCTTGGTCATTACCAAAGCTACTGCTGGGTGCAAGCACAAAACCAGTTCTGCTGAAACTCAAGCATTACTGCAACTTTATTTTGCTCTCCAAGCTAGATCCTCTGAAGAGGGCAGAGAATGACTAGGTTAGGAGGCTCAAGGTTAATCCTACAGGCTCATGACAATGCAATATCACAAAGCAAAAAATTAAGAAGCCTGAGGGATGCAAGGAGGAAATTCAAGATAGCAACAAAGGGCTAAGGAGTCGTCCCTGGCTTTCCTGCAAAGGCAAATCTATTTAAGTTTAGCATAAGCTTATATTCTGTTACAAAGCCTGTCTTGTTTGTGAGTCTCAAAAGGGAATCTTTCTGCTCTGAAGGAGAGCACAGAATTCACAAGCTTCTGGAAGTTTGCAATCTGTTTAAAGGCTTTGTTCTGAAGAGGAAAACAACTTTGTCTTTTCAAGCCAAGCAAAAGCTTTAGACTTCTCTCCCTGAGAGGAACAAGGATTTTATTCTACTGGAGGGGGAGGAAGTGTCTTGGGAAGGCAGATAAAACTGCTATGTGATGCTGGAACTCTGGATCAAGTTCAGCATCTGAAGGTGGATATCAAAGAGGCTTGGCAGGTATCACATCTGCTAGATTACTGTGCTTATTTAGTACACCCACTATTTAGGCGGGTCCTTAGAAGATATTTAGGTGTTTAAATCTCATGGTTTTCAGTGAGACTTCTGACCCCTGAATATATTTAAAAATCTGGACTTCAACACCCAATGCTTACCGATGCAACTGGCAGTCCACAGGGCTGGCTGCAGCACAGTGCAGCACTGAGGGAGGCTGCTGGAGTGTCTCTGCTCCATAGCCACCCCAGGATCTCAGGGCTGTTTACAAATGTGAATGGTAACTCACCTGGGAGCTAAGCAGTTACCCTTCTTAGAGATAAGATGATGTCAAATTCATTTCCCTCAGGACCTAAAGCCACTCAACCTGTGGCACTGCCCAGCTAGAAGCCAGCACACCTGACTTCCAATCCTGCACCTTATTCACACCCTCCCCATGATTTTACTGTTCTATAAAATGCCAGAATAATTAAGCCCATTGAAGTCCCACCAGCAATTTACTCCTTCCACTATATACTATCAAGTCTAAAAAATGTGTGCAATTTTTTTTGTTACTCTGTCACTATTTTCGCAATTACAGATAACAAAAAACCCAACCCCAAAACAACAAACAAAACAAACCCTGAGGCAAATATGCAAGGAAAGGACAAAATAAAGAATGGGGGGAAAAAAAAAAAGACAGCATGCAAACAAGCAGAAAGACACAGCAACAAAGTCACATGCTCCCAAATGAGTTTGGAGCCTCAAATGTCCCTTTCAACTTTGCTCACAGCTGGCTGCTCCCATGCTGATGTTCCTCTTTTAAATTAATTCTAGCAGGCTATTAAAGGCTCTTGCACAGAGAATATTGTAAAGGTCTAAAGTAGTTTATTTCTATTTTGTTTCGGGGTTTTTTATTTTTAACTCTTTATCTCCTAATTCCAAATTCCTGAATCCATCAGTACTAGGAAGATTAAAATGTTTGTTATTGAACGACATAGATCAGAAAATAAAACTCCATGACCCAGTCAAACTCCAACCCCTGAAGCTCTGCCATTTCCTGTAGAACAGTAACTAAAATAATCAGGACCTAGAATTAATACTCAGAGAGTCCAAAACTCGTTTTAAGCACGGGACATAGTATTTGCTGTATGTATATATGCTCATTACCTTCCCTGTACTTGCAACACTAAATTGCAGCCATAGGAGTCCAAATGGCAGGGGGTGTTTGCTCCTTCAGAACCAATCCACAGTGTGCTCTCTTTTCCACTTCTTCCAGGAAAACCAAAGTCAGACCACCTTATATCCTACAGCAACAAAAAGGTTATTTATGTAAGCTGCTGAACTGATCCATGTCCCACCCTCAGTTCTTGGAGTCTCCCTTCTCCTTCCACTGCTCAGTCACTCTTGATCCACTGCAGCGGTTCCTCCTGGGTGGGGTTCTGGAGCAGGCATGGCCTGTGCCCCTTCCTCTAAAATTCTCCTCTTTAGTAGCATTTCATCTGCTTTCTTCTTTTTCTGATTACACAGCCTCGCAGATCTCTGTCTCCAGTTCTCATCCCTGCCTTTCACATCACTCAAGTTACCTCTTTACTCTACAGAAGGACTGCCCTCATGTTCATGGCCACATGGGGTTTTTTTTCCTTTTCAAACACTCTTTTTTTTCTTTCTCCACTCTTAACGATCCACCTAAGTTCAGGATTGCTTTTAGAAAAATTCTGATATATGGCATTTAAAAAAGAATGAAAGGAAGAAAGTAAAGGAAAATCCCTACTCCCTTTTCAAACTGATTTGATAATGTATGTGGCACATTTGCTCTCTCTTCACTCCAATCTCAGCTCTCTCCAAGGAGTCTGGAAACACAGGCTTTACCCCATCTCTGAGCCAGTGTTATGCTGGTTTTTTGTAAGTTTCTTATTATTTAATGGACACATTTGTAACTGTAGAGGCAGTTGCTTACATGGTGAGAAAGGGCAGAACAGGTGTGCATGTGTTATGAACAGTCCTGGAGCCTTCCAGTCTGTTCGTCCTCCACAGCCAACCCCTTGGGGATGAGGAGGCACAGTGAGGTATTTTTCAGACAGGCCCAGGGTTTTGCAGAATGGTTCTGTACAGCTTGGATAAAGCTTTCCCGTGTTTCCAACAGCTCACCCTGCCACCTGCAGGGCTTGATCATTTGTTTATTGGAAAGCACTCGAAGTATACTGGCCAGAGATACTGGTGCCTTTTGGCTGGAGCCCCAGACTGAGCCACAGGAAACACATTAAATTCTTGACTTTCTGATGGTCTCAGGCAAATTGCTTCAACTCTGAGCTTTATTTTTTCCATCTTGAAACGGAAGATCATGGTATTTGTTCAGTTTCTGTAAAGCACTTTGGGGTTATTCACATCACCTAACTTTAGGAACCTAATTTAAGCTTGGCTCCTGCTCTAGTCAAAGCACTTTGGAAAAACCTCTCTCTTTCTGCTGTCTATAAAGAGAAAACAGGAGTCTGGCCTCCTAATTTAAGTATGTAAGCTTGCTGCTTGCAGACAGGTGGATGACTATCCTTTTTTAAGATCTATGGGTGAGGAAAACTAAAGCTAGACATTATAAGGATGACTTCACCATGACTCTGTATCAGGAAACCCTCAGAATGAGCAATAGCCTCCTCACAAATTATGTGTTGCTAAAGATTTTGAATTTCAGAGTTATTGATTTTAAAAGTATCATTTGAAAAAAATGCAGAAGTGTAATACAAACATTTGTCAAAGATATCAAAAGATCAAAACAAAAAAGTTGCTCCTATAGATTTCAGCAGCCATAAAATTTAAAATCCAATACAACTATTTCAGTGAAAAAGTTAAGCGTTACACCATCTCTACACTTTAATCTCACACCTAAATAGTTTTTGTATTTTGTTACAATTTAAGTGGGAAGAAAGCTCACATAATCAATACTAGATTTAAAAGAACTTTCTGAAAATGCTGCTGCTATAGTAAATAGTTGAAGCGATTATGAGTAAAATAGTTTTTAACCAATGAACTGAAAAGGAACTGGTAGTATTACTGGAATCTTGTCACAGTGGGTTCCTTTTCTACAATAAAAAGCCACAATAAGAAGAAATGCACTAAAAGGTGCTCCAACCATAACAGATGGCACATTACTTGTGAATTATATTTATTTCATTTGCTGCTTATAATGAAGTTAATCTGTACCCGTATGTCACTTTAAAAGGTCTCATTTCTATTTAAACTTCATGCATGTATCTTGCTTCTGATTTATATCTCAAATTCTGTAATGAAATATCAACTGAACAAAAAATGTAAGATGCTAGATATTGCTCATAGATTAGAATAATGGAATCATTACCTTAGCCCACACAACTGTAAATGATAAACAGTGCAATCTAAATTTCAAACAACTTCTAAATGGCCCTATTAATCACTATAAATAACAGTGCAGTTGGCCTTCTTTTCCCCTTCAAACCACCTTACGTAAATCTAAATAAAATCGAGAAAGAAAAGAAGGGGTTAGCATCAAATTCACATAAGAATGGAAGAGAATTTCTACAAAGAACTCTTTTTGGCTGGTATAAATCGTGTAGCAGTGTTTCAAAAGCCGTATGAGTCTGGAACTGATGGATGCATTTCACTCCCATGTCTGTGAAAATGGCAGATGACACACACCATATTTGCTTGCATAACACCGTTGACTTTTTCCTTCCCAGATTCTGCTTTAAAAAAAAAAATCCGTGGCATAACCATTACGTGTGTCTGTTCTAAAACTGCAGTACAATCTGTTGCTTGTTATACATCAGGTGACCAGGTTGTGCCCCGACACCTGCACAGAAATGCAGTTTCTAGAGTCTCAACTTTGCTCTTGAATGGGGGCAAGGGGAAGAAGGAGATAGGAAAGTAGCTATTTCCTACAAGTGTATTTTCATTGACTGCTATTATGTTGTGCCATAAACCACAGGAAAATGCTGTCTGTAGAGGCAGTGAAAGAGAAGACCAGGACAGGACCATAGACAGAGGAAGTCATGCAAAGATCCAGGGAAGTCTGAAACATCCTGGAGCTCGTTAAGTTAGTTCAAACAACATGAACCAGTATCAGAGTTGTGCAGCCCAAGTTTGTGATCCTGATTGTGTTTCAGTGTGCTTAGGAAGGAAAGGAAGAAAGGTAAGATGACCTCTGTGTCCACACCTTCCCTTCTGACCCATAGAACAATAGAAAAGAAAACAATATGAAAAAAGACTGATCACTGAAAAATACTAATTTTATTGGTACAAAAGAATAAAATACATATTAGGAGCATGGGAAATGCTGTCTGAGGAAGTAATTAATTTGAGCGGGCTTATCAGTTCATACTTTCTGTCATTCCAGTGATAGTTTTTGCAAGGAATTACGATTCCATTTTCACCTTTCAAAGTATAGAAATGAACAAGACTTCATTTACTATTCTTTCTTTACATCTTTTGAAAAAGTACACCTTTTGTATAGCTACCCTTAATTTTGCCCTCTTACAATTTCCAAGAAGTAGCAGGAATGTCGATGAACCAATACATTGAAATATCAGGTAGACATGCAGAAAATAGAAGAAAATACCCCAGGTAGGTGTCCACTGGTCAAGTACAGGATGTTACCATAGATTACATACTTCCGTGGACAGGTTGCTTCTTGTATTTTACTGCCTCCATAGAAAATGGAGGTATAATAATGTTGCAGACTCAGCCTGTCTCCTCCTCACAAACAGTTAATCTAAATCCATTGAGGAAAGGAACTGTGCTACTGAGAAAATGAGCCACAAGGCAAAACATGGAGCAAACCCATGTTACAGCCTTGCTGTTACAAGCAAATATATCTGGCATCAAACCCTCTCTCCCAAGTGGAAGAGTGAATTTGGGCACCATTCAGGTACAAGGTGGATGTGGGGCAGCAGCAGGGTCTCAAGGTGTGCAATATGCCAGGCCTGCCAGTTGCCTTTCTCCACACCCTATTCCTGCCTCACATTCACACCTTGTGCAGAGGTGTTCATTTGCAGCGCTCACACACGACTGGGTGCTCCCCAAGCCTGTTCAGTCACAAAATGACACAGAGCTAAACAGGAAGGAGAGTGCTGCCTCTCAGTTGGATGTTTTTGTCACTTGGGGTGCTGTTTTTAAACTTAAAAGGAGACCCAGAATTATGGATGGCTGCCATTTGGTACTAGTTCTCCATTAGTCTGACAGCCAAAAGCTTTTATTTCAAAAATTTAAAATAAATGGCCAAAGGAGCAGAGAGGGGATAGCAGTAGATATTTCAGAGGGTACACTAGATAATTTGCCAATGGTTAAACCAGGAAGGTTAATTTACATTAATATTAATGTTTTACCTGGAAAATTTCTGGCTTGTCTTCAAATAGTCTGGCAATGTATTTGTAGTCGGCATAAGCCCAGTATTTGGAGTAATTGTAACATCTGAATGGTCCAGAGAGACAGGAAGGCTGTCCACAACTCCAAGCCAGAAACTCTTCAAGTGTGGCCTCCACGTAGCTACAGCTGGTTTCAAACTGGGGAACTAGAGCAACAAAAAGAAAAGCCAGATATTACATGAGCATCGAAAACAGGACCAGTAAAAATAATACATAGTTTCTCTGTCAGCTCTGGTTAAAAACAACATGAGATATGATCCTGACTAGGTGTCTTGCCTGTTCAATAAAATGGTTCTCACCACCTAGCTCATAATTAAAGGCTGAGACTATAGTTTTTTCATTTAAGTTTAAGTGAACCTGTTGTGAGACAAAAGCACACCAACAGTTCCTGTTGTTCTTAAGCGCAGTAACTCAATAAAACACCCAAGCTCCCTGAACAACTTTGCCTCATCTCCCTGCCTAAGTGTCAGCATGCAAGTATTGTGTACTATTTTGTCTCCATGGATTTATGCAGATGGACATGTTCATCTTACCCTTTCCCTAAAGTAATAACCAAACCAGCACGGTAATGCATAGAAAGCGAATTATGGAGCCACATGCGTGCTGCCAATGATCCATCTCAAATGCTGTGTGCCCTTATTTTTCATGTGGGACTGACAAAAGCATATTGCAGTGTTCCTTGGCAGACACAAGACCTATTTACCAGCAGTGTTTTGCTCCCATCATGCTTTGGTCAGGCTGACTGATACAGCCTTTCAGCTCAAGGTCAGGTCACTTGGAAGGTCTACAAGAAAATGCACATCACAGTATGCTTTAATTGAACTTAATCACAGATCTTCATTTTCCCCAGCCACTAACTCTGCCAGTCTCAAAGAGACTTATTCAAAGTTTAAAAAATACCACCTTACTATAACTACTACTGAGGGAAAATTACTGCAGCCTGCATGAATGACAATGACAGAGCTCCAATTTAACCTTGTGTAACTTGCACAGAGCAGCACAGAAATGGGAGCCTTTCACTGTGCAGCAGCAGCTCTTCGTTCTTTACCACTTTCATTTTGTTACTGCAGCAATTCCCACAGAGTCTCACACATTTGTTCTTATTCCCTTTGGGCAGGAAAACAGCTTTTATAAACCTTTATCACTATTATTTTGCTCTTTTCCATTCCAGGAGCCTCGGCAGTGCTTTCCTTCCCCACACTATCAAATCATTAACGAAGTGTCATATAAGCCTTCCTATTCAGCAACCTGCAACTTTGGTCTGTGCAGTAGAAGGGCTCCCTACCTAAAGACTGCAATAAGCACAACCATCGATATCTGATCCCATGTCTGTCCCGTGCAGTCCCTCTCCTGATACCCAGTTATTAATGCAATGCACATCATTTTACTAAAAGATGGTCTGATAGAAAAATCAGATAAAAGACACAAGCACTACTAAAGGTGGCTCTATAGCTGTATTACTTTCATGAGAACAAAGAGTGTCTAGGACACTGCCTATTTTCCAAGATAACTCAGGAGCAAAGGTTTTAAAGGCAAGGAATATGCCCTTTCTACCTCATAGAGTATTTCACTCTGAGGTTCATATAAAAAACCCAACTATGAAACACAAGAGTATTTTGTAGGATACAACCTCCTCAGGGCAAGGTTCTTGCTTTGACTTATAACTTGTTCAGTGTCAAGGTGTGGGTGCTTATGGAAAAATAAATACATAGTAATAAAAAACATATTTGGGCAATCTAAACAGATTGCTTACACGAATTTGTAGGCTGCAATGAAGCTTGAAATATCAGCAATGAGCAACTAAAAGCAAGGACATTATTAATAAGTTTGCTACTACTTAAGGACTGAAAGCTGAGGGTGTTTTGTAACTGACAAATCGTAGGTTAAGCCATGCAAGTCTAAAGTAGGCTGCCAGTTCTTTTGATGACACGGTATCTGAAGGTGTAACAGTCCTCCTCTGTCCCACCTAATACCACAGAGGAAGGGAGAGAGGAAAAAGTGGTTTCTGGAGAAGCAGCTCCTCTCCTTTAGTTAAGACCCAGCCGTGACAGACACCAAATTCTGTTCTTCTCAGAAAGAGTGTTTGCAATGTGTACTAAGGGAAATGTAGGGGAAAAATGCCTAACAGCCTTAGAAAATACCTAAAGCTCCTGTAAGAACGCCAACATCTATTCACAGCTGCTGGAGAATTACAACCATTAAACAAATAATCCAAGTAAGAAGTAGCCATTTCATACTACTATAATAAAGCACAGGCATACTCACAAACAAAAATATTGGCTGTCTACATCCAGCTTCAATAACCACCTCAAACCTCAGCTTTATGTGACATTTAATCAGTGTACAGTATTTGTACTGTATTGTCAGGCTCATATTCAGCTCCTGAGCCTATAGTTACCTTTGCAGTCCCTCCCTATATCAAACCTCAAGAGGCCCGAATTTTTTGCCATCCTTACTGGTAAAACCTGTTGGGCAGATGATCAAGTTGCAGCCCTTTTCTATCCAGCTGCATATCTGGCAGCATCAGCTCCATGCAGCATCAATAAATTTCCTCCAGAGATCTTGTGACTCATAAACTGATCAGCATGATAACTTCTTGTTCTCTCCAGCTTCTTCACAGTAAACTCATTGTTTATTCATTTTACTAGACAACCACAAAAAATCGTAAAAAGTAAGCAATGGCTGCATACAGAACTCAGTTTTGTGTAACCTTTCTTCTCAGTTAGTACTTGCTGGTGTGCTCCAGGTACCATCAGATAGATGGGCTATAATGCTGCACTTTCTCTGGCAGAAACTAGACTTCTTTAGCTTTTGCCCTCACTTTATCCCACATGAGAAAAATAAATCTTTTAGCATGGCTGGAAATAGATGGGTAAGGATTTCCTGATTAATAGGGCCTTTATTGCTCTTGTAATGAACGCTGGTACTCTCTCTGGAGGTGTCTTATCTCTGTCAATGCTTAATCCTCTGAATGCATTTTTTACCCTCCCATGAACACTTACTGTTTAACTCGTGTAATCAGACAGAATACTATCCAACACATAAACTTAGGTAGGTACAAGTAATTCACATAAATAATACAGCTAGCTCCCACATTTTCCATGTTTCAAATGAGCCTTCCACGTCCATGTGCCTCAGGAAATGAAAAACTAGCAAAAAAAGGAAATAAAAAAATTCAAGCAACTTCCACCAAATTGCCTCATTTGCAATTCTCACTTTTTTATATTAAGGAATCATCAGTTTGGGAATCCCATCCAGGCTGCCACTGTGGCACTAAAGAAAGATGAGAAGTTTCCATAGTAAGATGTCTCAGGTAATTCTGGGTCTTCCAGATGAATCTCGTGGCTTAAATAACCCCAGAAACTCTGAAGCAGCCATTTCAGACTAAACACCAAAATGTACCTACAAACAGGAGAATGGGGTTTTTTTTAACATGTTTCCAATTCAGTGTCAGGAGTGGTCCCACCTAGTAATAAATAACAAGGTAATACGTAAATCTATTGTAAACAAGGGATGAGTATTCAGAGAGAGATCAAGACAATTCTATTCGTATTTTTCTGTTGCTCTCTCTAACCACATCACTGGTTCTGTTTCATCTAGGAAAGTTAGCAGGGAGAAAGGTAAGAAAGAGAGTCCCTCATTAAAAAATAGTGTTAAGCTTTCAAGAGCAAGATCAACCACCTTTCAAATGAGTGGCACATGAAATGTGTTACATTATTTCAGACTTTGAGATGCCTTGGATAATGGCTTCACTAATATATCCTTACAATGCAAATTTTTTATAGCATCGCAGGTCTCATTCAATTACGATATAACCCCTGAAGGCTGTACCCATCTCCTTGAAGACAATTCTAGCCTCTGTTAGCAGATAATGGAGGTTCCTGGAGACAGACTGATTGCTGCATAGGGAGTGATGCCTTTAGGAAAAAAGCAAAGATGCTTCAAGATAAAAATTCCAATTTAAATCCACACTACATTTCTAGTGTCTACAAGTTATTGTTAAGTGATGACTCTTAGCTACTTACCATGACTTAGGGATGTAACACTCATCAATCCCCCCAGAAACTTTCCCAGCTGACAACACCCATTTGCTTCTCAATAAGTGCCAACTAATTAAAGGAGAGCAGGACCAAAATGACTTTTGTACCTGGTAGGTTAATATATTAACAAGGTATCAAGGAAAATGCCGTATATATATATATATATATATATGTGACATCTTCCCTGCCAGCAATGCAAGAACTGGCTGGTAACTCTCTGAACTAGCTATGAAGGTGTGTACCAAATTATCAATTCTACACCTTGGAAAGTGAATTCTACACCTGTGGAAAGTGAACAAATTAAAATCTGTTTTCCCAGAAATGGCATAGGAATCATTAATCCATTCTAGTAAAATGCTTTGAAATCCTATCATGCCAACCATTTTTCCTCTAAAACTTCTGTTTCATCACTTCTCTTGCAAAAATTGAACATGAAATAACACAGTCATGATGCTGTGAAGAAAGCAAATTTCACACCGTGTTGTTAAGTAAGATAATGTGATGTAATCCTATCACTTTCACTGAAACTGGCATCCTTGTGCAGACTCTACATTCCAAAAAAGAGTTAGTCCAGCTGAGGAAGGTTAGAAGACTAAAGAAAGAATAGCTAAGTGAACCATGACTCATATTGAACATCTTTTAAGAAGTAGGTTTTTCTGGCCTAAGGAGAAAAAAAATATATCCTAAATAGAGTCAGGACACTTAGGCAAAAGGGAGAAAGGGCATGGCAAAATGTATTTTGGCATGTGGTTGTACAGGGTACAAATAAAGCAATGCCTAACCTTTCAGCTGGCTAGAAGACTGCCACCTTGGAACACATTTCTTGTGTCTTCCCTCTCTGGTATGAAACTGAGCATGGACACATTATGACACACTAATGTGTGGCTACAGATGGAAAAAACTTGTGGTATTCGAAATCAAGTGCAAAAATGGTCTTTCTCCCACGCCATGTTCCCAGAAAGTCTGAATGAATCTGGAAGGTTAGTGAAGTTACTGTCCAGGTGTCAAAATGATTTTCTTAATGCTTTATGCTTGTATAGCATCTTCCATCACACAACCTTAAAGTGCTGAAAATCACCACAGTCTTATAAAGCCTCTGGAGGAAGGTGTGAATTACACCATTCTAGGGATAAAATCCCCAAGATAGATTAGTTATTTGGCTAATTCTTTAACACAGTCATGTTTGTGGATAGGAAAGCTCAGCTCACATGAATAACCTAATTAAGACTGGACCAAAAATACACACTACAAAGCAAGGAAGGAAAATTGAGACTCTTGATCCTTATGTGTTAGTGTTACACACCAGACTTGTTACTAAGAAAAAACACATGAGAAGAAGAAAAGGAGAGTTCCACTGTTGGCCAAATCCTATGTCCTAAAAACAATGCCTGCAATGAATAGTAGCACATTAGAGAGTGAACAGTGTTAATGCAAAGGCAAAAACGTGCAGAACCTAAAAAAGAGTTGTGACATTAACGCCTGTTCACCTCATTCTCACCTAAATCCATCGTCCTCAGGCCTAGCCTAAACTGGATGGCCTTTCCATCCAACACTGCAGAAAGGTATTTCACATTCCAGTGCAGGGCTGGCCAGTTGTCAACCATATTACAGAAGACTGCAGGATGCTGTAGAGACATCACAATTTCCTTGGCTTTCTCAGGAGAAAACGGTTTGACATCTTCACCTATGTAAAGAAAAACAAAACCCAAAACAGCTATAAAGATATGATTTATGATACATGAAGTGTTACCATCTCCCACAGTGTACGAACACTTCCTTTGTTTAAGATTGTTTTATTACATTTGTAGATTTTTTTAAAGTAAGATCTGTATTGCAACTATTGAAAGAACATTCTTACACCAAAGTTTAAAGCTGTGTATTAGCACACAGAATGTAAGATAAAAAATAAAAATAGGCACGTGCTTAGAATTTTCACGTGCACCTTAGGCAATAAAGCACAGCAGCCAAACTGTTTAGAATTAAGCTAACAATAAAATAAACTTGCAAATAACATCCAGAGTTTAGAGAACATAAACTTTATTTTCTGCATGGGATTATTTCCAGAGTGTAGTAGATTGTCAGTGACAGCAAACCAGCTTCCAATGCATTTGATTTAAAGCAAGGAACACCAGCATAATCCAACGGGCAGGTATTTTTAAAGTGTTTTAAAACTTCATTCACAGAAAACTTAGGAAATTGTGCCGATCCAACTAAACTAACCCAAGATTTCTGTTTACTCCTTTGCTGTTTAGAGATTTATATGCCCCACTGAAACTGTCAAGCTGAAATGCTGGGAACCTTGAATAAACTCAGCACTTTCAAAACAACTTTTCTTTAGGGAGATATTGAGAAGGAAAATCTGTTTATTTAAAATGGAGTAATGTAGCAGCTCCATAGAGCTGAAGAGGTGGCCTACAGCTTCAGATCATAAAAAAATCCATTATTTTAACCTCCACTGAAGTTAAATCATCCAGAATTTTTGTCTGCATAATGCCTAAGATTTAACACACCAAATTGGTACATTTGGCTCCCTACGACTTCTAGCAGCTTATTTAAAATAAACAAACCAATTCAATCCAATCTCTCTATTTAGGGGTCAAATTATGGTTTGGCATGCATCATGACTTAAATAAACACAGGACAAGAAAATTTCCTTTACTACTGGGTGCTAATTTTGCCTTTCACTCCTCCTGTGTGGGGCAGGTAGTGGAGAACCAGCCTTGTGGTGCCGGCTGAGGAAAACGCAGAAGAAAACCCACTGAGAATGAGATCACTAGGGAAGGTTCTTCAGGATTAATTCAAATGTAAGTTTAAAAGAAATCTATGAATGCTGAAGTCCAAATGGCAGGAAGAAGAGGAACCCTGGGCACACTGTGTGCCGTCTTTCTATGGTAAGTTTTGCACGTCCTACTGCTTTTGACAGGGTTTATACTCCTGCATAGCTGTTCTTTTTAGTTTTCTAAATTAAGTTGCTATTTTCACACAAATTCAGGGGGAGGTATATCAGGGCTGGGATTTCCTATAGTCAAGGGGTCTCTTCTCCCACGGACTTCCAGGGAAACGGAATCCCTCTCTTTTCACTCATGAAAGCTCCATCCTGAAGCTTTAAAACTATTTTGTCTTCATGGCACACAACATTTTTAAATGGCTTCCCTTTCTTAAACGTGATGACAGGAGGGAGTTTGGTTTGTTTTCCACAGTTCCTCTCATACCCAGAGCAACACTTGACAGGATGGTGTTGCTGTAACACAGAGATGTCTCTGACGCTTGGCCTTCAGTCTCGCGCTCCAGCAACTTGCACAACCAGGACATAAGGAGGCCTCACAGGGACCATATGTCTCACCATATGGTTGTCCCTACCCCCGGAAGGAGGTTCTGGGGCTTTCCAAGGAATAGGTTAGTATACCTGAGGGAGCAAGTCCGGAGAAGGCAGAAAGACCATCTGCAGACACGAGGGCATGTGCTGGTGCAGCCACCAGGAGCTGACAGAAGGCACGGTAAGAGGTTAAAGCTCAGCGTGTTCTTTCACACTGACTCTGCTCAAGAGCTAAAGCTAGACTCAGTTCAGATCTGAACACTACCAGGGTGTTTATAAAACTTCTGTCTTTCACTGGGGCAATTATAATATTGTACAGGGGTGGCTTTCACCATGTGGGAACTGGCTGGACCAACCTACCTTTCAGATTTTCCGATTAATGAAAACGAAATTACTCCTGCTTAAGCCATATTTATCACCACATGGCTGTCTTTTTGACTACCCATAAGGGCAGTATATTTAATTATTTTAGAGAATGTAAATCCAAATAAATTCAAAAAATTGGTGACACTTTCTTGGAGGATTTTGTAAAGCTGACTGTTATTGCAAACCCTTCAGTTTATCCCATAGCTTCACTCAACAGTTGAGTTGTGCTTCAAAAGCTGAAATTTTACTGGAAGGGACAAGAAGGCTCTTTGAAGCCAACTGCTGATCCTCTGTGGCTTTCTAATGGGATTTCCACATGTGTATTGTGCTTTTGCAAGGTGTGGTTTTAACCACAGTGCACATGCATTGGGAAGCTCAGAACTCCACCACGGGGAGTGCAGTTCAACGCCAAACAAACAAAAAACCCCCCAGTTAGGTAAATAGCCTTTCCTCTACCCAACATTTGTCATGTCACCATGCTTCCTTCAGTTGCAAACCTCTTTTGCGATAAAATTCAGAAACAATGAGGAATCTGTCTTAGTAAGATGCTAATCGTTCCTATCTTCAGACAGTATTCAAATCATTGTTAAATAAGTACGTATCTTCTCCTGATACAATCACATGCAATACATATCACACAACCCACAGTGAAGTTTGAAACGTTTTACAAATTTAAAGACCTAAATTTACATTGGGGGTTTTTGCAAAGGCAAATGGGGATTCTGGCTAAACTTGTGTAAGAATCTGTCTTCATTCAGTATTATGTATTCCTTGGTGAGAAGAGCGTTAGTTAAACATAATTCTTTCCCTATAATATTTGTCATGCATATCTAAGTGCCTGCTAGAGAAAAGACACATGATAAAAGGTAAATATCACACACTGCATCAAATAAGTATGTATTACAATAATTTGGAGCACTCTGCCTATGACCAACAGAGGTTTCTGATGCAGCTATATGCTGCAGGAGTGTCAAAAAATAACTAAAAGAGGTATCTGAACACAGAAGAAATACCTTAAGAGGAATTACCACAATTATAATTTAGTTATTATTGTTATCATAGATTCACAAAGACCTTTAAAGCTTGGCTCCTGTTTCTCAGTATTTCCTAGCATGAGATTGGTGGGGACTCCTAGGTAGAACTTGAAGTTGTATAGCATGTGTGAGAGCACACAGTTTGGACACAGATGCATACAAGTAAAAGGTATATAAATAAAATGAGTTGCAAAGAAGCAAAATATCCATTGCACATCTCAGGCCTTAACTAACAAATTCCTTGGGGAGATCTGGTATCAGGAAAGAATAGAAGTGCACATTCCCTTTGAAAAGAAGAGCTCTGTGGGAGTCTTCATTTTCTCAGTTGTACTCTGATCCACAAGAGAAAAGGAATTCGTACTTCAAATTAGTTCTTTCTATCAGGCTCCACAAATGGTGTGGCTTCACAATACAAAAGGAGGCAGGAATAATTTGTTTCATGTTTTGACTTTATACAAGGCATGTACAGAATCCAACCAGGAACTAAAAAAGCGAACAAAGTTTTAGCTCAAGTTTTGCAACTGTGACAGCTTATATAATTGGCAAAAAACAGAGGTGATCTTTAGAAAGGTAACACGTTGCAAAATAGAGATATACCAATTAAAAAACAAAAGCTCTCCAGTTGTCTTTACATGAAGTACTGTCAAACATGAAGACTCATCGAGACTTAGCACTGAGGGCAGCCAAAAGAAAAGCAATGAATTGGCCAAGTACTCTCCAGTAGACTTTGTGCTCCTAAGAGAGAAAATAATTTAATGTTTCTGATTAACAATTTTTCTGAATAACTGAGTGGGATTTGGGAATAAAGAGTTTAGCACAGCAGGCAGTCTGACTAAAAGTGGACTTGATCAAAGTTATTCAGAAGTTAAATGTACTGTCATTAAAGAGCTAAATGTACTGTCATTCATTTAAAATAATTTAGCAAATTAGAAGAGTTCATTAGTGCATGGCAGTTGGCTTCTGCCAAAACACCCTGCTGCTTAAATATGAGATTTAATTGAGAGGTATTAAAATTATTTTCTAGAAGAGGGAGTACAAAGAAATCCTGGTAAATGTATTTAGTACAAATTGTTTTTCTTGCAAATCTGTAACAGTTCCTTATCCAAGAGAAGGAAAGGGAAGGGAAAGGAAAGGGAGAGTCAGTGTTTTGAATACACTAATACAGAGTAGCCAGGTAACTAAAAAAAAAAATCACCTAACTTTCAAAATCTTAACTAAGCTGAACAACCAGGAGTGGGAAAAGAGAAGGGGGAGGATTGGCAACCTCCCCAAGTCAAACAGAAGTGACTTGGTTTGGAGGTCAGACTTAATGGTTTCACAGTACATTAACTCTGTAAATTAAAAAACAACTTCAAGTAATGTGCATGTGATTACAATGCTATGAACTATAATCAGCCCACCCTGGGCAAACAGAAGGTCTCTAAATAGACACGTGTAGTTTTCAGGATGGGCTGCACAAACATCCAGGTATTACTTCCTGACGGGTTATTGCTGCTACTATTAGTTTTGACTCTGGGAATGTTAATACTGCAGACACAGCACAGCCAGCAGGCAGCTAACTTAGATTTGCATAGACATTTTGGTTACTGAAGGACAGGTTCCAAGGAGACTCTCAGGACAGACTGGTCTGCACTAATAAGGCTGGTTCCTGAAGCTGACCCTGGTAGCCTGAAGTCAACACACCCTTCCTTCTTCTCCATGTGTGCTGCTGCAGAAGGAGGGCATCAAAAGAAAAGAGGCCAAAAGAGGAATTTGCACTCACTTTCCAGTCCTCCTGTGGCAGGGCTGAGCATCTTACAGTTCTTACAGTAACTCTCAGTGTCTCAAGGCATGAAGTAACAGAAGAGTGTGGGCTATGCCCTCAAACCTCAAACTGTCCTTCCAATAAAGCAAAGGAAATTGCTGCCAGAATCCTTAGGAGGGAAAAAGGGGTTGAGCCCAGAATACAGCACCGAGAAGGACTTCCTGCCCCTAGCTCTAAATGACAGTGTATCATCTCATGCATACCTTTATAATTTCTTCCTAGAAAGCCCTTCCTGAACCCTTGGCCAGCTCCTGCCTGTTGTCTGTTCTCCCATCCTGTAGTTTAGAAAGCAGCTGTGTCAGTTTTCAGCTCATGAACTGAATGTTGAATGACCTGAGTTCCCCCAGTCTCCTCTAGTAGAAGAAATGCTTGAAGAAGAAAACTATGGTCTTTGACCAAAACCTTCCACCAGGACATAAAAGGACAGACTTCCTCGTTCTTCCTTAAGCTGGGCTGCCACAATTACACCGTTCTGTCTGTCCACTGGATGCAAATTCCACCCACCTGCTGCTGAGAAAACTTAGTACCAAAGCCATTTTTTCTCAATACCCCACTGGCACTGACATCTAACGTATTTCTGACAACATTTCTGAATAAATGGAAAATTTAACACAAAACTTAAGAATAATATAATGTTATGATTGAAGTCAAGGGAACTGTCATGTCAGGGATTTAATGTGTGTATTTCTAAGAAAAAAATTAATTTGTTTACATTGTAAGTAAAGTTCATTTCTATTTCTTTTTCCATTCCTTGTCAGTAATAAATACAAAAGCACTATTCTTAAATAGGCGAATGCACTGTATAAAATTCACTGTCAGAAACTGTAACCATTTGTGACTGTTTGTCACAACTTTCTTTGACAACTCATTGTTGTTCTGTCCTTCAAACTTGACTGACAAGAACTTCAAAATGGCAACAAACAACAGAATTTAAATCCTCTAAAATACACCGTTTTCCCTCGGGCTGTTGTAGTAAATAGTCAATAGTATTCAAAAAATATGGAGCATTTTTTCCCTACAAGCCATTGTAATAAATAGTCATTAATACAACTGAACCTTTTGAATTTGATCCATAAAGGGCCTATAATGGCAGTATACATGATTTCGTAGTTATTGTACTATACAGGATACAAATTATGATTAATGACAGAGTCAATTAGAGGTATAATTAATTGTCAGAATGAAATTATACTACCTATTTTTGCTAATTGAATTGAAAGAGACCTACTATGTGAACATCAAGAACAGTTTCTGAAATGCACAGTAACCAACAGGCACAATCAGTGTATTAAATCCAGTGATCGCCACTATTATAGGAATTTTAAACAAAAAGCATGACTATTATTCCATTGTTTACACAATTCCATTTCTTTCAGCACTGGGAAAAACAAGCAGAAGGGAGTTTAACCTTTCTTTCAAGCTGCTTTTCATAAAGGTTCTCACATAGCAACATGAATTTTTCCCTGAAAAACTGTTAAAAGTTATGTTTTGTATCCTGGGGTTCACATAAAGACGGTAAAATCTTGCTTTGACATTACATCAAGGTTACACTTGACCTAAAACAGCTCACAGAACTGTAAACTACCAAGCTTTTAAAATTTAATTTTCAATGCTAACGTTTTATTAACGTTACTTCTGTTTTTTCATATTAAACATTAATGAAACCCTGTATTTACCGAAAAAGCACAGCCTTGTTACATGAGCTTATCTCTCACAGCTTCATAACACAACAAACTCAGCTAGTGATGTCAATATATCTTTACCATCTGCCCTTCAGAGACTTTCTCCTTTCTTTTTCAAATAACCACTGCCTGCAAAGTTTCTTTATCTGTAAACACCAAGAGCTAAATATCAGAAAAAATCAAGGACTGCAGGCCCAAGTCTCCACTTCGATCTCCGTGAACTCCTGTTCTAATCGGCTACTCCTGCTTTTCAGGAGTCAAGGTGACCTTTAATTTTACAAGTTATTATGTTAGTGCTGCTGTTTGAATTTCAGAAGTTTCTTGCAATATGCAAAATTTACCAAAACTTAGTATTTTTCAACCTATATCTGGAAGTCTCCTTTCAGTAGTTTCAATATTTTCATATTCCTCTTAAACATTAACATCACTCTGCCAACCAATGTCTGATTCAATACTAATGTTAGAAGCAATGATGTCTTCCTTGTCCAGTCCTCAAAAGCATATGGTACATAGAAACTAAAGGCAGCATTTAGCATTAGCAAAATGATAAAATTGCAAATGGTTAAAGCTACACTTTTATCTAACATCTCTAAACTACCTCACTATCACTCTCTTTTTATATATCCTTACAGAACATGGAATCTCATCCTACTGTATCTGCTCCCAAGAATCCCATTGTGCCTATCATCACGACACATAGAGTAATTTAAAATTAAATCCTGTACGTTCCTCTTCAGAAAAGCACAGACACGGAAATATTCAATTTAGCCTGTTCTTCCTATACAGAATTACATGATAGGGTCACACTTCAGAGAAAACACTATTTTGTGAGGTTTATGTTCTCAGTATGGACCTGATCCCAAACACCTACCCAGACAACCAGGTCTTCAGAAGCCTCATTTGCAGAGCTCACAGCACACCCATTGTATGACAGCTTAGCATCACTGGCCAGACCAACAGAAACAAACTCCCCAATGCCTACATCATTAATTACAGCAGAACAGTAATTGAGTTACCCCTCGCTGCTTCGATGAATGACAACAGGAGAACAATGGCACAATCTGATCAGAATGACAAACACATTCATCAGAGACACAATGGACAGACCAGTACCAGAGCACCA
Organism: Pitta sordida; assembly: GCA_013390025.1. Classification (NCBI taxonomy): domain Eukaryota; kingdom Metazoa; phylum Chordata; class Aves; order Passeriformes; family Pittidae; genus Pitta; species Pitta sordida. Next base: position 750,657 of record WEKX01000957.1, on the reverse strand, counting down.
TGACCATCTCCTCGTGCAGGCTTCAGAGACAATGGGAGCTGCTCTGAGCCAGTCCTAGCCCCAGGAGACAGGTGGAGATTTTCACCTGCACTTCCAGTTCAAGCCTAACATCCTCAGTTAATTTCCATGATTTTCAGGTTTTCAGGAAGACAGGAAACCATTCAGCCTTTGAATTTCCCTAACTTTGGGATGTAAAATACTCCACTGATGTTGTTTGCAGTTACTTGCACATGGTGGCTCTGAATAAAATGAAAGAACACGGTGGTGGGTCTGCTGAGGTTGGAGCTCCAACACAACCTCCCTAAAATACTAAGACAATGCGCCTGAAGGCTCTCCAAATGAGGTAGGGAAGTAGCCATCAAAATGTTCTTGGATGAAAGACATCATGCGGCTTTCACCTCCCCCTCAAAGAAGGTATAATCACAACCTACATGTTCATTGTTAAGCAGGTGATGAATGGCAGAACAAGCAGAAGTGGAGTAAAAAACACTCTAAATGCGCTCAAAGCCCAAGTCAGGTGTGACTTCTGCATGTCCCTTTTGAGAGCTACAGTAAAGAACCTACAGAGAACCTGCTGACATGTCTTCCATTAGCCAGCCACAAAGGCAGACCCCACAAGGAGCTACCCCGTATCTCCCTAAAGGACCTGGCAATGGGCTCTGGCTCACCACCAACCCAGAATCATCTCCACTACAATGGTCACTTTGCAGTGGGTAGATACACAGCCTGCGATCAAAAGGTATAAATGAATTCCCCACAGGAAAACAATGAAGTCTGAATTTAAAAATAAAGCTGTTTAGCTTCCATAAGCTGAAGTTGTGACTATTTTTGTTTTTTGTTGACACTAGAAAAAATAAAATGGAAGCACTGTAAAACCACTTTCCTCCTCAAGTACAAAGAAATCACTGTATGACATTAGAGCTGGAGTCTACCTACTTCTCAATAAAAAAGAAAGGCAAGAAAAGATGTTGAAAGTTACTGAATATACACACTGGAAGGCACCCAAACCAAGCCCAAGACAGACCAGATTTTAAACAACCTGTTCCTGAGTAACTAGAAGGGATGTCAAAACTTGAGGGAAGAACGGGATTTACTCACACCTCACAGGCTCACCTTCAGAAGTGTTGTTCAAGACAGGGTGTAAAGAACACACCAATTACAGCTCCCTGCTACACTAGTGCTGCTTATGGCACCTCTGAAACTGCACTGTCACAACTCCAGCCGAAGTCTAGAAATTCAGGGAAATCCCTGGAGAACGGGCCTTTTTTTGGATGTCAGAAGGAATATTCAGAAATTTCTAAATGCCACTTTTGACTCTTTGAATTAATTTCAGGTTCTGCCAATTTTGTGCCAAAACGTTTCTAGCCTTCGTAGGGTATCAGTCCCTTGTGGCTTGTCAGATTGCAAGGTATGAGGACAAAACTGCACACAAGACACTAAGAGTTGCTGGGAGAGAGGCATGAGAACTGAAGGGATGCTGAAATTCCTTGTACCTCTCTGAAGAAAGTCACATGGAAAAACAATCTGTCAAAAACATGGTGAGTGGAGAGAGCAAACATCACTTCCTACTGCCCCAGGAACTGGACATTGCTCCTGGGCCAGGGCAGTCTCCAGACTGCCCAGCTCAACCTTTACAGGATAGATGTGTTTTAGGTGAACTAGACACTCCAGATGTCAAAGCCTCATTTCATATTCCTAAACCCAGCTTAAATCAGCACGCTATAGGTGCCAGCTCAGAAGTGGATCAGCCAGGCCTGCCTCAGGGATGGGATGAGCAGGTGGCACCAACAACAGCTTCAGCCATGTCGTTTTTGTCTGTCACCACCAGTCTATCACAGCTCCAGGCCACCAACTCCAAAGATGAATTCTGGAATGTTTTAGGCCAGAGGTGGGCAGACAGGCATGAATACCCAACCACCTCGAGAGCTTTCAGGTTAGAAGTGGAGGCACCTACGGACATGCTGTTGTGGCTGGGCAGTCAGTACCTTGGTGGGCACCTGTGGCACAATTTTGGCTCCATGTGCCATTAAGTCCAAGCAAGTCCTGCTACAGGCATGGAAGTCATAGGCCAGGAGATAAAGTAACCTTTCCACTTGCCTGAATAGATGTGCATTTCATCTGATAATATTCAAATCTCTTTAGCTACATTATAATGAGGTTAAAGCAAGAAAAATTCCCCCACCCCAAATATTACAAATGTCAGTAATGAGAACAGTAAAAATGTCACCACACGGAGAAAAGAGTGAAATTAGCATATTTAGAGAAGTATTATACCCATGAGTGAAATAATGTAATCAGCTAGCTGCAAGATAAAGCTAATTTGGTTTCCAACAGTTTATCAACAATACACTGCTCCTTTACATTAACAAATTCAAACTGTACCATATCCTGCAAACAAGAATAATTCACACAGAATATTACACTGTGTTAATTAAATAGCTGGAATAGAAAAGGTCAGGCCATGACTGAAGGATGCACATATGGGTTGTGAAGCTATGAAAAGATGGAGTGATCCCAAATCAAGCAATTAAAATAAATAATTTAAATAATGATTAAGTCTATAATGAATACACCTAGATTTTTTTAAGCCTAGTTTGACAGCCCCAGTAGTTTCTTGCTGTTTCTGAGATTTTTTTCTTGCTGACCCATGCAAGAGTCAAAATATCTTTAAACCCATCGTAAGTTATCAAAGCCTTATCATGCTTATATTGAACTTTTTTTTTTCCCTTTGACTGTGCAGATAGTAGGAGCTATGAGCAAGTTCTGCAGTTGAAAGGACACTTGCAAAGCCCCACTTGCCTTACTTCTGGATGGTTTTCCTGCCACTGGAAACATAAAACCTCTACAATTGCTACAGTTAATGGAAAAATGTTCAAAGAGAGAAGCTTTTTTTCCACTTTTGTTTATTTCTGCAAATAATAGCACTTTGTTTTTGGCTGAATGCCACCAAATCACTCACATTATAGTAGTAACACAGCCTTTTTAAATTGAAAGAACATTTTGGCAAGGACTAAACTATGCTGAGGTGGTAATGTATGAAAAAGACCTGGTAAAATAGAGAATTGGAGCCCCAAAGCTCTACCAGAATGTGCATCAGTCACAACGAAGTTGGAAGCTCATCCTGTAGTTTCACTGCACTTTTGTCACTGCAGCTGTACATAAATTTTCGTTTATTATTCACATCCCCCTATTTCTCAAATGTACATGAATTTTATTTTTCCTGGGGAATTTCCTGAACTTTCTAAACAAAACACCATTTTCTTTTTGAGCATAGCTCTGCTGATTTCAGTCAGCACACACCGCCTTTTTGCACCTTCAATCCAGCAAACAGACCTGTGTGCGCTAAGCAGAATGCAGTGTCTGTATGTTTCAGGAAGAATTTCATGGGAGCCTGTGCTTTCGGCTGCAAAACTGTGGGATGATCACCACGTGAAATTCAGCTGTTTGCTGCTCAGCACGTCGAGTTATGACACTGATACCGGATCTGACACCAGCCCGTGTGGGTGCCACTGTTCAGCCCTCCCCAGTTAAACACAGATTTATCAAGCCAACTTCCAGACTCTGTGGCAGAATGTAAGCCACACTGAAATATGTACCACAGTTTTTGGGGAAGATGGAGCACTGTGCAACACACCAGCCATTCATTCTATGGCAAGTGCAGATACACAGATAAACTCTCACACAACCTCACTGAATGAATGTATATCTCAATCTATTTAAATGATAATAGTATAAATAATATGATAAGAGCACAGCGTTCTCCACGTTATGATACTCTCAGCCGAATTATTTTTAAATGGATTGCAGGGCAGGTTTTATTTGAACGCTACTGTTTTTCCCCAGTTCGGCCCACGGCTGATTTGTAACCACCTCAACTCAGCGCGCTTCCCTTCTCCCTTTACAAGGGCAGACCTCGGGGAGCAGCCCTGCCGCTCTACTTCCCTGCACGAAGGTACCCGCACTGCCCGCGGCCGAGGGGGACGTTTCGGAGAAAGAGCCGATGGAAAGGCACAGCGGGACCAGCCCCGGCCGCCGCTTCTCCCCCGCCGGG